>OZ008342.1:1815504-2169152 GCA_963931975.1 Cataclysta lemnata
TCAGATCGCTGCACTGACGCCCCTCTGGCAGTGCGCTGTGTCTACCTGCTACGCTACGCTTCGAGGCATGCGTTTGTCGCCTTATAGCCGATTGTCGTACACTGTTTAATGTTTTAATGTCATTGTACTATCGCCTGTCACACTGTAATTATACAGGTGATTGTCATACGCTGTTATGTCATTGTACAGCTAGGCATAGAGTATCGCACTGTTGTATGTATACAGCGGGTACAAATCTGAGCTGCAATGTGCATAGTTTATTTGTTTTTATTTGGGCAACAAACAATTCAATATTATCTGTGTTGATTTAAATTTGACCGCGCTCCAAACCACGACAATGTAAAGTCGATTAATTAAATATTTTATTCTTAATTTAAAAAAATAACATTTATGTCGTCATCAAAACACCACGGTCCTCGTCCAAGCGTGTTTTTCCAATTTTTTTTAATGTGGCAATTTCAGCTTACTTCATGGACTTTTTTTTCATGGCATTACTATGGCTCTCAGAAGTGTACTCGCTTTATGAACAGTTTTCTCTTTATTTATCTGTTTCTCTTGCGTAGCGACGTGTACGACACCGTACTATCAAATCTCGACATACACTATGATTGTTCTATAACAGAAATGTATACATAATAATGGTTTAAAGCGTTCGTTCAACTTAACACTGCTTCTTGTTAATGAGACTGTACTGTAATAGTGGAAAATTCGATTGCCAACACTAAACTGTGCCCCTAGCACCAAATTTTCGAAGATCGACACCGTTCTTAAACTGAACAAATATTTCCTATGTATTATTCAGAAGTATTTATTTATTTTCATCAGCTATTAAAGATGTTTGATGATTTTAATTGAAAGAATTAAGACGTATTTGACTCCTAAATTCTTTCTCAATATTAATTTCATATAATTACCATAGAATTATTAAAAATTATTTTGGTTTGGTTTTAGAGTGCTCTCTCGATATGATTCCTGTTCGAAACTTCGAAAAGTTCGTGGTAGGGCTACTGTTCGTGTTGTTTACAAAATATTGCGTGTTTGTAGTGGTAAGAGGTATATTAAAGTGATTCTCAATTAAGTATAACTAGTTTAATCGGTCTAATTGTTCATTTCTGACTGTTTACCAACGCGAACTGAAAAAAGCTGTCAACGGCACGCCACGTGACCACAGACCGTCCAATTTTCCCAATCGATTCGACACTTTATGGCTAACACGTTAAAGTTGAGAATCGATTGGGGAAAACTGACCGTTTATGGTAACTGTACGTGCATAATTTAAATATCTAATAAATTTCGCGTCGGTCTCCTAGATACCAACTAGGTAATTAATAATGGATGAGCCAAGGCACTTGATACTTTTATATTTAGAGGATATTGTTTTTTTTTTGTATTGACGTTCTTGTCTCACTTCCCATGACTGTGTGGTAACGATTCCATTGCCGTATAAAAACAAATGACGAAAAATAAGTTGACAGGTGTAATGTCAACTTTACCTTGTGGCAATAAAACTGAATTTATTTTTAGAAGATTAAAGATACGCTATTCAAACTTCGACGTTTAGTTTATAAATAAACTATTTTTTAGTCCTAGTCAAAAGCACGTCAGATTATAGCAAAATCTATCACAAAATGTCAAATTTTCTATGTATTTGTCGTTTAAATGGCATTACACAAAAAATACTTAGAAACATTGTGTATTCAAAATTTAAGGTATTAACACTTGTTTTTGAAAGAAAAGCTTGATTTGATTTGTTTCTCTTTTAAATTCAATAAGCGATGTATTAAGTAATCGTTGAATAAACAAGTATCAAGTGCAACATCTACGTTATAGCTTTGGGCAATCGACCATCTAGCTAGCGACCCAAGCTTGTGTAAATATGCCGTGCAGTATTACTCGCGTCACATGATCTTTGGCTTTAATTAGTGAATAATTGGATTCTTGGCGTAATGCAATCGCTTAGGGGTCAGTTCAAACTGAGACAGTCCATAATTTGTCACCGACTTTTAAAATAACGATACATAATATATACACGTTTCATTACAAGTATTCGAAATTACCCCGCATCGTCGCGTCTCTGTGTGAAATGACCCTAAGGGAAACAAGGCAACCTGCTAAGTATTTGATACCTTATTTATTTCTATTTTAGATTTTCAACAAATGAAGTCATATCTTGTTTGGTTTTCGAAAAATTTTCAGTAAAGACAAAGGTAAAGCATTCGAAAATAGTCTATATAGTCTATATTCATTTCAATTGGTCCTTTGGTCCATTGGTCCATTTCAAATGGATAGGTACACACCTATCCATTTCGTTGGTCCTTCAAGCCGGATTACTAACTGCAATTTCAATGCAGATTTGTCCTGAGAAATTTGACAAATACTTGTGGGTTGCTTTGCTTTTACATCATTCTCGACTCATTAATTGTAAAGGCCACCGTGCACAGTTCAAAAGGAAAGGTTGTATACACACTGAGCTTGAGACAAAATAAATTTAAACAGCTGAACGCAACGCCTATAAATAGATTAAACTTTATTATAAGGTTAAAACCAAATATACACGAGTTTGTATTACCGTAAGTAGTGATATGTATCACTTGTATTATTTTTAAAAACAAGAAAATCTATGATAAGGCGTGGGCACGTTACACAGATATAAGCCCCCAGTATAGTCTAACAGCCTGTGAAGCAGTTAAATGCTGTGAAATATTTCCAATCGGTTTTCGAAAAATTACATACTCAAACACAACTCTCTGTTCTGTTTTGGCGTGAGGATACTTTACTGATGCTCGTTATTTTATGATTATATTCTATACAACGGTTATATTAATTACGCTATCAAGCGACAGATTTACCTTTCCCCTCCGTGTGCACTTTATTCATTAATTTACTATTTAATGAATAAAGTGGTCATAAATAAAACTCCAGCAATGCTTAATTTGACATTTTTTAAATTACCAACTTGCAATCTTTACTGCTACAATAAAGTACGTTATTTTTTTATTAGAATATATCATGTTCATGTTCAATTCACGTTTGTTATTTAGTGTCAAATTAAGATTGGCTAACAAGGTGGATTTCAGGAATTCAAACGAATGTAGGGTATCTGGGTACTTCTGATATTATATGTATTCTTAGAAACTGCGTCGGCTTTGTTGCACCGTGTGGTTATGTTTTTAGTTTTACCGTTTTACTCATAAAGTGATAGTTAATGTGTATTTTCAGATACCCTATTTTTGTTGACAAGCTGTTATGTTCAGACCACAGCACGTGAGCGTACCACAAATTGTCCAATTTTACTGACGCGATTTTACACATTCGATGTCATTTTAATTACCACTGAAAGTATAATTATAAATAATTATGCTGAGTCAAGGATCAGAGAACATTTTTCGGATATATTTTTTCGTTCTGTTATTTTATACAATATTTATTTCATGTTAAAAAAACAAATAGCTGGTTTGTTCCATGCAAAAAGGCCACAAATCAAAAACCTTTAGAAGCTGCGTGTGTTATTAAAACATATTGCAATATAATAGTTTTATGCATTTTCTGTGTTATAAGCGAGTACTTAATAATATTTAATCAAAGAAAAACCTTAGCCTTACTGAATTCAAGGTTTTTTGTAAAAGTATCTACCTGTTTCAGTGTTAGAAATTTGTTTCTTCCTTGGGAGTGCTCCCTCCCGTTTTCAAATACCTTTTCAAACAGAAACTTTTTGAATACATAGGTATTCAAAAAGTTTATGTTTAGGTAAATATTCAATTTCAAGAGTAAACAACATTGGAACATTTTGTGGTGACCTGACGTACTAGTATCTGTACAACTCATAGATGTTGTTTATGAACAATTCCTATTTCAATGATATATAGTGCAAAGAGTTGCCATTGTAAATATATATCCTGTATAATATTTTGATAAGACGTGACGACAAATGCAATACTTAAACAGATTAATTTTATAGAGTGGCGAATAGAGTTTTAATTTTACATACAATGGATTGTAATAAATGTAGAATTATAGGATACGCTTTATTTTTAATTGTAGGCTTTAATTTGTACATTTTATTTTAATTTTTTTCAAATAATTTGACCAAATGTTTAGAATTTAAATGTATCAAGGAGAACGTCACATTCGATTGTGGTTTATTAGCTGTGAGGGCGGTTTTTGCAACAGTGATGTCTTGATATTATTAATCACCTATTATGTTCAGTGTTAATGCAAAAACTGCCATTTGAGAAGCATAGTTTTGTGATTTTAAGCACGCGTGCCCCACGTTGGGCGCCAGGGTCCACTGCTGATTAATTAATTATTCTGCCAAATTCAAAACAATCAGATAAGTTGTGATGTTGCTATATAAAAGATAACTAAAAATTACAGTGCGTTTTTTATCTGAGATAGTATGAGAAAACTCTAAAACGTAAAAGATCCAGGAATACTATCTAAGCAACCACGTGTAACTGTAAAAAATGCATATGCTAAAGTTGTTTCCATAAAACTTACGTTTTCTTTTATCTTACAGTTTTTTCATACTGTCCCAGTGAATTTTTCATAATACATATTTTTAGTTAGTCTATTTTCAATATCGACATATTTATGATTAATGTCAGCAGTGCGTACCCACAGAACAGCGCCCTCTAGTCCGCACGCCAGCCACGTGCAAACGCCTTAGGCTAAGACAAGACTATATTTAAACAAAATTTATTTAAATTCAAACAACGATTAACTTCTTTTTATATTGCAATAATGTTATCTTTTACGTATAGGTTCTGTAATAAATCCTGATCAAACTGTATGCCTCTGGTTTTATTTCAAAAGAAACACATTTTAAAATTAAAATATTTTTATTTAAAAAATAATATTCTTTGTACATTTACTTTTATCTTGCGTTGAATTTTGGCAATCTACACGCCGCCTCACACAGCATAACACAATAAATAACAGTAGTTAAAAGTAAGAAACGGGAAAACAAAACGGTGGTTATCTAAATTAGCCTCGCGAGTTACTATCACATTGGTTCTCGTTCCTTGCAAATTAATTCGTAACAACAAACAATTGTGTGTAATAATTATCTAAGCTTTAACATACACTACCATCTAAGGGCAAAATAAGACCATTACAGCGTGTATCAATGTACAATCGACAACGCGTCATGTTACACACCACTAGTCAATCTTGACAGGTTCGACACAAGGTCCACAATCTATGGTAACCTGGCGTGGTTTGTTGACTGAACATTACGAAACGTGATCTATTTGACTGACACTGAACTTAGCCGATTTATTCATTGAATCGATCGGCTTAGCACTAAATCAAAAGTGACCTATCTCTAAATTTTGAGGAAAAGGCACGTTTTATAGAAATGTTGGAGATGAATTTTAACGGAATACAAGAGATGAATAAATTACAATAAGAGTATGGGAAGTGTTTTAATACATGAGATTAGACATTTTACCGAGTTAGGTCACTTTACGAGTGCATATTACTGTAATCAAATAGAAGCGCGGTACAACGCGCAGCTTGGCAAAGATCAAAGAAAAAATGATTGTTTTTGTTGTGACCTGCCAACATCGTGTACTTAGCAATAATGTTCCCCTGTTTTGTTGCACACGGTCACACTATAACGTTTAAACAATAACTCACAACCACTGCTTTTGAGAGTATTATATTACACCAAGCGCTACCATTTACTTCCCTCTGCCAGACCATGGACCCGGCACCCGCACGGCGGCGAATCCATGGAAAGCTTAGAGTTTTCGTCTCTTTTAGCTGAGATTTATCTCCTATTTATGTTCCAGAATATTATTTTTCATCGTTTGCCAAGCGAGCCACCTTGAGCGACACAATGCGACTGATTGTGATTAATTTAGGATTTTTCTAACAAAGGTAATGCGAAATGTAGCGTACAAATAGGAACGGGTTTTAATGTAGTTATTAACTAGTTTAACAATCAGGACATAACAAAAATTAGGCAACAATAAGTCATCTTTGGCATAAGCAGGCGAATTACGATATCGCGTCCTATTTTCATGGTGACCACGCAACAGGTTTTAACAAAGTTTTATAACTAGGGCAGATTTTTTCGGTGTTATAACCACAACCAAGTTTACAATAAGGACGTGGCACAAGCTTAAAACAAATGTTAGCTCCTTAGTTCACAATTCGACCGGGCAGATCACGAAATGCCGAATTCGTCGATCTGATACCATAACAATGCCCTTGGTCCGGTCCTGCGCTAGTAAGGTATTTGGTAGATTCTAACAAACTAAACTATAATCTACATAGCATTAAAACTAAATAATTGTTAAGCCTAATAAACACGGAAAACAACACGGCTAACACATCACAAGAATATTTCTTAACAGTGCATGCAACGACTGTTTAACATAATAGGACAAATAAAAAAAAGAACAATCTTGAAGACAAATCGAAAATATCCATGTTAATATTAACTTGTTCAAATTCGACAATGATTGATTGACTAGCAAAATTTTGACTAAAATACAATATTTCAAAATAGAGTTGTAGCTTTTATCATCAAATCCTGCTACGTCTTATCCTAAATCTTGTTGTAACTATCTATTAAAATATATGTGTCAACATCCTAGATTAATGATTATAAATATTTAGAGATGAAATAGGTGTATGACAATAATTAGAAAATATAAAAATATATTAATATCTTTGATAAAGAATATGAAGAGGATATAATTAAATAGGCATATAAAACATTACATGGAATCTTAACATATAAACAACACTTTCAGAGGACTCTTCTTAAAAAATAATATTGTCAAATAAATACATCAAAAACTAGTCACTTAGGTAACTAAAGTCACGCTCTCTATGTTTCTACGAGTATAGCCATTATTAAATAAAACCATATTTTATACTATAATTTTAAATTATTTTTAGGAGATATCTGCAAAGGTACTTGCGCGTCAAAAGTTAGATATGCAAAACCATTCACTAACTACCAAGAGTATGTTCACTAATAACATTTATGTTAATACTAGCAGCTAATCTTACGTATGATGAAGTATTTGAAGAATGTAATTGAACTCTAAATAAAGGTGCTGTCAGAGCTCTAGCATCACCACTTCAACTATTTAAACATCTCACAACACAAGTACATTTTTTAAAATGTGTTCAACAAACTTACACTATAAATAAAGTTAATTTAAATATTGTATCAAAATTTGTGATTTAAGACCAACAACTCTTTTAGTGTTTGTTTGTTATTTTAATATAAATTGAAAAAAAATACCAGAAAAAAAGTGATTTAGCTAACCTTTTTTTTCTTTATACTGATATTATTACGGTGTGTTGAACAAATATTGAAAGTTTTGGTATTTAATTTACTAACACATTTTTAATCCCAGCTCACGGTTTTCATCACTCAAATTATCTGCCAACCACACGTGATGTTACCCATAGGCAAGGAATCCAATATCGTGATAAATATTGAATCTTAGATGAATCACATAAAAATTCAGTTTTTTTGTCAATATCGTCAAATCGCAAATTTCGTTTACACGTCTAATCCTTGACATAAACTGTTATTTTTGTCAATAAATATAAACATCATAGAGCTCATATTTATTAAAGAAATTTGAGTGTTTCCAACATGAACATGATCTTGACTTGAATAAAAAAATCAAGTTTAAGCACATCACTGTCACGGAAACTAATTACTGCTATTAAGCTACATATAGGGACATTGTTTGGCAAAGGACCACATTATCGATATCGAAATGAATAAAATGCGACAGAGTCGAGTTAAAAAGAGACAAACGAACGCATCAGTTACCGTGCAAGTGTTGCCACACCAAAAACTTAATAACCCTAATATTTTAGATAGCACCGCCGCGTTTCACTGTCCAAGTAATTTAGTTCCACTTACGAACGTACCAATACCTAAGTACATATGCCTTGAGCATAGCGTTGACCATAAATCCGACTAGTTAAATAGTGCAGTATAATACCCCTTCACAGATATGCTACAGATCAAACTATTAAACGTTACCATTCTTTTTGGAATTTAATATGAACTACGTTAACTACCTATAAAGGTGGGTAAAGGGCTACGAGTAAGATAATAAATGACATTGACCATGAGTGAATCGCATAGGAATCGGAATATAGGGGTTTAGTTAGGTTAATAATAAATGAGCAAGAGCCTTGGGCATATGCCTACTTTATGGCCTACTGGCATTTCCCTGGAAGACAATGCCAAGTCACAGCTCCACTTCGTCTTAATGTTACAAGAATTGTCCTAATTTGAATCTACTACACCATGACATCTGGCGGCGTCTTCTCTGGGAAATAACTGCGTTTTTTCTTCTCCTGAAACAAATAACGATTGGTTATTTTATGCTTTTTAACGTGCATAATATCTACAACGTTATTATAAATGTTTTTGGTCATTAACATCACCAGCCCTTTAATGTCCCCGCTGCTGGGGCACGAGCCTTCCCTATGGATGGAATAACATAGGAAAATTGGGCCATAACCCATCACGCTGATCCAGTGCGGGTTGGTGGGTTTACCGAATGCATATGCAGCCGGGACCAACGGTTTGACGTGCCTTCCGAAGCACGGAGGAACTCGAGATAATAAATTTTTGGTCACCCATCCTATGACCGGCCTTAGCGAACATTGCTCATTTTACACAATGATGTATGAGTCAAAATGAAATGTATTATAGTATTATTTATTAATACCGCTTGCTATAGTCCCACAAGATCGTGCGCGACCTTCCTGTGGTGGGAATCGCCACCGTCTGTCATACCGTACGAATTTGTCGGACTATAGTGACTTATGCGTGCCTTATGGGGATAGCATTAGCTTTTAGCTTACCTAGTGAGGTCGTCCACCCTTGGCGGCGCGCTGCGGACTACCCGGCACAGAGGAGGAGAGCTGGACAAACTGCGACTTGTCCGGGCTCCGCTTCAGGTACTCCGATATGTGCTGCACGATCAGGTCAATGGCCACTGTCGACAAAGGCAGGTGCATAACAAATGGACTACATGTTCTTCGGCGAGTAATTTTGAACTCCCACTAAATAGATGGAACATTGAAGTGTAAGTTATCGCGTAATAGGCGTATGGTGACAGGCTCTATTAGACGTTTTTAAAACTGAAGAACTGGCGAAATATTATACATTACCTATGTATAATATTTCGCATATCTCTTCGGATATTATTACAGTTATGCCATGTGTATAAAAACCTCTACAATTAGCACTTATGGCACTTATGTATTTATCAAAAATAATTTGTTTAAAAACTTTTATTAAAAAATTTAACTTTGGTCGCTTTACAAAATAGACAACTATCTAACTTGTTGAATTTCTGGACATTTCAGTTTGAAATACACTAGCATGTAGGCGCAGTCTTGGAGGTCAAGTCTTTATGTCTATTTGACTGTTGTTTGTGTACACCCACGGATATTATAGAAAATCTACAATCTCAGACTAGGTAAAATATAGATGGATATAGAAGTGTAAAAATGCAACTGTTTTCCTAAGCAGCCCCTCTAGACAAGTGACCATTCTATTCGAACGAATAGTATACAAATGTATGAAAACAACATGGCGACCCTCGTGTCAAATGTGTCAGAGAAGCTGTCAAAAAAATGCATTTGTATTCTATTCATTAGAATAGATTGACCACTTGTCTGTGCCTAATTAGTAATGTATATTCTCGTTGGTCACCCCGTCTAAGTAAACAATGAATGGCAATCGTTATATTTACCGACGTTCTCATCTCCTTGTCAGCAACAGCATGTCGCAAAAAGAAAATCAGTATAAGCAAAATAAAAAGAAGAAGAAAAAATCAATAATTATTTTGGAAGTGCTGACAGGTGGTCAGAAAAGCAAAAGTTTAATTATGAATGCTAAAATAAAATAATGCAGAGAAGAATTGCCATTTCACCTCTCCCTCCTGCCTAGGGTGTTGAAAAGGAAAATAGGCGATTAAAGACGTGCGGTACCTAAATCGAGGAATGGGCAAAAGTGCTTCTTGTGAAGTATTTAATATCGGTTAAAGTTCAAATTCACATCTGGTATGATTACAATGTACTTATTAGATCAAGACGCTAAACATCGAACACCCACGTACTCTAGGGATTATACAAAACCCACTTGCAAAGCCCTAACCACGACAAATTTAATACTAATTTTCATTTTAAACGTGTCAAAGCCTAACGCACCACTAAAAAACTCATTACTGTTAACGATTTGTGACATTGCAATTAAAATTTATACCAGGCGCAATCCCACAACCTAATAATCAAAAACCGAAACATACTACATACCCTACCCGCCCCTCAATCCTATTTGGACACAATTCTCCAACAACCTAATTACGCCAGTCAATGGTTGATCGCAATAGTGGGACCCAATGAGATGGAAAGGGAACGTGGGATGTCATCATATGTCTGTCAAAGTCTAAACGCATGAGTGACTTTTACCATTGATCTGCCCCGTCCTAGTCTCTATTTCACCGCTAATAATAATTCTAGTATTCCCTTTTAGCATTTTTAAAGTTCAAAATAAAGCCTACTTATTGTAATCGTACCAGATATGTGAATAAATATTTTTTTATATTATGTAGTTGAATTCGAATTAAAAGAAGTTTTTTTTTGAGAAAAACACTTTATTGACTAAAGTAATATGGGCTAACGTTATATTTGGTCTTCAAAATTACAAACAAATACGACAGTTTTACACCCTTAAAATATGAATATATACGCATTTGTGCGTGCAATGGGAATACATATACCGAACACCACCCGCCTTTACTAGAACGTGGCTCTAAATTGTCGAGGTCACGTTTAGGACAATGAAGACAGAAAAAGATGACATGAGTTTCATGTCTAACCCAAAACCACGTTTTCTAAAAAGGCGGTATTATTTGACAACTTTAATAGTCAATAAGGAAAATGAACAGGGTTTTAACGAATATAGTCTATAAATATCACAATAATTATAGCAATAGTCTATCATATTCATAGCTTTTGTAATACGTTACAAAAATAAATACAATTGTGTATTTGTGGAATTTAATACAGACAATAATTTTTATAATATTATTAGATATTAGAAGAATGTTCCAGTCAGGTTAACAACAATGATCTATACAGGGCGTCCCACGGCCATGCCACACGGGGGAAAGTATATTAAATATTGAACGTAGGATATTTTACTAAAAGAAGACATCGTTTTATTTTTAATAATAAGTAGAACTGCATTTACAGATTTTTTCAAAATCGCCTACCTCAACCGGGAATCGAACCCGCCAAATGTGATAGAAAAATTACATGTATTTTATAATAGCGTTTGAAAGGGCTACTCATAAGCATTATTTTTTCCTAAATAACCTAGCATATTAAATGAAACTAAGATCATAAAATTTTTCATTTTATTTAAAATTTTGTTCAGGGAAATTTCCTCTGACTTGACCTTGCTTCCAACAATTTACATTATCATTTCAAAGACCTACCCACTTAAGATACGAGATTTGATGCTGAAAGACGATTTAATTTCTGCCAACATATCGAGAGATTCATCCTTGAGGAACAAAATTTTTTGAACACCATTATTTGGTCAGACGAGTCAAATTTTAGTAACAACGGTATGTACAACCGGCGTAATAATCGCATTTGGTCCAGACAGAATCCCTTACGAATCCGCGAGACTAACGATCAAGTGCGTTTTTCTTTCAACTGTTGGTGTGGGATTGTATGTAACCGGGTTCTCTTAATACATTTTTACGGAGGAACTCTGAACACGGAAAGATATCTAGAAATACTTGAGATTTTAAGAAATGAGATTAATAATCTTCCTGATGCAGATCGACGAAATCTCATATTCCAGCAAGATGGGGCTCCGGCTCATAACAGTAGGAGAACAGCCGAGTTTCTTAATGAATATTTTCCTTCCTGGATCGGCACTTTTGGACAAATTAGATGGCCACCGAGATCCCCAGATCTAACCCCACTTGATTTTTTTTATGGGGTTATGTACAAGATTTAGTTTACAGGAACCGGTACAACAGTGTGCAGGAGTTACAAAATGAACTTAGACGTATTATTTCAAACATCCACCATGCAAAAATAAGTAAATCGACAGGGAGAGAAATTATCAAAAGAGTGAGAATTGGTATACAACAGAACGGATCACATTCTGAGCATTTGATAAATTAATACCGATACAACAGTGTTCAGGAGTTACAAAATGAACTTAGACGTATTATTTCAAACATCCACCATGCAAAAATAAGTAAATCGACAGGGAGAGAAATAATCAAAAGAGTGAGAATTTGTATACAACAGAACAGATCACATTTTGAGCATTTGATAATTTTTTTTTTTAAATAAAATGAAAAATTTTATGATCTTAGTTTCATTTAATATGCTAGGTTATTTAGGAAAAAATAATGCTTATGAGTAGCCCTTTCAAACGCTATTATAAAATACATGTAATTTTTCTATCACATTTGGCGGGTTCGATTCCCGGTCGAGGTAGGCGATTTTTACAAAATATGTGAATGCGGTTCTACTTATTATTAAAAATAAAACGATGTCTTTTTTTAGTAAAATATCCTACGTTCAATATTTAATATACTTTCCCTCCGTGTGGCATGGCCGTGGGACGCCCCGTATAAAAAGAACTGATGGGGCTAATTCTTATAACGTAATTACATTGAAGTTATCATCACAATTCAGACGTCTTAAAACCCGTAAGAAAATAAAATTAAAAATTCATAATTAGAACTAAACATGGTGTAAATCGTGTTGAACTAACAAAATTGATTCATAAACGCTAGATTTAAAATGAGTTTATATTATGTACTTTTTAGTTTAGAAGGCATTGTTTCTTTTCAAATTAACACTGAACGTATTGCATCTCAATTTGTAGTTAGTCCTTTATCCTTTTCCTTTAAATATTATACATAAGAATTAGGCCCATCAGCTATCTGATAATGTTTGCTATAAATCTTCTAAACCGGATTTTTATAGTATACATACATGTATTATTTACTATATACTTTACATAAATGATATTGTAAAATCGTCATAAAAGAGTTAGCTCAAATGCTGTAAATGCGGAAACCTAATGGTATGGCAGTACACAACTTTGTTGCCCTAACAACGATTCTATAAAACTACCTTACGTTGGACTCACTAATGTACTATAGAGCGAATCCACGCGATCGCTTTATGACTTCTCTTTTACTACGGATATTAATACATTTTTCACTACACAAGAACCCAATTTTAAAAATATGTCCAACACACAGAAAAAAAAAATTAAGGTAATTCTAACTTTACTTATTATTAAGTTAACCATTTATTGCTAAAAACAAAAGTAAATCAACAAACGTTTTAAAGATGTGTTGTAAGTTTTAACGGTGTGTTGAACGCATGTTTAAAATTGCTGTGTAGGGAAGCTAAAATAATTTTAGTCGCTGAGCGCTATTGAGCGGCTTAGCCCTATTAATTAAATGATTTTATCACATTAATTTACGGGAACTTTGGAAAGTGTGGAAGAAATCTGTTTCAATTAATTTTTTGGTCACTGCTTTCAATTATAAAATCGTAAATTTCGATTCACAATTATTTTGTTATAATTCAGTTAAATTGATTACTGTGAGCTTAAGCAATATAATTTCAAATCAAATTTAAAGTCCTTTTTCTACCCAATTGTATTTCCAAAGTGTTCTACTATAAACTTCAGCCCGGCTAGCATGACCACCAAAACACGATATATAGCTATTCATCGCGTTACAAACTTACAAAAATCATTGGATTTTTGACAGTTCTAAGCGATAAATGGCTATATCTTTAAGATTAGCCTGATAGGGTTATTTACTTCAAGCTTATTCAAGTGTTAAAATCCAATAATTTTTGACAGTTTAACGCGATAAATAGCTATATCACAATATGTAAATTTTCTCAATCGACTTCACGTTGAACAATTTAAGGTTAACAATCAATTAGATATATTTGACAGTTTTGTTAGTCTCGTACTGTTGACTAGATTAGACAATGCATTATAATTGCAGACTAACTGCCGCACTCAGAGACGTCAATTAACTTTAATGAGTATTTAATGTCAAAAATTTTCATTCAAATCTAGACCATAGAACCGGCAAGAATAGCGACTAGTTTTGAATTGTTTTTTTTGACGTTAAGTACTCATTATAGTTAATTGATGTCTTTGAGTGCGGCAGTAAGGAGCCTGACATTTAATCTAATACTCACACAAAACAAAATGTTGATTATTTGAACGGTACACAGCACAGTCTTATTTCCTAGTCAGTTTCCCTTCAGATGGGCAAGTGTAATTTGTTTTAAATGTTTACCCTTTACACAAGCAACATTTTGGTGTGCTATGTCTAGTGTCATAATGGGCCTATCATAACATAATGTGTAAGTAAACGACTTTTTTCGTTAAAATCGGGTATATCGTTACAGAAACAGACGTTTTCCATATGTATTTCCTTACATAGACCAATCTAAATATTAAATATTTTAACACATCTATAAATTAGTCTATTTACGTAAAACAAGTCAGTCAGTTGATTCAGAAATGGATAATGATTTTTTGCGAACTGTTATGGTTGGTTGTCAAATTAAATAAATAACTATATAATAATTAAGTAAATTGAAGGATTACTTTTACATCGTATAATACTTTATCTTAAAAATGTCAAACAATATAAATATTCTTTACAATGCAATGCCGAAAGAATTGTGCGGTATTTAGGACAAATATGCGACAGTTTGGATGGTATTTAAAATAGGAACCACAACCAAGGGGTAAGTAGTTCCGAGAAAACTCTACAAAACAGGAAATTTTCAACATATTAAAAAAATAATTATGACATGAGGTTAAGTACACAAAGAGAAGTTAAGTCCACTGATCGTCATTTGTAATTAGTTAGTGGGATTAAAAATAATCTCACTAAACCTACTCTCATAAGTAAAACAGTGCCCGGCGCGGTAGGTGCCTAATAATTTCACATTGTTTAAATTTCTATCAATTTGATGTTCTATATTTTTCCTGAATATTTACATAGAATAATCTCTATGCCGCCTTTATAAATTTGGTTCATATTTTTGGCATACAGCATACACAATTATAATTATGACCTATTTTACTAACGTTAGGTAGAAATTTTTTATTATGGCCAAAGTTAGGGTAAAATACAGTAACCATTAAGTTAGATGTATAAAACACATAAATTGTGCAGAACAAATACATACAATTATGTACTAGGTTTAAAGCGTAAAAAGACATACATAATGTATAATATAAATATATAAAGGTACCTACACATGTTACAAAATACCCAAAAAAAATATTTATTTATGAAAGTCAAAATAAATGTCAACCCTAGTGAGCTCATAATCCCAATGTGAATTGGCGTAGACTATTATAAAAGTATGCCAATTGAAAACTGACATTAATTATGATATTCATATTGTTTTATATAATAATATGATATTGTTAGATATATGATATTGTTATGGTTAAGAAGTTAAAACTGATGTTGTTTTAATTAGTTGTTTTCTGAATAGTCTGATTTAAACTAAACTTTTTTGTAATAACGCAGTAAGGTAAGGTCTTCAATTGCAAAAATTATGGTCCTGTTTTTCGTACAAAAAGGGTTGATGTCTCAAAACTATAAAAGTCAAGTACTGCCTTCGAAAAACGCCAAGTCAGAAATTAAATTAAGAGTGTAATTAGATTTTCAACAGTGTCTTTGGATTTACTAAAATAGGGTTGTACCTCAATTATTTTATTTATTTTTTTGGGTATTTTTATTCAAATATATCAGTTACGAATAAAACCCTGTGAAGCTGTTTGGCAATACATATTCGTAACATCAGAAAAACGAGTCGTTGTTACCTTACACTGGTATTACATCGAAAAATACTTGTTCTAATTCTCGTTTGCATTTATGAACTGTATTAAGGAACTCGATGCAACAAAACCAATTAAAGATCTCATCAATACAAGCAAGTTTATCTATATAAGCAATTTAAAAGAAACTCATTCAAGTGCTTGTAATATGAAATTTTGTATTTTTTATTATGTGAATCAGCGAAAAAAGTGAATTACTTGACACAGCAGTTACATAAAATGATCAAATATTTACGAATAATACATGTTATAATTCGTTTTTCTGACATCAGCTTATTTAAACTTCACTTACAATAACATATAATACTTAGCCTATAATTGGAAATTAAATTTCTCCTTAACCAATGTTTATAAAAAAAAAATTACAATTAAGATGGGACTTTTTGGAAGCAATTTACAAAAACCGGACCCTTTCAAATTCCAACTCATAGGATGTGGTCGATGGTTTCAGATCACTCTTATATTGTTTAATAGCAATATCTTGTCTTGTGTAATACAACAGTAGCCCACTGTGAGGGGCATAAATAAAGAATAACATTTTTTTTTATACAGACTCACTGAACTTTTATGGTGTGGTCAAGTAAAAAAGGACTGAATCCACCCACCATTCAAAATTGGTCAAATGACACTTTCAGAAAGATCTCGACATACATCTATTATTTTTGTTAGCTGGCAAAATCGTTTATAACCAAAATTTTAAGGCATCAAAAAGTTAGACCAAAAGTTTTCAAATAATTATGTTTGGATGCATTTCGATTTTTTTCTGTTGTTAAAACAACAAACTAATACACAATTAGATCACAATCAAAGCTGAAAGTGTTACAAAACCGACAACCCGATTTATAGTTCTACCAAAAGTTCTTTTGTGGAATTAACTTCAATATAAAAATCACCACAGACATAAGAGATAAGTAAAAAACAATATAAGAAGATCGTTTCTAAAACCGGGATCCATTTGTAACGGATTACTTACTTTTAACGCTAACACCAGATTTCAGTTATTTGTTATATAGTTTGTTATATCCAGGGGCTTATAAGTGGCCAATCTATTCAAATAAACGAATAGAATAGATAATCAAACACCTGCCCGGATAGCAGCGGACGCGGGTTCGACTCCCGCATCAAGACCATAATTTTTCGAAATTCTTTTTCCAACTACTAAATTCTTTGTAGTAATTTTTCTAACATTTATATAATATTGAAATTAAAATCGAAGAATAGAATAGAATGCAAATGCTGATTTCTGACAGGTTCTCTTACATTTGACACGACGGACGCCATGTTGTGTTTTCTCTGTAATATTACGTCAGTTTCACACATTTGTATTCGATTCGTTCGAATAGATGGGCCACTTATCTAGAGGGGCAGAACAGACACAATACGTAATACGAACGAAGAAGTTGACGAGGTATTGGAATATTCGAGTTCTATATGCGGTTATATCGATTTCATCAGACGTGCTTTTGTGTGACTCATGTGACTGTCTACGCTGACTTAACTGCCTAATATAAATGTAAGAGATTTTTATTCAACTTAATCCTGCTTATGCTCCAGTTCGCCAAAACGTGAAGATAAGCGTCAGTTTTTGACAGTTCTTCCATACGGTGAAATATCAAAAACTGACGGTTAAAATAATCGCCTGATTATGTGTTTGTAAACTCCAGCCTTTGTGTAATTCTTGGTGTTATGCAGCCGCCCGTAAAACCTAATCAAATCATCTTCATCACCGGGCATTTTAATGTCCACATCTACTTCCCACACACATAGGACACATACCTCTCCTATAGCTGCAAGAATATAAGGAAAATGGGCCATATCCCACCACATCATACTGGCCCATTGGTGTGTAACCACTGCAGATGCATCCAAGAATTTAAATAAAAACCCGAAGATGTGGGCTTCAAGCCTTCGTCTTTTTCAATAACAGCGAATGTCCTGATCTCTGTTGCTAAGGATCATCACCGAAATTCATCTAGCCTTATGTTAATTACTTCTTAAAACACGTATACCAATCTATGCGAAGTCAATTTCCAGCCTATAAATCTTTTATCTAATTTTAATTGCATCTAAGTAGAATACCTATTAGTTTAATGTTGCAACCAAATACCATTATTACATAACCAAGTAAAATGTTATCTAAAATCTCAGTAATCCCACAGGAGTCGCAGCGCTGTCAACCGTATAGACAGTCACACGAGTCGCCAGCGCTGCCAACCGTACGGACAGCCACAGTATAAGTAGACAGGCACACGAGTCGCCAGCGCTGCCAACCGTATAGACAGCCACACGAGTCGCAGCGCTGCCAACCGTATAGACAGTCACAAGAGTCACAGCGCTGCCAACCGTATAGACAGCCACACGAGTCGCAGTGCTGCAAACCATATAGACAGCCACAGTATGAGTAGACAGTCACAGAACCAATAGCCAGGCACACGTGTCGCAGCGCCGCCAACCGTACAAACAGTCCCAGGTACAGCAGACAGCCCCAAGATGGCAGCAGGCCGCCAACCGCAGACGCCAAACATCCTAGGCGCGTCCCTATCGACTGAGCGTGTCCTCCGAACTGCCGGACATCCGGCGGCCGGTCCCCTCGTCCTCGGCATGGTGCACACCGTTGCACGCCCCGTTCATCGCCTTGGCGTGCACCGGCTTCTTCTTATACATTATGTCCCATATGTGGTGCACAATTAAGTCAATAGCCACTGCAACAACGGAAAACGGACTCTAAGCGGACGGCTCAAGGTTCAAGCAAGAACATAGCCGCTGCAAGTGGTTGTTGTGACGGTATAGGAATTTATTAAAAGGACCTTGTTGCAGTGGCTATGAGCTTGTGCGTTAACTTTGTATTAAATTCACAATGATATAATGAATGCACTGATTATATTTTTAATGAATACAGACCGCAGATGATTGCGATATAACAATAGGCATGATGAACTAATTTGAAAAAACTACACCACGTTGTTTTTACGTGTCTACTTTACCCATAATAAACTAACTTTTTGTAAAAACTTTTAAATATCCGCCAACACGCCATAATAGCAATGGCCACGTGTTCGTAACCACATGACAGTTTCCAGTAAGCAAATAAAATGTCAAAACGATGCTTACGAAACCGTGACGTCACGCGGCGTTAAACCAAATCAAATAAGGCGGATTGCTAAGTAAATGTATTTTTATTTTTTTTAAATAAATATCAGTCAAACTTATTGTTCTGAAACAAAAAATTTTTTTTTATCGAATCTCCTTATCCTAAAGTATTATTTTAAATAATTATTTTAATAATTCTTTGTTTGTGTCATCATCCCTATTATGATGTTCGATATACGTTGTTGAACCTATTCACTCTGGAATGACATGAAGATGAAAATAAATAAATGAAAACAATTGCTTGTTTTAAGAGAAGCAATTGAATGGATAATATGGACAAGAAATTATAAAATTCTTCATAAATATTTATATTTATATAAAAAAAATTGTATTACCGTGAATCAAGATTTTTAAGAAAGTATTAACAAAATAATTCTATAATTATATATTTTTGAAAATATTAAGCCTAAATACATAATTGCGTATATACTTTCAATGTATAGAAGTGAAAAAAAAACAGTTGCATTAGCGCTTTTCAGAAACAACTTAAAAATGAAAAAAGTGGTAAAGAAATTAACCCAACTGTTAAATTATATTGTAAAAAGTCATCTCTTACAACTATCATTATTAGTATTTTTAGCTAAATTGTTAACATTTCCCTAATAATAATGATATTTTTTTTTTTACATTTACACCTATCATCTAGCCCAAAGTAAAAGCACTTGTGTTATGGATACTAGATGACGGGACATATTTTTAATATAATTATGTATATAAATGTGGAAAATATACTATATAAACATATACACAACCATGACTCTGAAACAAACATTTGTGGTCATCACAAAGTTTGCCCCTACCAGGATTCGAACCCGGGGACCTCTTGGCCAATACCCAGCAATCTGAGCATTTGACCAAGCCGGCCGTCTAATAAAATCTAAACTGTGGATAACAATGCTGGTTATGCATTGAACGTTGGAGAGAATATTGTATGGAAATTGTCATTGTAAAACAGTTTGTTTTCTAGAATAAAATAATAGTAGATTATACCAAGGGCAATAAATAAAACAAAGAATGCCTCAGTTCGCAAGTATTTGACAAATATGCGATCTGAGGCTTTCTTTTTAATGGCCGAGGTAAGATCTTAGTTTTATGTCACACTCCTGACCAGGAAGTGTGATTTTCCGTACGCGTAGCGATCGGAAAAGTCCACTTTATGGTTAGGTGTGACATAAAAAGTGTTATTCTGCTCTTGTATAGATCAGTCCATCTTTGCTAACAATTGTACTATTTTTTTTAATGTGGTAACATGTTTTATAAATGCAATTATATTTGACACCGGTGAAAACAGAAATGTTTGGCCATACGCGATGCGAGTACACCCGAGAGTTGATAACGAACACGCTAATTAATATTGGCTGGCGTTTTCATTCTTTCTGTACACTTTAAACTCAAAATACTCTGTGTTGATTGGTTTACTCTGTTTTCGGAAGGATTGATTCTCTATGTATAAATTCTCTATGTATGTATAAATCGTTCCGCGGTCGCGTTCTCATGATAATTGCTTCAATCATTAGAATTTGACCCGCACACTGATGACTGATCTGATGACGTAACCCTGTTGCTACAAACCATTCTCGATTGAAATTGTTGCTTTCGCGATTACGTATTTATTTATCCTTGTTATTAAGAAAACCGAAGATAAAATTTAAAGTATACGGCATTATACGTTGCCGTACATGCTGCATCCGACACTTCTCAACCATAGAATAAAATATTCAGTGTTCAGTACATAATTATATAATTTCCCAGCACACACAAAATATTGCATAATATTTCATTGATATCCTGCAATGGCGCAATTCTACGAGTGTTTTTTTTTTTTAAATTGAACCATCAACAAAAACTTTATCAAAAGTATCAAATTACTTACCCAAATTATCAGCACCACGGGGAATGATGACGTCAGCAAACTTCTTGGTCTGAAATAGGAATAAGGAAACTTAATTTTTTGCCGTGTGATGATGGCAGAGCAAAACACAATTGTCACCACACCCCCATCACCCCACGGATGTTTTACAAGGCGAGTAAGAGTAAAGACAGCAATGAGTAAGGGGCAACAGCAGTCCTGTTATACCGGCTAGTGCCTAGCTTCGGCTTCGGGGATAAATGTTTAACGTTATTTCTTTGACGATTCATGAGTGGATGTAATCATACCTTATATGAAAAAACCACATTTTCATTTTCAACTAGATGAAAATTGTGTATTTTAGATACTGTCAGCCAAATACACACCATCGACGTTCCTGTAGTAGTTACCACAGTGAGGTTTAAATAGTAATTGCGACAAGGTATCAAAGTGTTCTACTTTTGCGATACAATCCACCATAGTTAATTAAATAAAATAATTGCTTACACTCACATCTATCATCTAGCCCAAAGTAAGTAGCATAATAATAATTATAAGCACCTGTGTTACGGATACGAGATGACGGACAAAGGAGTGTGCCCATTTTTGGGCCCATTTTGTACCCGAAGTAAAATTGTCTCAAGCTTTTTTGAGATGAACTCACAAAATTCTAAGCTAAGTAATTAGTTTTACTATTAAGTATAATGAACTTCTATTACGATTTATCATGTGCCCTATAAACATAATAAAGATAATACAGAAAAGAACGTTTTTATGTAAGATTATAACCTAAAATTAAGAGAAATTATAACGTAAAAAGCTAGGTGCTTTCTACGTTAATTTCTCTTAAACCCGTTTGAAAATAGCCTACAATGACTTGTTGCGGAGGAGTTTGATAACAAACACTGTGACACGAGATTTTTTTAATATATTTAATTGAAAATAATTATACTATAATAAACATATAAACCTTTGCATATAGGCCTTTGCCCAGCAGTGGGATCTTATAGGTTAATAAAAAATAAAAATAAAACATATAAACAACCAAGACTTGGGAACAAATATCCATGTTCATCACAAAATTTGCCCCTACCAGGATTCAAACCTGGGACCCCTAGGCCAACAGCCAGCGATCTGACCATTCAACCAAACCGGCCGTCAATATAAAGTACCCTATTAAAAAAAACGCCCACAAACTCACCGGCAGGCAGAAGTCTTCGAAGGCGGGCTTGACGAAGTTCATGTACTGGTTCAGAACCTGCTCCAGGTCGCGGCCGCGCTCCATTATGTCGCGAGGAACTGCCATAACGATATATTTATTGATAGTTTAAGATCATAAGCATAGGCATTTGGGGTTGGCGCAGTATGTTTTCTTCTTCCATGTCCTCATTCTCATTCATATCATGTTTTATTTTATATGTAATATATTAATTTATGAAACTTAGTGAGTAATATAATAAATTTGGATGTACCAATTTTCCATATTTTCATCATTACCACTTCACATCATCACTTAAATTTCCTGACTGCTGAGGTACAGCCCTATCCTATATGTAGATAAATGACAGAATATAGTAATGGTAGATAAGACATACCTCGTCTTGCTAGTCTGGTGTCAGAGTCGGTATCAACGAACAACTTCATGTGGAAGAGATCCCGGACCTCAGGAAAGTAAAACACCAGGATGCCTTCAATCAGGACCACGTCCGCGGGGTAAATGGTATGTGATCGGTGGGGGCTGTAACAAAAGACGACTACAATCAGAAACAGAACAATGTTGTTTGCCAGAAGATCAAAACAACTAGGATTTACTACCGTAAACGTCGTTTATCATGTCATTGTTTATGTGTTAATATTACAAAACACATAACACGCGTATTATATACATCCCAAGAACATCATATTAATTAATTTTTTAGCCTTATATGTGAATAAATACATACATAAATCATCAGCTTATTTCTGGTCCATGTAATAGAATGCCTTAAGATATTTGCTGGGAACTTAATAGGAGTAATTTTCAAGATAGTTCTCCAGGAACGCTGATGCCCATTCTTGTGTTCATTCGTGTGTGCTCTTCGTTGTGTAGTCGCCTTGAACGACACCCGCGAGAGAGGTAGGGGCGGCGACAATTATGTTTTTCAAAAAGTAATTTTCTAATATGTGTATGATGTATTTTTAGTTTCCAATACCTATTTTATAGAATTAAAATGGATTAACAGCCGTGGTCAGAGACATCAATTAACGTTAATGAGTACTTAATACAAAAAACAGTCAATTCAAAACTAGTCTCTATCTAAGGTCTAGTTTTGATTGACATTTTATGTATTATGTACTCATTAAGGTTAATTGATCTCTGAGTACGGCAGTTAGTGAGATCTTTTCGATTTTAATTTTAACATTATAAATGTTAGAAAAATTAGTACAAAGATTTTGGTGGTTAGAAAAAGAATTTCGAAAAATTATGATCTTGAGGCGGGAATCGAACCCGCGTCCGCTGCTATCTGGGCAGGTGGAGTCAGTGAGATATCAATTTTCTCAAAAAAATAGTGGTTGGAAATTATCTGTATATCTATGAAAACATTAATGTTATTGTAGTAGTTACTTACTTGATAGCATTAGTGGTATAATCATATTCTGGCACCTCCACCTTCTTGCCAGCCAAGATATCTCGCAAGACAGCCAGCAGCTTCTTGTCATCAAATGCAGCTGGATGATCAAAGTTAAACTGTCCTCGCTCAGCACGCAGCCGTTCTGCTGGTGAAAGTGTGCGGTAGAACGAGTCTTGGCTTATGCAAACTACTCTGCGCTCAGTCTGTTCCTTTTGTTGTTGTCCTAGTTTCTCCATGATCCTTTGGCATACTGTAGACTAAGGGAAGGGACAAGGACATTCAAAGATTAATTTGGTGCAGATATGATGGATCATCTCATAAAACTATAGTAAGTGTCCCCACTGGACATTAAAGGGCTGGTGATGTTAAAAAAATTATAAAAAAAAATAATTAGGAAACACATAATAATAATGTTTTATTTCAAATAATTAGGAAAATTTAGATAAAAATATGTTGCAGCTGCCTATACCACTTGGCCATGCCTAAATCTCTCTACCCTATCAAGTTCAGTTACAGTCCCATGTAGGACATAATATTTCTTTGTTCAGTTTGTTTGATCAATATCAATTTGACTAGAATAAACAAAGCAGCCTTTATATGCAGGGCACCTTGAATAACGGGTCATTGTTTACTTGTTAGTGAGAGCATTGAGTCTATTTATAGTATGCAAATACTGCGAATTCCACTATTGATTTGATTAAGAAATATATTCTGCCTTATTTGATAATGTGATTTGATGAAATGTATAAATTCAGTAAAGATAATTTTTTAAATTTAACTATGTACCTATACCAGAAATAAGATATTGCTGTGCTGTGCCCTTGCAGGGTCATGTTTGATTCTCTGCATTGTTAAGATCTGTGTAACAACATCGTACAATAAAAATACTTTGACTTTGACTTTATATGAACAAATTAATTTCTTTTCATGTTATAGCTACTACTTGTATGTTAATTATCTAATTACACATGTTAACACAAAACTCAAAAGTATAAAATGGGTTGTATTTGCCACAATTATTAGGCTGGTCAATAGTTTACTGAAGGACTGTTCACCAATTCTTCTAATTATGGCTTTAGTTTGTCTTAAATTAAAATTATTATGGTAATAAAATTTTAGATATCATTATTACATACAAGTTCTCTGGTGCACAATTGTGAGCTCTAAATTGTAGTTGATTAAGAGTAACATAATTATCTTTTTCTAATCACAATTTTCTTTGTAGAAACATTAAAGCTTTGAGAACTATTGGATATTCTTCATAATAAGTGGGATAATTCTAGAATTTGCTAGAAATTATTGTTCAATAATTAAAAAACCATGTTTAGTAAAGAAAATGTATCTAGAATATTATGGTACAACAGCAAAATGAGTTGAAATAAAGTTTATTTTCTTTTGTTATTAAAATTTGGCCTTTTTAAACAAAAGTAAAATACCTGTATGTAAAAAAAAAAATTCTGGGGTTAATAAATAATAAAAAATCAAACACATAGTATATTAAATACTGACCATTACGCTATTACATAGCGGCACATATCTTAGGTTTTAATAGCCGAATACATGGTTGAAAAAAAGTCAATAAAATTAAATGCAACAACAAAAATAAAATTATAAAAAGTATACAGGTAAAATGGTAGTATTTATACTTCGTAAAATCGTTGATAGACTAAAATCTGGCGATGACAGTGTAAATTAACAATCACAAATAGGAATTGCGTATCATGCGTACATGTTGTTTGTGGGAACCTACTCTATTGGATACGAGGTTATAAGTAAACAAATAAATTAGGTCTTTATTATGGGTAACTAACATATCTGAAATAGACCTGATAGTACATAAAACTCTAGAAATAGTATATTCTAGACTTACATAACTATTGCTGGTAAAAAAATCAATATTGTGAAAAGTTAAGGTCGTAGGTTAGGTACCTACCTTGCCACTTGCGGTTCCACCAGCAACACCGATCAAAAAGGGGGTCTTACTTTCTAAGCCATTTGTGTTGGTGTAATCGACCGGCTTTTCTGCCATTTTGAGAGTAAATATGCCCCTAAAAGAAGACCTAACAGTTATAATACCACAATACGCCGCACGTTTCAGTCCGAAGAATCCAAACACTGACATTTCTAGCGAAGAATTGCTATGCTAAAAAAATGTCAAAATCAAGCTGTCAAAAACCTTATGATTATTCTTTTTCTATGGCAACATACCTATTTTGTAAGTTTTGGTTTTGTTCCATGGATTTTCTTTTGTTTTTCAATCGCTAACATTTAAACAAAAGAAACATCTAACTGAAATTAGGCGATAGATGATCTGGAGGCGTACTGCAAGACATGGACGGGATTGGCTCGGGATCGCTCGAGATGGAGGGCTGCGGGGGAGGCCTTTGCCCAGCAGTGGGATCTTATAGGTTAATAAAAAAATAAAAAAACTGAAATTAGTGCAAAAGTACTTTTAGCTCATTTTCTCCTCTGTTTTATGTATAAAATATGTTTTCATCCCACCAACTCAGAAAAAGCGTTTTTGCTCTTCGATATCTGAGTGCAAAAGCCGTTTTTATCCTCTAGAGGTTAAAGTAAATTTGAATTTAGAACATCGTGTGCAATAAGTTTTTGAATTCAAAACATCATTATACCTATTTATTTCTACCTCCATGGTGCCGAAATTATCATGCAACCTATTTTAATTTGTTAAAAACTCAGACTCGGAACCTTCTTGGTGTACTTTTTTTGTAATTTACTTTGTGCGCGCCATTTTCTTTTCACGTCATAAATTTGTTAAAACCTTGGAGTTCCGTGACGGTCAATCAGCTTGGCGTCAATCTTGCTTTAAAAATTTTGATCGTCTACAATGCTTGCTTGATGCTTGAGTCAAGCATTTAAAAGCTTTTTAGGTTTATTTGATTTGTTTACCCTAGCAACGGAACAAAAACATACAAAAATCAACGTGCTTGACTCAAGCTGATTGACCGTCTCGGAACTCCATTAGGGACGGTAATTTTTATTAGGTACTTACAGGTGTGTCTGGATAAATTTTGCGGGTGTGGCTGGGTGGATGGGTGGGTGTTGGAGGTGTGTCTGGGTGAATGGGTGTTTTGTGGGTGTGTCTAGGTGAATGGGTGTTTTATGGGTGTTTCTGGGTGAATGGGTGTTTTGTGGGTGTTTCTAGGCGAGTAGGTGTTTTATGGGTGTTTCTGGGTGAATGGGTGTTTTGTGGGTGTTTCTGGGTAAATGGATGTTTTGTGTGTGTTTCTGGGTGAATGGGTGTTTTTTGGGTGTTTCTGGGTAAATGGGTGTTTTGTGGGTGTTTCTGGGTGAATGGGTGTTTTGTGGGTGTTTCTGGCTGAATGAGTGTTTTGTGTGTGTTTCTGTGTGAATGGGTGTTTTTTTGGGTGTTTCTGGGTAAATGGGTGTTTTGTGGGTGTTTCTAGGTGAGTAGGTGTTTTATGGGTGTTTCTGGGTGAATGGGTGTTTTGTGGGTGTTTCTAGGTGAGTAGGTGTTTTATGGGTGTTTCTGGGTGAATGGGTGTTTTGTGGGTGTTTCTGGGTTAATGGATGTTTTGTGTGTGTTTCTGGGTGAATGGGTGTTTTTTGGGTGTTTTTGGGTAAATGGGTGTTTTGTGGGTGTTTCTGGGTGAATGGGTGTTTTGTGGGTGTTTCTGGGTGAATGAGTGTTTTGTGTGTGTTTCTGTGTGAATGCGTGTTTTTTTGGGTGTTTCTGGGTAAATGGGTGTTTTGTGGGTGTTTCTGTGTGAATGGGTGTTTTGTGGGTTTGTCTGGGTGAATGGGTGTTTTTTGGGTGCGTCTGAGTGGATGGGTGTGAATGTTGTGGGTGTTTCTGGGTGGGTGTTGAGAGTGTGTTTGGGTTAATGGGAGGGTGTTGTGGAAGTTTCTGGGTGAAAACAGAAACTGTTGTGATTGTATTTTTTTTTTGTATTTTGCAATTTCCTCGTTGGGGGGGATGAAAAGTTACGTGTTGCACTCGAGTGCAAAGATTTTTCACCTTGTGCTCTTTTGATTCCCTCGCTATCGCTCAGGATTCTAATTTTTGAATCACTGGCTACGCTCGTGATTCAATTTTAGAATCCTTCGCTAGCTCGGTCATCAAAATTGAGCACGCGGTTAAAAAACAACTTTGCACTCACGTACAACAAATAACTATTATAGTATACATTGAACTACTATTAACTAGCGTATAGAAGCGACACCGCAAACAATAATTATTGTAGTCCGTGCGTTGCGTTAACAACTCCTTTATAATTTACGCAGAATCGGCGGCGCATGCGATGTTTTGGTCGCGAGAAAACTGTGCTCAAAGCTTCGAGTTGGGAGAAAATGTTTGTTTGGCATAGCGTCTCTAGTTTACCATATAACTAAATTATAGTATAGGAAATATGATGGCCCAATCTCTCTATATTCTTCCGTCTATAGGGAAGGCCCGTGCCCCAGCAGTGGGGACATTGAAGGGCTGGTGATGATGATGATGATGATAGGAAATAAGTAGGAAAAAAATTATAAATCAAGTAACATAATTCAGCAGATAAGAAATAAATATAAAATCTCAATTTCAGCAAATGAGGTAGTTAGTGAATAACTTCATTCAGTATAATGAGAAGCAACACCATTGTAGTAGTTACGAAATTTGTTTGAAAATAAAATGTTGGATGCAGTAAGTAGATATTTATTACATATCAATATTTTACAAATATTCAGTAGAATAAGTAGGTAAGTAAAATATAAAGAGATCTCATAACAATATTATAAATGAAAAAAAAATAGAAACATGCAATAAAAGTGAGAAATTAGATACATACGTAACTAATAGAATTTTTAATAACCACAATCTTATGTTTTTGGAATGTTTTATATTTATAACATTATAATATAATGGCATATTATGACGAAAAACAATGACTTTGGTGGTTGGAAAAAGAATTTCAAATAATTATCCGTACCCGCGTCCGCTGCTATCCGGGCAGGTGACTGACCGCGGATAGCAGTGGACGCGGGTTCGATTCCCGCATCAAGACCATAATTTTTCGAAATTCTTTTTCTAATCACCAAAATCTTTGTACCAATTTTTATAACATGTATATAATGTTGATAATAAAATCGAATAAGAAAAAATGATTAAAAAGTAACAATTTGTACAAAAAGAACACGTTAAAGTGGAGTGGAATCACTTCAGATATCCAATACGAGTTAGCCAATCCATTTGACTTAAAGATTTCTCAGCTTTTTGTCAGCCTGTCTCAGTGATGTTGCCATATCCAGTTGTTTTGATCTAAGGCGGCCCCATACCAAATAGTCTTGGAGTCCAATGATTTGCGCAGCCATAAGGGCGGCGCTATCTGGGTAAATGACCGTCGCGCAGCCCAAGCCAGATGGAACCGACAGTGAAGACCAAATATCCTGAAAGCGATTTGTTTTTTTACATACATACATACATAAATCACGTCTATATCCCCGAAGGGGTAGGCAGAGGTGAACTAGCACCCACGTTTCGCAAATTATGTTTAGTTCCATGTAATAGGTGGCGAGACTATTGACATTTATCGGGCACTAAAAGTCGCAGTACTTTGCTAGGTGGTATCAGAGGAACGCTGCTGCCCATTCCTCATCACTGATTTATCCTTAGTCGCCTTGTACGACACCCAAGGGTGAGATTTGGGGTGGTGACAATAGTATTCTACTCAGCCGTCACCACCGTACTTTTTTTTATAATTTCTTTAAACCTTTAAAGGGCAATACAAGCTATTAATTTATTACATTCGTTCTAAAACTTAAAAAATCAATAAGAAATTAAGGTGGCAACTATTTTACCACTACCCTTTATGGGTAGAGCTAGTCTTCAGCCCTTAGTTTTTTCTTTAATATTATTATAATGAATCGTGTGTTAAAACATTTCGATGTCTACCTGCAGTTCTTGCGAAATCTGTATACACTGCAATGACCGTAAGAGGTTACTTCGCCAGTAAAATAAAAAAAAAATTGCACATCTGGTTCACCAAAGGATGACTTTTAATAACCTCTCCTGCAGATGTCGTACAAACTAACTGAGGGTGAGGGAGTGTTTGGCGCGTTTCGTGGTGTCAGTCAGATTTATTTTCGCTAATTCTAAAATTGTTACAGAATAGATTTTGTGCAGTGAAAGTGGTGTTATTTTGATGCACAAGCATCCGTGTTGATGTGCAATTATGCAGAATCATCGAAAACAAGTCTTATGATGTGTTTAATGTTGTGGTGAAGATCACTATATAAAGTGGTTTTATCCATTTCATCAGTCACCATCATGAACTCTGTTACATTCAATTCGCGGCAAGCACTCCCTAGATGCGTTAAAATATGTGACACCCATATTTTAACGTAAAATTCATTTCATTCATACGTTTCACCCACTCATTATTTCATAAGACTACAGATAAAATATACACTAAAGACTTGGCTGTATGGGCTAGACCCTTTGCCTTCCCTAAAATATAGGGCGAATTTTAAAACTAACTAACCAACTGAGGGTTAACAAAGGGACGATAATAGTGCAGCAGCGCTCCTCCAAATAATATGCCGTGTGGTGGCGGCAGAGTAGAATACAATTGACAACATTTCAAAAATTATAACCCCCAAAATAAAAATACATTTCTTTATTTTCCAATCCTGACTTCGAAAATATATTTTTTTCATTTTTTTCTTACTTAAATGCAGAGAAAAAAATAAAATGTAAAAAACATGCGATGAAGTCACAATCACGCAATGACGCAATCAATCAATATCATGTCTGTCAGTCATGAATCAAATCCATTGTCATTAAATGTCGTCGTCGAAATAACATTTATAAAGTAACAATAAATTTGAAATCCTTGCGAGACTTTCATTTTAACTAATTTAAAACGTATTTCACTTGAAAATTAATTTCAAACATTACAAATAATATGTTTTTATTTTTGCCACCGGAAACGTTTGATTGTCCATCTTTTCGTAACTGTGACGTCATTTGGCGCTTACGTGCATTTAGAATGACCGGAATTTTAATCATGATTTTTTGTATGAAAAAGATGGAATGCAGAAAAAATTAAAATATGTAATTTCATATAACATCATAATAAAAGTATGTTGAAAAAATGAAATTTTGTCAATTGTCGCCACCCCAAATCTCTCCCGTGGGTGTCGTACAAGGCGACTATAAGGATAAATCAGTAATGAGGAATGGGCAGCAGCGTTCCTTTTATACCACCAAGCAATGTACTGACTTTTGTGCCCGATAAATGGCAATAGGCTCGCCACCTATTACATGGGACTTCACATAGTTGGCGAAACGTGGGTGCCAGTTCACCTCTGCCTACCCCTTCGGGGATATAGGCGTGATTTATGTATGTATGTACCAAGTAATATACTGCGATTGACGTGGCCGATAGATGGCAATAGTTTGGCCACCTAACCCATATGTGACACTAAATACACCTCTGCCTATCTCCAGTGTCAATGGGCGTGACTTATGCATATAAATACATACAAAATTATATTTCTAAACATTAAATTTTTACAATGTAAAACATTAAAAAATAAAAAAATACAAAAACGCAGTTCCCCATCGGTAGCAAGATCAGGGTCCCGGCTACCGGTGGTTAAGAATCCAGAGATAGGAACCTCGTCACTATACGAGCCGTGTCCAGAAGTACTGCCTTCTGCATGTTATTATTTCATTACTATTGTTATTATTAAAAAATGCTATTACCTGCACAAGTTTTTCGGATGGCGGGGGACAATTGATAACTGGATACGAGGTGTTTCCAGACAAAACTGGTCCCAAGCCGTTCGAGCGTCCGGCCACAGCGATGAAAACCAGCGCGCCGTGCGTGTCTTCATACTGTTGCATAATGCGAAGCGTCTCTTGGGTAGCTTTGTGGGCTGACGTTATCCGTAAGTCCACATCCAAGCCGAGTTCGCGGGCAGCTGAAAGAGGCACATCATCATAATTTCAGTCAAAAGACGACGGTTGGGCATATAGCCCTTCTTCCCCAAGGATCTCAAAGTCAAGAGACAACTGTTAGGCATAGATAGACCTTCCCCAGAGATCTCGAAGCCAAAGAAAAAGAAAGAAAGAAATACCTTCATTGACCTCGCATATATATTAAAACAGTTTAAAGTTAATAACAGATTAATTTTAAACAGTTTTATAAGTCTTCCTTCCAAGATTGGAATTAACTACACACCAAGGGACTTTAAGTGTGTAGTTGATTCCAATTTTGGGGGATTGATACACTCAATCTTCCAAGCTCTCCCTCCGTCACTTGACAGTGTTTTGTCTCGCGATTCAGTGGGAGTTAAAACGAGAGGATAATATTCCTTTTCCCCAAGGAGATAATGTCCACGTCCCTTCCTACAGGGGCAGGGGCAATGCTTTTGGTGGGTCCTTCTCGTACCTTTAGCAATTTTCTGACAATGCTCTTCGTCCGCTGGTGAGCCCATAAGCACAACTACTTTGTGATGGGTTTTTGGCTTCAAGTGGTCTAGTTGGTCTTTGACCCAGGCAAAGTTGCGTTTCACTGTGTCCAGGTCGGCCGCCGTCACCGTGGTAAGATTTCTGTACACCTTTGAACAGAAGGAAAACAATTTGTAAGTAATTATAGCTTTCCAGCTACATCTTATGTATGGTGTGTGGTGACGGTAGAACTGATAGTAAATTAGGTGTGTGGTGGTTGACGGTAGAACTGAATAGAAATGTCACACCAGAGGTGGAGATCTCTCCTGCGGTTACAACGAGGCGAGTAAGATAAATACTGTGATATTCGGAACCGATAAGTGGAAATAGACTGATCCCTATTACATAGGTTTGATTTAGGTCTATGTAACGTTCTACAGACTACCGTGAGCCTATTAATGAATTCGACAAAATTGTAAATTATACTGTTAATTTTACGTAATTGTCGAAGTTAATTTAATAATAGTTAATTGTCGTTTTATGGTATAGCATAAAAATTCATACCTGCTTATCAACCATAAGTCTCTTATCTCCAGACGGCCACAACCTCCATGAATCCGAGTCGATGACATCAGCTAGTAAAATTTTGCCTGAAAGAACAAAATAGGGTTTTCCTTATCCAGTATTTTTATTTTCGCTTCTAAATTTGAGCCCCACCCTCTCCCCCTTTCCCCGTGAAAAATAAATCTGCCATGACTACAGTGTCATCGAGAAAACCTTTTTACATTTATTACTTTGTCAGTAAATTAAACATAAAGGGAAAAACAAAAAAAATATAGTTCATTATTTCGGTAATTTTCCCCGTCAAGTGTCAAGATGTGAGAAAAAATTACAAGATAGAGTTTTTCGTTTTCTGGAAGTCTTGAAGTCTTGGAAGCTTACCTTCAGAGTCAACTCCGAATTCAATCTTCATATCGACCAAAGCGCAGTCTCGTAGCGCCCAAGCTTTTTCTAGAACTTCAAAAACTAAAATAGTTGCTTTCCGCATGTAGTCCACTTCGTCTTGACCTAAAATAGACAATGTTTACTCATTAACCAGCTTTCAATAAGCACAATAAGCAAATATTTACGATACGTTTATCTACAACTATCAGCTCACCAATAACCAGGCCGTTGATGTTAAAGTTCGCGGATACTATTTGCTCCTCAGACCATTTGGGGTCATGATTGGCGTCATCTTTGAAAAAAGTCTCTTGCTTCGGAGGCGTGAACCTAAAGCCCTCCGGCACCCCCGGGTTATTTCTTAAAAAGGAACCAGTAGCAAGCCGACGTGTGACCCACTCAATCGGAACCATTTCGCACTTTTTCGAAAGGAACGCAGTCGGTGACACCATCTTGACAAAAGCAGTCTTAATACCTAAAAATAAGAAACATTTTTTAGTGTCCCTAAAAATATTCATACCACACATAATTTGGAAACGAACAAATAAGCATTTCAGTATTATTCCAGTTAATCATTGTTAGTTGACTAAAAGAGGTCATTGGCGTAAGTGACTGATTAAAGTAATGTAAACAATATGTTGACAAGATTTCTTATTATTCCTATTTTATGCAATAGTGAATAACCTTACAATATAGTTGTATCTTCTGCAGAGTAAGTAAATAAAATACTTCATTATTATTTATCTGAAAAGGTCATATAGAGGTCAAGATGTAACTAACGAAATCATAACGACTTACAATATCAGCACTTACATAGTCCTCGATTGAGCCGAAACCATTAATTAAAATGAAATAAAATAAGTTGGTAGGATCTAAAGCAATATAAACTAACACACTGTTAGTTTAGTATAGTTAGGATTTACGAAATATAGATGTGTTTTATAATGATGACTGGTTAAATAAAATTCATGATTTTAGTTTAATTTTGATAAATCTACTTGGATTATTGATTTTTCTAACTGAACGTAACCAAATATTTGCATTACCATAAGAAAAATAAAACTATACTTATAATAAAAAACATCATCGAATTTCTAAACTAAGCAAGGAGAATCTGTGTTGGACTATGGTCGTAGTACCACCCCAGATGGGGCAGGGCAGGGGTATATTAAAACCCATATTTCGCCGTCTACAAAGGCCTATGTCATAGGAGCTTAGCCTATTCCCCAATCTACAGCGAACGTTAATCACAATTGGTATTTGCATAATGGCACAGTGAACATTGATGTCCACTGCCGAGTATTATTGTGGGTGTGATCCTCCATCACCACGTACGAGACCCGCGGGAGAGAAAGCGGTGACAATTGTATTTTACCCTGCCGTCACCACAGAACAATAAAAGAGCTATTACTTCTTTTATCTGTTCCGTCTCACCACAACACGCCTTTATAACTAAATTAAAGCTATATCAAGTACCTGCTGATATTAATATTTCAAAAACTTTGGCATTGGTTTGGTTGGATATCGCCGCCTTCCCTTCCATGTCATGGGCTTTGACACCATCTCCAGCTGTGATTCTGTCCTTGTTTAGAAGGAGACAGTGCCCTGGTTCATTAGGTAAGTCAAAGACCTGCTTTGTTTTACCTTCTATAATAAGTTTGCCGAGTTTATAACCACCAACTGAAATAAAATAATTGGATTAATGATTTAATGTTTTTTTTTTGTTGAGGCAAACTTCCTTGTTACATAAAATAAAATTAAAATTACATAAAATCCTGACATTCAATAGTACTACGAAAGTATATTTTTATTACCGATTAATTGGGTATCGGCACTAGACACCTCTACACCAATTTGTATGACATTACGTTGCAATTTTAATGAGTAGAGGGAAAGAACACATACATATATACATAAATCACGCCTATATTCCCGAACGGGTAGGCAGAGGTGAACTTGCACCCACGTTTCGCCAATTATGTTAGGTCCCATGTAATAGGTAGCCTATTGCCATTTATGCCACAAAAGTCGCAATACATTGCTAGTTGGTATAAGAGGAACACTGCTGCCCATTCCTCATCACTGATCTGAGTCGCCTTGTACGACCACCCACGGGAAAGATTTGGGGTGGTGACAATTGTATTCTACTCTGCCGTCACCACACGGCCAAGTGGAAGAATAGAATATATATAATCGACTAATCAACTATATAATTCAAGAAGAATTCAGATTAAATCTTATTTTTAAAAAGTATTAGAAAAAACACGTCAGGAAATTTAGAAAATATATAAATATTATGGATCTGAAGAAGATAAATAAATTGCATACGCGGATGAGAATTGAAGAGATGGATTTTAAAAATGTGTGCCCAAGAGGCTCTCCTCTTGAGCAACTCATTTTTCATCACCCTCTGGTGATATTGATGATATATCTGTACATTATATGTATACATATTAACGCGCCTTATAGAGATCTCATAATTTATATTCCATTTTAATACGGGTACATACAAACGCAGCGCGGTCAGACAGCCATTGCTTACACAATGGCTTAGCAATATTACACAGATAATTGGATAAATTATTGACCTAAAGTATAAAGGAGTTAGTTAGTGTGTTTCGTGAAGCTGTTGATCTGCCGGTATCAAATTATTCGGTATTCTTACGTTTATTCTCCCACCCAAAGAAGGCTGTACTCAGAAGTGGACATTTACTGCCACACTCAGAGACGTCAAATAACGTTAATGAGTACCTACTTAACGTCAAAAAATGACAATTCAAAACTAGTCGCTATTCTTGCCGGGTCTATGGTCTAGATTTTAATGAAAATTTTTGACATTAAATACTCATTAAATTTAATTGACGTCTCTGTGTGCAGCCGTTAAGTGGTTATGATAAGGTCAAAAAAGGAAAGGAAGACCAAAGAAAAGATGGATGGATCGTGTAAAATAGGATATGATAGCGAGAGGGGTGGATGAGAAATTGGTGAAGGATAGAGAGGAGCGGAAGAAGAAAACACATTGTGTCGATCCCGCCTAGAGCGAGATAAGGGCAGAAAGAAGAAAAAGAAGATAGGGTCAAAATTGACTGAGGTGCTCAACTTGCCTTAATTCCGAAGCACGGAGGAACTCCAGATAATATATCTATGGTAACCCATCCAATGACCAGCCTTAGCGAACATTGCTTAGCTTACGCAATCGCGGGCCAAGCGCGCTACTGCGCTAGCGACATTTAGTATGTACTCTATCACAATATTAACAGTGCATGTAGATAATTTATAAGCCGCCATATTGCTACGTATTGTGACAAAGTCCTAAAAAGTTGGCTACTTTTCTGAGGCCGAGCGTAGAGTAGTAACAAATTTCTGTTCAATAAAAGAACAATTGACTAATACCGTGTAATTCTGATCCAAAGAAAAATTCCAAAACGTTCTTGGAAATATTAAGGTAGGTATGTTTGATTGTTCTAAATGAGGCAAGGGTCTGTTAGGATGTTATTAAGGTCGTACAAATTAATTGCGTTACGATGCGCATATGTTAGCCGGCTAAAACACATTGTAGTCATCTACTAGACTATTATTTTAAAAATATATTACTCTTAGGGCCTGTTTCACAATCGACAAGTAAGTTTTAAGTAGCTTACTTCGCAGATCATTTGACAGTTAATATGAAATATATGTCAATTGAACTGCGAAGTAAGCTACTTCGAACTTACCTGTCGATTGTGAAACAGGCGCTAAATCTATTTAGAATGAATGACAACAACAACCATTAATTTTTTATATTAAAACATGCCTATTGATTGCCCAATTAATTAGTTATGATTAAAGTAGCTTTCGCTTAAAACTATTACTATTTTAAACGGCACATAGTAAGTAAAAGGCGCGGGAATCTACGTGATTTTTAAATTTTAAAATACTTATTTTTATTTTAGGAAGTTTGTAATTTACACTAAATTTATTGCAAATAAACTACATACCTACCTACCTACTTAGAATAATAAAACAGGGTTTTACCCTAGCAAACAAAGTTCTATTATTCGATGAGCAATCCGAGAAAAATATTGTTTGGAAAACGCAACAGGTATAGAGCTACAATGTTAGAACTCAATGAAAGAAAGAGGAAGTATACAATTTATTAATGGAAAACATAACCTTCGAAACGATGTCGACTAAGTAAACAAAAAAGTGTGGTAGGTACCTTCTTTTGGGTGAGACATTTTCCCAGATTTGATGTATTTATTAGGAGACAGTCGCTAGCAGGCTTTCTTGTGTGACAGGGTCGCGCGATGGGTCCAGTCTGCGATGTTCTTTTATTTTAAATAGTTCAGTATGCAGCATCCGAAAACTAAGACCACGTGTTCTACTCTGTACGCATTCAACTCGTCGACCGACCGGCGTCGCGGTGATAACAAGTTTAGTGAACGCTACGCAAATAGTTTTGATACTTTATGGGCTGATTAAATTTTTTTATATGTATCATAGATATTCATTTTTAAAATGACATTCTAAAGCTAGTTTGTTCGAATGGTCAGTAGCGTTGACTACCATCTAACGCCGGGTCCCAATATTATATCAACAGTTGAAGCTAGACATACCTACTATATCTTAATTGCTTAGCAACTTGAAATGCCAGGCAACTAAACTTTAGTAAGCTTACTTTTAACTGTAGATAGAATATTGGGACCCACCGAAAGAAGTCCTGTGTTCATTTATTTATAGTTTATTGGTACAGACAGACCTATGGACTTATTTATTCTTGTAGTGTATTTGGTGGGTCTTTATAATTAAAATTTTTCTCTTCTATTTATTTGGTTATTAAAAGTATGGAAAACTGCACACTTATATTGTGATTACACAATACTAATAGTTTAAATGAGCTTTATTGTTTTTAATGACGAATCTAGAAGACCCTGCCCTGCCTGCAAAAGGCAGCAAATCAAATAATAGTAAACACTGTACATTTTCGAGCGTAATTAGGATATCTATGAGAAACATTATGAGGACTTCCTTGGTTTTGATTAGTCTATGATCAGAATATGTATAACTAATAAAAAGGTTCTAATTTAGGGGCCATCGAGTAAGGGTTCATTTTTTATAGTGAATGAACTCGTAATTACTAACCCATGTGTAAAATATTATATTGCGGAGATTAATAGTTTTCGAGTAAAAAATATATTGAAAATTAATAATTTTTAGGTTAAATGACGGCCATTTAGAACAAAAACGCGATTGGAATGTTGGCAGCATTGCTAAATTGATATCACCTAAATAAATACTATTCTGTTACCTGTATTTAAGCATGTCACATACGCGTGTGGTCCGGCGCATATAAAAAGCACTCTAAAAGAGTGGCTAGGACCACGTGGAGTCGGGGTTCACTAAGTCGGTTTTGTGACAAACAATTAGACGCAACTAACTTTTACTATTAATTAGCACTGGATTATGGATTAGGTATTACACTCAATTATTATGGATTGTAGCCCATTTATCATAAATGAGCTCAATTTAGCAATGCTGCCAAAATTCCAAAACGCGTTTTTGTTCTAAAAGTCCGTCATTTCACCAAAAAATTATTACTTTTCAATATTTATTTTCTCGAAAACTATTAATTTGTCCAATTTAATATTTTACACATTGGTTAGTACTCTTAACTCGACGGCCCCTAATGTAAATATGAGCCAATAAAAATAATAATTATTGGAAAGCGGCTACACACTTGGCTATGAATTTAAATAAAAGTAAGGCATCCTCTTAAATATAATGATGTTGTCCACTAAGAAACGTAAAGAAGTATCAAGATTACTTAGCAGTCATGTAATATTGTCGTTTCTGTCGGGCATAAATTATCTCACTCGCACAGTCGCACATCAAATTCGAATACATACGGTCATTCATTTAATTCTTGATACATTCTGCTACTGTTAGTACACGCTTTGAAACAAAAATAGAATTATAGTGTACTTTGCAACTTTACTAGTGTTTTAGAATTGAATACCTAATTCAGGTAAGTGGTTTTTGTCTTAATACATTACCTACTAAGAAATTTTTCAAACTTTCAAGTCAGCTGTTGACAAAAAATGTAATAAACGACTAAATCGTGGGTTCTGTTGAATTACCAAGTGTGGTGCGCCTTTTAGAACTTCTAAATTTGCTGTAGTTCTTGTGACCAACAATTGAATTCCACATGGCTTCATTTGGGTTATGTACAGAAGTTTAACAAAACATTCAGATTAATTGTAGTTGTTCTATCATATCCTTCTGTGATTTCCAAATGTGTTAATGAAACCTGTCAGAATTTGTTTATACAATATGTAATTTAATATGTGACCATTTGTCACATATTTAAATTTTTTGTGAATTTTGGCTGCTATTTAAATAGTTAAATATATTGAATACTATATAGATTGAATACTTATCTATCTCTTTCTTTCTCAATAGTTTAGAGTAAAACACATATTCAACTTTTTAGGTTCCTTTAGAAACATGCATTTAAATCGACCACTAGAAATTATAATTGGTATTCCTTCTTAATTTTCCTTTAATCATATGAGCTCAGTAGTGTTTAAAAGTAAAAATTAATTCTTATAATAAATTTATAGTATTCATTTTAAAACCAAAAGCTTAATCGTTTGTTTTGGACAATTTTTTATTAACACAGGGTATTGCGTAACATTAATAATCAACACTTTCTAATATTTAAATAATTCAGGCTTTTTAACTACGAGGGATAAAATTAAAGTAAACTGTAGGAATAAATTTAACTAAATGTTTTTAAGTGGCTATATATTATTATTATAGTCATATATAATAATCAATTATAATAATATCACTGATATGAAGAAATATTATAAACCTCTTCTTCAAAAACTATTCAAAGCTTAGTTTTATTTTATTTATTTAACTAATGAAATTAGACTTACCATAGAAGTCAGTGATGCTACTGATCAGGTGATCAGATCAGTAATATACTAATATACACTTTACTAAAAAACCTGCATCATAAAAAAATTAAAATGATAAAGTATAATTACAATATTAAGCGTTTCCTCCATATCACCCAATGGCTTGTTGAATTTAAATTTCACCACTGTCCAATATATCTATGAGGATGTTAATCTCAGTCTCTTGGTGGTCACAATTATGTTATTTATTTATATCTTTGTGACTTCACTATGTACTATGTAATTATTGTTGTCTTTTTTTTTCCTGGGTATTTGAACTTTATCTGACTTGACTTATTTTATGCAGTCAATATTCTTGATGGGCAGTCTTAAGTTATTTTTGGATTAAGCCCACTTTTATATTTATACTTTTACATCACTATTTATTATGAGATACACTTGTACAAACTTAATTATCATTAGTCCACTAATGTTACCACTTTCTGGAGTAGAGCAGGCGTTCCATAGGGATGGATGGATGGATGAATGATGGATGGATGGAATATAGGCAAAATGTTCCCTAACCCACAATACTGTCCCAGTGCCGATTGGTAGGTATCTCCTACTGTTAATGCAGCCGGGACTAACGTCTTAACGTCCCTCTCAAAGCAAGAAGGAACTCGACATAATATAGTTTTGGTCACCCATCCAATGCGTAGCGATATTGCTTAGTTTTGTATTTGCAGGCTGAGCGCCTTAGCCACTGCTCCATCGAGCGTCTCAAACGTAATGATAATTTAAAAAATAAGTGGTTTAATATTTACGTAATTTTACGAATACATATATACATACATAAATCACGCCCATATTCCCGAAGGGGTAGGCAGAGGTGAACTAGCACCCACGTTTCGCCAATTATGTTAGGTCCCATGTAATAGGTGGCGAGCCTATTGCCCTTTATCGGGCACAAAAGTCGCAGTGCCTACTTTGGTAGGTGGTATAAGAGGAACGCTGCTGCCCATTCCTCATCACTGATTTATCCTTAGTCGCCTTGCACGACACCCACGGAATAGATTTGGGGTGGTGACAATTGTATTCTACTCTGCCGTCACCACACGGCAGTAAGTTTTACAAAATTTCACGAATACATGTCAGTAAAATATTGTTTTTTAATGATATAACTCGTGTAAATTAGTACAAAGCATAAATATATTATCGTGGACAATTTGGGAGTTATTAGAAATTATCACAGAACAAGGGGTAGGGGTCGTTTATAATTGATTTAAGGTTTACTGCTAGCATTTGTCTATTCGTTCGTTTTGCTGTTGATTATACTACAGCGAATTCGTAAGCTAAGCATGTTCGCAATTACCAGCTGACCGTGACTAAACCATACAAGCATCCCTTTCTTTCCTTTCTTGTTTCAACCTGACCATTCTCTTTTCACATAATTGTACAATCGACAGCTCAATCAATCGCAGCCATGCTCCTCCACGCTCTCATGTCACCTGCATTTTCCACTTCCATCTTTCTTCTCGCATACCCAACATTCACGTCTATACATTATTGTCAGGACCAGCAGTCCATTATGAACAGCCAATCGTGCCTTCTTCTACACGCTCTGGCTGCTCATAAAAGTGTGCAAGGTTCTGTTTATATTTCCACTTTCACCCGCTTTTCAATGTCAGTGTCTCACTTTCAATCTCTCGTAAATACAGACCCAAACACAGAAACTCTTTTACCTGTTCAAGCTGTTGACCTCCGTCCTCCGAGATTCGTTACATACATACTTACATAAATCATGCCATGCCCGCGTTTCGCCAGCTTATTCTAAGTCCCATATATTAGGGGGCGAACCTATTGCCATTCACCAAGAACTTTAGTCTATAGTTCACCTGGAATGCTGCTGCTTATTATTATTATCGTTATAATATAAATCTGCTTGTACAACACTTACCAACAACCTACGAGAGATCCGAGGCTCAACCCGGCTATCATGACCACCGAAACACGATATGATGTAGCCATTTATCGCTTTGAACTGTCAAAAATCTATGGAGTTTGACAGTTCAAAGCGCCGTGATAAATAGCTATTATAACATATCGTGTTTCGTTGGTCATGCTAGGTGGGCTGGAGATGCCTACCGTATAGAATTTCTCTTAGGGAGTGCTCGACTGCATGGCTCGAGGACTTCTTCGTCTTCCCCAAAAAACCCGGTAGATGCTGTAAAAACCACGAGAGAGGCAGGGATAGCGACAAAAGTATTCTTCTCTGATACCACACAGCTAGGTGATTTCACAGACTTGGTTATATAAGTGTAAAACGAACGGGCAAAGTACTCAATGCCGGAAGCTTTTGTTTGGTCCCGCAATCTGTAATAGACCTGTCACGGTTTTATATCAAACGCAGATTATATCACATGATTTCTAGTCCCAGCCGCCGTTACGGCTTGATAGTTTTAATACGATACCTTCCGTAGAATAGATAACGTAATGGTATGCAATGTCCTTTCAATGCAAGCTGGTGTAAGACACGGGTCATTGGTCGTCGCATTTCAGCGGTTACAAACTGCATAGCCGTGTGGTGACGGCAGAGCAGTATACATACAATTGTACCACTCCCATTCTTTGCCGCGGGTGTCATACAAGGTAACTAAGGGGTAAGACAGCTATGAGCAACTGACGGCAGCGTTCCTTTTACACTTCCTAGTAGTATACTTACTACGATTTACGTGCCCGATAGATTGCAATATATATGTCGCAGTAAGATAGATAAAGCCGTAACATAGTTATATCCCTAGGGATATAATATAAGAATATAGTTATAAAACGGTCCAAGTTTAGTGACATACTTATATTACTGCACAAGTTACTGGCACTCGCCGGCCGCTGCCGCGGCACCTAACCAACTTGTTAACAAACTCATTTCGACCTATCGTATAACTATGTTACGGTATATAATTATATCCCTAGGGATATAACTATGTTACGGCTTTATCTATCTTACTGCGACATATACACCCTATTACATAGAGCCTAGGTTAAGCATTGGAATGTGTTTGCCTAAAAAGATTTCGCATTAAATAGGTAATAGTCTACGGCATCCGTTTGTAAACTATCGGGAGACCGTGTTCTGAGAAGATTTATGAAAGGTGCCAAACTGTAAATTGTAAAGTATACATGGCTTTATTAGAACTTGGTTCTTTCTTAGAATTAAGCACACTTATAAACAATGCTTCTTTAGATTTACGTTTTGACACCATCGCAATCTCTCTGGATCTGGGGGTCTAAAAAGGCAACATCCGCAATTTCTTTTATGATCCTATGATGAATACGATTAAAATTCACTGTAGAAAGGGTCAACAATTCCTGTGTAGAAATTTACAAGTTGGAGAGTTTTGTATAAGAATTTATAAAATGGCTCACATTACATTAGGTAGGTAATTACGGTAGGTACATAAAATAGCCTACATAATTAGAAATAAATTAAATGGATTTCGTATGCGATATTGCTTAAAATGGCCTTTTTAGATGCGCTGTACTCCTAAAGTTACATACATACATACATAAATCACGCCTGTATCCCTGAAGGGTTTAGGCAGAGGTGAACTAGCACCCACGTTTCGCCAATTAGGTCAGGTCCCATGTAATAGGTAGCGAGCCTATTGCCATTTATCGGGCATAAAAGTCGCAGTATATTGCTGGGTGGTAGATATAACAGGAACGCTGCTGCCCATTCCTCATCACTGTTTTATCCTTAGTCGCCTTGTACGACACCAACGGGAGAGATTTGGGGTGGTGACAATTGTATTCTACTCTGCCGTCACCACACGGCTAACTCCTAAAGTTGTTGTTTAAAAATAATAATATTATGTTTTGAATATGTACGCAAGAACTGTGTCGTAGTGGATCGTCGTAGTGTCGTTATCGCTTGTTGTTTGCGCCGGCCCCCTTGTGGAAATGTACGTAAATGTCAGCTGATAGATGCCCCCTGCGGCCTGGCAACCATGACGCCACACTTCACCGCTCTTGCTTCTTGTTTACGTCCAAGGGTCGTACCCGTAGGTACTACTTCAAGAATATTTGTTTGTTGTTCGGTCCAATTTTCGCCAATCGGCCAACGGTTGAACCCCGACCTTAGTCAATTTGTTTGTAGCGACATCTCTTAGCTAAATAAGGAACTAGACGAAATTCGTGTGGACCAATGACTTTGGGAGTGCCACTGACTATATCTTAGTTGGTGGTGTCGCTTGTGGTGTACAAACGGTGTTGTAGAAATGTCGAAATGTATGGGTAAATTGTAGTTCCAATTTTCACCGTCTGACCAGATAAGTTGGTCTAAGTAAAATTAAATTAAGATTTTTCCAGAAGGCTTTGTTATTCTAGGCTACATTTCCCAGTGTCGCGTTTTTTCTATGATTACGAATACGCCAACGGTGCCCTTCGGAGTACGGAGGGCCTCATCAAAATAATAAACTTTTAGTCACCTATACAATGACCGGCCTTAGCGAACATTGCTTAGTTTACGCAATCGCAAGTCGAGGGCGCCCACTGCCCTATCGAGCTCTTCTCATCCCTCGTCATCGCCCACCCTACACTCCCTTTTTACTCATATCGACCGTCACGGATGCCAATATAGTGAAATTTTGATTTGTTAATGTTAGGTATTGCCCAGGGGGTCTACCGCCTAACTCGATTGCTAAAGCAAAAGCTATAGTTTATGACGTCATGCTGTAATTTCGCACCAAATTTACCTAAACTATCAGCGATAGCTTTGAATGAATGATCACCGAATGTTTTTGTATGAATTTGTAAGAAAATCCGTACCGCCTAAACATTCAAGATGGTTGCTAGCTAAGTTGATAGGCGTAAGCAATGCATTGCTTTAATGCTATCATCAGCAATCGAGTTAGGCGGTAGGCCCCAGTATTATCGGCCATGATTCAGTAACGTTAGTAATACTTTTAAGGAGATATGTTATTTTTTTGTATTCTGACGTCAGAGTTTGCATTCTACGTACGCAAGAATAATCTTTGGCCCAAATTGAAAGTAAATAAAGTTCAATTTTCATAGAGCCTTCTGTTATCTGTGGTAGATATTTTTCGGATAATTCGGTTCATGTTTTGTTCCTCTAACGAGTAGTTGATAATAGTGTCGGCATTTCGCATTTGTTTTTATAATGAATGACACTATACAAACAAAAGGCATCAATTGGTATTTCGCGGAAAGTTCAATTTGTTTCGGGTCGGATACCTACTTGTAATTATTTTATTTATGTTTCCTTCAGATCTTGCGGTGACGAATAACGAAGGTCGTTGTTAATATCTGGTGCAATTGAGTTTTTTTGTGTTTTTCGATAGTAATTTTGTAATTGCACCGACAGTACAAACTGGACAAGCTGTTTGGTACGGCCAGTCTCATAATCTGTTCTTTAGCTTCTTAAATACAAATGACGCACCGGAGTATTTTCTTGCAAAATTAAGTCTTATTGCCATTAATTAATATAGAACATAATATTTTGCTTTTTTGAATTGAAGAGCGTTTTTAAAACAAAATACAAACACCAACGCTTCTACCATTCTGGTGACCCCAAGATGATTATTTGTCTACACCGGGCAATATTGTTTAGTCGTCTTTTATGACTCGCCAGGGCAGGGCTTGAAACTGCGGCTGACATTCTAGGCACCCCGGACCAAAATTGCAAGACCTATATTAAAATGATTACTCCTCAACAGACAATAACATGGACGGTCTCGAAGGACCATCTCCATGTAAGCAGCGACTTGGCGAGCAGACAGAGGCAGCAATGGAAAGGCTGTCAGTCGACGACAGTGGCGCGGCCAGCTGCCAGTGCAGCAAGACACAGCCGGAGGTGGCCGTCAGGAGCAAGAGACACGGCAGGGGAGCGGTGGAATCAGGTATTATTGTACACACATCACACGACGAAGAACCCGAAGAAGGGTACCCTTACCCTACTATGTAAGGTTGCCCAAAGTGGGTATAGGGAAAATGCGAAAATGAATTTATTATTATGAATTTTTGATACCACCATATTTTTAAATGACCACCCCCGAATACAGAAACGCTACTCAAATTTTGAGCACTGCTTATAGAGGTAAGTGGGCAATACCTGTCAGAATTTGTATGGAGAAACGTCAATTTTGACATTTCATACATACATACATACATAAATCACGCCTATATCCCCGAAGGGGTAGGCAGAGGTGAACTAGCACCCACGTTTCGACAATTTTGACAATACTTAAATGTTAAGCAGGACTCAAACTTTGAATAGCGTTTTAGGGCGTGCTTTATTTCTGTTACATGTTGTATAGAAGGTTGTTTCTGAAAATGTTATTGTATTGGATGTGGAGACAGGTTATCACAATGTATATAGTAAGTACATTGAGCGTGCTGGTTGATGACCCTATTAAACCAGTTCTTTGGCAAAATTAACATTTTGACCTATTGTGTTTAATAAAGACGAGACAAAAGTGAGATATTGCAGAGCGAATACTTTGTTTCGCTAATTGGCGCAGTTAAGCAGAAGGGAACCAAAAATAGATATCGTTTTATAAAGAAAATAAAATTGAATTTGTCCTGATGCGCGGGAATTCGGGATCGGGGCAAAATCAAATCAAAATTCGCTTAATTCATAAATGGTATGATTACAATAACACTTATGAATGGTCAAGACGTTAGACACAACCTGTGTGTCAAAGGGAGGATGGAGGATTGGCAGTAGGTAGCCATTCTGTAATGATTGGTTTCCAAAACCCACACTCACGCTCCGATCCGCCAACGCAGCGCTGACGACACATTCAATATTTTTTGTCGAATTGCCACCAAACGTCGTGCAATTATTATAATGGCAAAATTTTAATTTCATCACCACGAATCAGCAGTTATTTTCAGTCGCATGTGCAGCACTTAACGCCTACCAATAATTATGACGTTGATGAGAATATCATTTTACATACATACATACATACATAAATCACGCCTATATCCCCGAAGGGGTAGGCATAGGTGAACTAGCACCCACGTTTCACCAATTATGTCAGGTCCCATGTAATAGGTGGCGAGCCTATTGCCATTTATCGGGCACAAAAGTCGCAGTACTATTGCTAGATGGTATAAGAGGAACGCTGCTGTCCATTCCTCATCACTGATTTATCCTTGGTCGCCTTGTACGACACCCACGGGAGAGATTTGGGGTGGTGACAATTGTATTCTACTCTGCCGTCACCACACGGCGGTGACGGCAGGGTAGAATACAATATCATTTTAACCATGCATAATATTCAGCCGTGTGTGGTGTGGTATATGTGTGGTCACGGCAGAGCAGATTACAATTGTCACTACCCCCATCTTTCGCGTGGGTGTCAAGTACAAGGCGACTGAATTGAGTAATAGGTAGCAGCGTTTCACTTATGTCGCCTACCAATGTACTGCGATTTTTCGTGCCCTTTAAAATGGCAATAGGCTTGCCACCTATTATGTATTACCACATGGGACCTACCTAACTAGTTAGCGAAACGTGGGTGTGTTAATTCACCTCAACCCTGCCCCTTTGCGGATATAAGCGTGAATTATGTATGTATGTATGATGTTCTTCGGAAAACACTCGTGTCAAAGTGTGAATTTTCAAACGTCATTAAACACGGAAGAAAATATTACATGCGCTTATCAAAAGACATTAAGATAAAGTCGCAATAAAACGTTAATGAACGATTTAAGCTAAGCTCCGACCTGAACAATTATCGCTTTATGATGAAACATCCATCCAAAGGTCAATGCCGTAAAGTCTATCGTGTATCTGTTTGATATCAGTAATAGTTAATATAATAATTACTATTATTAATATTATCTTGAGGAAAATAATTATTTTGAGAGACATGTGAGCATGTGAGCCATACATTATTAATTTCCTTTATAGTTTTACACCTGCCCCTCTAAAAAAGTGCCCAATCTATTCGAACCTATAGAACGCTTGTAAATCTGAAACTGACGTATTACAGAAAAAACAACCTGGCGACCATTGTATCAAAATTTTAATGTAAGAGCTATCAAAAATTTACATTTGTATATTCTATTCGTTCGAATAGATTGGGCACTTGTCCAGAGGGAATCTACAGTTAAAAGTAAGATTATTTAAGTTTAGTTGCTTGGTGTTTTTGTTATATTACGTTAAATAACAGAAGTTGCTAAGCAACTAACCTGTAGTACGTTTGTCTTCAAAAACAACTGTTGAAAAAATATATTTTGGACCCGCTGTTAAAAGGTGTTGTAATCGGTAAGCGGTTTTTAATGATAACTCCTTCTTGCAGGTTTGACACACGAATGTGGCGTGTTTGGCGCCATAGGCACAGGCGATTGGCCCACACAGATAGACGTAGCACAGGTTATATGTCTCGGACTAGTGGCTTTACAACACAGGTAAATAGTATGGTGACGGCAGAGTAGAATACAATTGTCACCACCCCAAATCTCTCCCGTGGGTGTCGTACAAGGCGACTAAGGATAAATCAGTGATGAGGAATGGGTAGCAGCGTTCCTCTTATACCACCTACCAATGTACTGCGACTTTTGTGCCCGATAAATGGCAATAGGCTCGCCACCTATTACATGGGACCTAACATAATTGGCGAAACTTGGGCGCTAGTTCACCTCTGCCTACCCCTTCGGGGATATGGGCGTGATTTATGTATGTATGTATGTGTAAATAGACCACAACCAACATTGATACTATTCGTTGATAAGTCGCCAAGCTCAAATGAGACAGGGCGGGATATGTATGCCGTATGCATCCAGATCGCTGGGCAAAGGTCACCACAGTGTGGTGATTTAGTGGAGACGGCAGGATGGTCAAAGGCGATCGACCTAGAGATATACCTATAGAAATAGGTATATCACATATAGAAATAGGTATGTCTCTAGGTCACATATAGAAATAGGTGGAGAGACGATTTGGAGGCATACTGCAAAACATGGATGGAATTAGCTAGGAGGATTGGATGGAGGGTTGTGGGGGAGGCCTTTGCCCACCAGTGGGATCCTACAGGCTAATATATAAAAACTAGTCAGTGGTGTAGTTACTAAAAAGTGTCTCTCGGCTTTAAGTGATAAGGTCTCACTATCACTAAAAGCCGAGAGACACTAGACCGTTCCGTCTAGCGTACCCGCAACGTCAAAATAGTCGACTCGAATTCAGTGCCGGTACGCTACGTGCACGGCCGGCGACGGAACGGTCTAGCGGGTATTTGAATTGTATTAAAGAGTATTTTATTGCATATTGTGCCGGTACGGTTACGGTTATGGTTGGTACGGTGTAGTGGGCAAATATTTTTCGTTTTCTTCCTTCCCTTATCCCGCTCTAGGCGGGACGGCACAACATGTTTTCTTCTTCCACTCCTCTCTATCTTTCACCAATTTCTCATCCACCCCTTTCGCTATCATATCCTCCTTTACACAATCCATCCATCTTTTATTGGTATTCCTCTCCTTCTACGTTCGTACCTTTTTTTTTTTTTTTGTAGAGGGGAAATGCTTTTACGCATACTCTGCGCCTGGGCGGGGCGCAGAGTTATGTGGGACTCCGCGGTGGGTAGACAGCACCGCGACTGCTCCACTAAAAACCCCTCGTGCACCATCCTCTCCCTTTATCCACTAGGTTCCCCTGATTAGCGCTTGCCCGTGCATAGGCCCATCTCTGGCGAGTATAGGAGACTCGCTTAGCCTCGAGCGCCCACGGTTAGCGTTGTTTTATCTGCCGAGGGGTCCACGTTCGTACCTAACATTCTACTGCCAGCATAGCTTTCATCTCTTCGCATAACATGACCAAACCATCCAAGTTTATCCCTTCGTAGTCTTTCAGTTACTATCGCTACTTAACTTCCAAAATTATCTGCAGAGGTCAAGAATCAGCCGGTATAGTGACCTCGGAGGAGAAAAGCTCGCGGACATTCAACTCTCACAAGGGCATGGGACTTATCAACAACATATTCAATGATGAGGCCATGAGAAAACTGAAGGGGAACCTCGGCATTGGACACACTAGGTAAGCACTATATAAAAATAAGCACTACTATGACAAAAAGAAACACTATAACAAAATAAGCACTATAAATTATTAAGGAGGAGCTCGTTAGCGCAACAGTATAGCGCGCTCGGCTTGCGATTGTGAAAACTAAGCAATGTTCGCCAAGGTTCGCATTGAATGGGTGACCAAAATTTTATAATCTCGAGTTCCTCCATGCTCTGAAAGTCACGTTAAGCCATTGGTCCCGACTGCATTTGCAGTCGTTAATACTCACTAATCCAAAGGGTCATTCTCCCTATCCCTAATTTCATTTTTGCAGGAAGGATTCTTTCTAGCGGGCAGGGCACTACCATTTCACGAAGGAGGTGGTATATTCAAATATTCAAAAAAAATTCAAAATTTTTTCATTCTTCTTCAAAACATTTTTACAATTTTTTAACACAAGGCCTTCTTTTAAGTATTTCATACTTGTGCTAGAAGACCCCGCTCTTCCATAACATACAATTTTTATTCAATTAAAGAACAAAACTAAAAATAATTGCTAAACATTATTTTACACGAGTGTTTAGCTGAGTGTGTGAATGTGTAAATGTAAATATTGGACTTAAGAACCCTGTCCTTAAGGTTCGAATTGCTTGTGCGCAGGTACTCGACGTCAGCGGCGTCCGAGGAGGTGAACTGCCAACCGTTCGTGGTGCACACAGCGCACGGCGCTCTCGCGGTCGCGCACAACGGAGAACTCGTCAACTGTAGCAGTCTCAGAAAAATGGTGAGTGTAACTAAGGTACACTACTCGCCGCTTTTCGATTTAAAAATCGCACATTTAACTAATATATCCCCACGCCTATATCCCCAAAGGGGTAGGCAGAGGTGAATTAGCACCCACGTTTCGCCAATTATGTTAGGTCCCAGGTAATAGGTGGCGAGCCTATTGCCATTTATCGGCACAAAAGTCGCAGTACATTGCTAGGTGGTACAAGAGGAACGCTGCTGCCCATTCCTCATCACTGATTTATCCTTAGTTGCCTTGTACGACACCCACGGGAGAGATTTGGGGTGATGACAATTGTATTCTACTCTGCCGTCACCACACGGCGTGCACTTTATTTGCTCACTATAATAACGTTTATGCTCATTTTCACTCACACCACACACACAGTATAAATTAGAATCAACACACATAACAATTTCGTATTATAGTAAACAAAAACAAACAATAATTAACGCATCACTGATACAGCGAAACTATACTATTAACGAGAGGTCATCGGCCACCCCATAACGCGCGCGAATTTCGCCAAACCATCGGGATTCGGGTGCTCTCGGTGCCTCTCGGTAGCCTTCGGTTCGCTCGTGCGGCGCACGAGAACTGTCTATTTTTCGGTACATTTCTATGAACTAATTTTTGTCTCACGCGCCAGGCGTCTTAGCTCGTAACCCATACAAGTTATATTAGCAGCCCGGAGCGCACGAGAACATTTATTTACAGGGAAAATAAGTCTTATTGCCTTAGCAAAAAGCGCTTCAATTGTTTCGTCATAATTGAAAATGTAATTTGTTATGATTTTGTTTGTTGAATGAATAAATAAGTATTAATATAGTAATTTAAAAATGAAGATGAAGTAATATTAAAATGTTTAAAGTTTTAATTTCTAAATCTTCTGCATTGGTGGTTCTGCGCACGAGCGCATTTAAGGTACAGCCGCCACACACCCTGTATTTCTTGATTTTTGCCGATCCTCTTTCGAGCCTCACGTGATTAATGGCGACCCCATAAACTATTAGCTTAGAGTTAGACTATTAGCCAGGCCGTGCTAGGATGACCACCGAAACACGATATATTTGTCCCTTTGAACTGTCGAAAATCATTGTATTCTTGACAGTTCAAAGCGATAACGTGTTTCGGAATGACAACATTCTAATGACTATTGGAATGACAACATTTAGAATCCTTCCATATCGCTCAAGGTTTTGGCTTAGGTTTTACAGCCGGCCGCCTGCCTGACACTATCCCTCTTTAGGCATGCTGTTGTTTGTAGTTTGCCCTCCACCATTCGAGTGCCCCAAGGTGCTTGTTGGTCTACACTGGGCGATCTCCCTTAGTCGACTCTTACAACACCCATGGGATGAGTCGGGACTGGCCAATTCTTCGTTATTTGTTCGCTCCCAGTGAAGGCCAGCGTGGGAGAATGTGTCTATACCTTAGTAACATTCGTTTCGTTTGTTTAGGTATTGGGCCGTGGTGTAGGTTTATCGACACATTCAGACTCGGAACTGATCACACAGGCGTTGTGCTTGAACCCCCCCGAAGGGGAGACCAATGGACCGGACTGGCCCGCCAGGATCAACAATCTCATGAGGTGAGTGTATGTTTGAATTAAATAAAACGAGTAATGAAATTTTATGTTGTGTAATGGATTTTACACATACATACATAAATCAGGCCTATATCCCCGAAGGGGTAGGCACAGGTGAACTAGCACCCACGTTTCGCCAATTATGTTAGATCCCATGTAATAGGTGGCGAGCCTATTGCCATTTATCGGGCACAAAATTCGCAATACTATTGCTAGGTGGTATAAGAGGAACGCTGCTGCCCATTCCTGATCACTGATTTATCCTTAGTCGCCTTGTACGACACCCACGGGAGAGATTTGGGGTGGTGACAATTGTATTCCACTCTGCCGTCACCACGCGGCTTTTTGTTTGTTTAATTATATAATAATAGTAGATATAGTTTATAGTGTATAGATTATATAGTTCAAGGAATAGTTTAATGGTTTAACATATTCATCATCATCACCAGCCCTTTACGTCGCCACTGCTGGGGCACAGGTGTTCCCTATGGATGGAAGAATATAGGAGATTAGTGGGTATTAACGACTGCAGAAGCAGCCGGGACCAACGGCTTAACGTGCCTACCGAAGCACGGAGGAACTCGAGAAAATACATTTTTGGTCACCCATCTCAAGACTGGTCTTAGCGAACATTGCTTAGTTTCCGCAATCGCAGACCGAGCGCGTTAAGTCACTGCGACATAGTACATATAAATTAGTTATACCCTACCTCGAAAAATGAACATTACTATTTAATTAAATTTAGTATTTAAAAATTTCAACTATATTTTTATTTTTCTCTGTGGTTAGTCTAGTTTATCTTTCTACCTACCTACATGTGACCATTAAAAGTTACAAGCTCCCCATCGAGTGATTTTGTTGTTTTTCTCTTAGGTTGGCGCCCCTGAGTTATTCCCTGGTGATAATGCTGAAAGATAAGATCTACGCCGTCCGCGACCCGTACGGGAATAGGCCACTATGCTTAGGAAAGATATTGCCCCTCGGTTCCTCATGTAAGTACCCTTCGACAGCCTGGTACGGTCAGACGAGCCGTAAACTCTAAGCATTGTCAAAAAAATCATTTAAATCTAGACCATAGACCCGGAAAGAATAGCGACTAGTTTTGAATTGTCAATTTTTTGACATCAAGTAGGTACTCATTGAAGTTAATTTAAGTCTCTGATGCCCGGTTTCTGAATACATTTTGACGGTGAGTTATCAGTTTGATAACGCTAAAATCCATAGAGATTTTGACGTTATGGAAGAGATAAATAACCAACAAAGTATTTAGAAACCGGGCATTAGTGCGGCAGTAAAACTCTTAACATTTCATGGATTCACCATGCGGGTGCCGTGCCGGTCAATAGTGTGACAGAGGGGGAAGTCTTGGGACTTGTGACCCAAGTGAAGGTTGACGGGATCCCTTCACATAATGTCAACACCATAACCAGCCCTTTTATGTCCTCACTGCTGCGGCACAAACCTTCCCTATGGATGGAAGAATATAGGAGAATGGGCCATGACCCACCACGATGGCCTAGTGCGGATTGGTGGTAGTATTAACGACTGCAGATGCAGCCGGGACAAACGGCTTAACCGGGACAAACGTCACCCATCCAATGACCGGCCTTACGAACATTGCTTACTTTACGCAATCGCAGGCTGAGCGTGTATGCTGCGCTAGCGAGCTCCTTATTGTTATTTATAGTTAACGATTAATATTTTAGAATATTTAAAAGAGGAAAGTGCCTCTTAAGACTTGACATCGATAAATAAAATATGCATGAAAGAAAAATGGTTCAAAATACTATTCGCCTTTATACAATTATATGTCAAATATTTTATATTGTATTGGAAACTGAATAAATTTTACTTGTCTGATACGGTACTAACTGCTAAATTGAAAATTTATTATTGTCTATGTTCTTTATTGATTGCAGTGGACATTTAACTTTGGTCGGATAATAATTTATCGGACTACTAAGTTTTATTCGACGATTCGAGTGTTTTATTTAAATTGTATAAAGGTTAAATGGCGAGCACCGGGTGCAACCTCATGAAAACCCATCTTAATGCCATGTTATTAGTGTCCACTTTCCATTGCATTGTGTTCCCATAATTACTATGTTGAATGTTTACAGATGTCTACAAAAAGTCGTCTTCACAGCATGCACAGGGTAATGCACCATTCATCTTCACTATCATTTTTAATACTATAATTATAATATCCATTACGGATGTCGTTTCAGTTTAATTCTACTGAATATACTTAATGGGATTAGGCTTAGTATTACATAAGGCTTAAAATGATATATGGGCGTTGTAAAGCAGTCTTGAAAGTTAACTTATATTTGTTTGTATTTTATTTGCATATAGTGTATATTTTATAAGTGCATAATCGAGAGAGTATTTGCTAAGTAGTATAAAAGTAATCCTTATTGCTAGCATGTCATTCAGGTTGCATGTTCTAGGTATATACCTAATATTAACTGTTTTATGCAATGGATTGGATACTTATATCTGGAAATCACGACAATTCGTTTAACTATGACCCAGCAAATAATACAATGCAATTATGATAACACTTTGCATCAGCTTAATTATTAATACTAATTATCTTGTTTGGATTGTAGCGTTGAATGTCTAATTGGCTGTAAACTTATAATGATAATACCTAGTTCAATAAAGCCATCATTTTCAATAGCGATTTAGTGAATTAATGTATTTAACCCCCGAATACAGAAACGCTATTCAAAGTTTGAGTCCCGCTTAACATTTAAGTATTGTCAAAATTGACGTTTTTTCATACAAATTCTGACAGGTAGTGTCCACTTAACTTTTTAAGCAGTCCCCTAAATTTAGGTAGCGTTTCTGCATTCGGGGGTAAATTTAATATGCCGTATTTTAATTCCCGTGTTGTGACGGCAGAGCAGAATACAATTGCCACCACTCCCGTGGGTGTCGTACAAGGCGCCTAAGGGTAAAGGCAGGCAGCAATGGGTAATGGGTAATATACTGCGATTTTCGTGCCCGATAGATGGCAGTAGGCTCGTCACCTATTACATGGGACCTAAAATTGGCGAATGTGGCTGTTAAGAGGATTGTGAAGTGCCGATACGTGGCGTAATTTCCTTTTTGAATACTTATTGTCTCGTTTTCACTCCCCTAAAGCTTTACAGATTGTGAAAAGGACGTCCTCCATTTTGACTAAAAATCAAAAGTGCCGGCCAATAAAAAAAAGTTCCGATATTCTGATAGAACACGTCGGCTCTAGCATTTGTTAATATGGCACCAAAGCTGTAGCACCCATATTAGTAGTTCTATACGGGGTGGAAAGTTGAGATGGGGCATTAAGGGCAGCTACCAGATCCCTTGCTGCCACGCGAAAATGGTCTTAGGAGACACTGCCCAACTTTTTGAGTGATACCAATCGACATTCACAGATTTTTTACTGTACATTTAGTACAGTCAGCGAGAAAATCGTTAAATTAAGATTTTTTTTATTGAAGAAGTTTTCTTTGATTTGTTGGGTGTTCTATTACTCTAACTCAAAGAGTGTTTAAATGCTCTATAGGAATGGGATCGATTGGCATTAAAAAAAATCTAAATTCTGACGATTTTCTCGCTAACTGTACATTTGATCTAAAATCTGTGAATGTCGATTGTCATCACTCAAAAAGTTGGGAAAGGTTTCCTAAGACCATTTTCGCGTGGCAGCAAGGGATCTGGTAGCTACCATTATGCCCCATCTCAACTTTCCACCCCGTATAGCACAACTAACATGGGTACAGCTTTGGTGCCATATGAACAAATGCTAATGCCGACGTGTTCTATCAGAATACAGCACATTTTTATTGGCCAGCACTTTTGATTTTGGTCCAAAAATGTATGAAAAGTGGAGGATGTCCTGATTCAGTACATCCTAATCTAAGTCTGTATGTTTTCTTCACCTCTACCCATATAGTCGTAATTTATGAATGTATGTATGTATATTAATATATGAATTATTACGTCCGCAGTTCTATTGAACGGATGCGCGAAAAATGGAGTGGACGACAAAGCTGAAGGATGGGTAGTGTCATCTGAGTCGTGCGGGTTTCTCTCCATTGGTGAGTACTTGTTTATTGTTTAATTTTTTTTTGTACACAGTACTTAGAATCGTATTATGAAATACGATTCTAAGTTTCCAACGCAGGCCTGGGGGCGAAGAAATATCGTAGAATGTGCCAGCCCCTACTCACCCCAGGGGTGTCGAAAAAGGTGTAGACCAATAGGCACCGTGAGGTCAAATTGAGTCTTAACTTAGTGTATTTAGAACACAATCGGTGTTATTGCAAAATGTTTTTAAATATGCTGTCACTTTTTTGACAGTGAAAGCCTCTTGTGTGTTTCTATGTATTGTTTGTGTTATATACTTTTTGTATTTATTATTTTTATTTAAACATCATATATCGGATGACTTGGGTGATGATGATGATGATGTATGTTGATGTTAGGCGCCCGATACGTCCGCGAGGTGTTGCCGGGCGAGATCGTCGAGATGTCCCGGCGGGGCATCCGCACGGTGGCCGTGGTGGAGAGGCCGGCGGGCAAGCAGCAGGCGTTCTGCATCTTCGAGTACGTCTACTTCGCGAGGGCGGATAGCATGTTCGAGGGTACGTACCTACAATCAGGCAGTCAGCCGAGGCACGCCCAAAAAACGGCTAAAAAAATAAGCTTTGTTATTTTGATAGAAAAAACATGTTCTGAATAAAAAATTTCCACCAAAACAGCAATGGCGTCTGTGTGGCGTCACTATAGCGTAAAATATGTCAATTTCTATAGTATACAGGGTTATCTTTAAAACACCAAAAACCTCACAGGAGTAGATAGCTAACATCATAAGCATCAATGTTTGTTCTACGACTTTCAATGATTCGTAAGATTTTACTTTCATACAAAAATAAATACTAATTTAATTTACCGCTCTAACTGCCGCACTCAGAGTCGTTCATTAAATTAGTGATAATGGGTATTTTACAAATTATCATTAAAACATCTAATTGACCGTTCCTCTCAGAGTCGAAAATAATTGATTGATTAGTAATGTGACAATTTTAAGTCAGGTTAGTGCAGTGCGTGTGTAATCCAGTGTTATCGGTAAGTGCGGAATTGCCACATGCAAAAAGCCATTAAACAATATTATTAGTTACACTAGTTTTTATATCACAAAAGTATTGTTTTCCATAAGAATTAGTTACTAATATCTATTTAATATAATATTTACGTAAAAATCCATAATAATAATTTAATTTAATCAAACTAGAACGGTAAATGCCATGACTTTTTAGATTTGGCCACACCGGACCAAAAGTCATTTATTATAAAATTAAAAAGTCAATGTCAACAAACAAGAAATAGGTACCCCAATTATTTCCATGGAAATACCAAACAAAAACATATCAATATCAAATTATTTATTTTGTGATCAAAATTGATCAAATAGATATTAAGCTACTGCAAGTGGAGTCAGCCTGGGAAATCATTAACATACAAAAGTCTCAGCGGCACACTCAATATTGGCGAAATCATATAGGAAACGCCATAGAAAAAAGAAGAAAAAGCCACACGAACCCTATCTTCATTGAAATAATTGATTAGTACTGTGATTGTCTTGGTAAGTATTGATGATTTCTTTGTTACATGCATGGGGTTCGATAGTTCCGGGAGTGGAATGACTGAGGAATTTAATTGTAATGCATATGTGCACACTAATTAGTATTGTTTTGTGCTTAGATTATAGAATTATCCTGTATTAAAAAGTATCTAATATTACTTTGCAATTTGCAGTGTGATACAGTAACACCATAACCTGTAAAACTACAGAGCTAGGGAGTTAATCTGGTAGTGGTCCATAAAATTCACCACTTTCCCCAGTGCAAGGAGCTATCCATAAGCAGTAGAGGAGGTAACATTTATTTTCCACTAATTAAACTTATGAAAGTATAACAATTTATATAAATTATCTGTAATCTATATGTAACCTATTCTTATTATCTTTAATAATTATTATTCAGGCTGCACCTTCAATTATATGTGAAGTGCAGAACCCATTTGATAATGATGGTATTGCGCTGTCCATATAGACAATAATCAAAATAAAACAGTATAAAATTTTTGGGACAATGAGTTTGACCTAGACTTTGCTATGGGTACCTATAAAACCTTATGAAATATAATATTTCATAAGGTTTTATATAAAATGGCCACTTGTTTAAAAACATGTTAATATGAATCAAGTTGTTTTTATGTTACTTTAAGGAAAATTGTAAAACTTGGTGCAACTGGCTATTAATGTATATAGTTCAATCATAACATGCAATTAGAAAAATGATTTAAATTAATGATATTATACTTATCTTTTTTTCAGATCACATAGATATATTATCAAACAAATCTAAAGACTGACAATTACACACCAAATCAATTTTGAATAAATATTTTATTACCCGGAGATTCAAATTAAAAAGAAATGTGCTGCTGAAATGGAGGAAGAGAGGAGTAAAACTCTTTTGGAAATTTTCAAATTAGAGTTCAAGGAATTAAAAAAGAAATTGGAACTCAAAATAAAATATTTCTTTTAAATCTACTAGTTTTATTCAAAAAACAAAATAACCCCACGCAATGAAAATGAATTAGCAGAAAAATAAAGAGGTTATAAAAGAATTTCACTATATTATTTTAATTTTACAATTATTAGTTATATTTATTGTGACATTGCTTGATTAAATTTTGCTTTATTCTGTTTGTGTCCTCGTCGGTAAAAGGCAATTTTACAAAGTCTTTCATTGTTCTTGCTTGGATAGACACTTTGGTGACAATTTGTGATTCTGACTGTTGACCTAATATTTATCCATTTTCCATCACATCACCACCTAGTTTCTGAAATAAATATATAGACAATGACAGATATTGAAAGTACATGCATACATACATAAATCATGCCTATATCCCGAAAGGGTAGGCAAAGGTGAATTAAACACCCACTATTCGCCAATTAAGTTGGTCCCGTGTAATACGTGGCGAGCCTATTGCCATCTATCGAGCACGTAAATCGCAGTATATTGCTTGGTTGTAGAGGATTGCTGCTACCCATTACTCATCGCTGTTTACCTTCAGTTATCTTGTACGACACCCACGGGAGAAATGGTAACAATTATATTCTGCTCTGTCTGAATGTAAAGTAATATTTAACTAACCTAAAAAATCCCAGTTGCTAAATACCGCAATGTTATTACTTCAGGGGCATTGGCAAGCCTGTCCTGTTTCGGTGCTTTTTAAATCAGGTTCCAAACTTGGGAGTAAAGTATTATTTACTGCCTGGAGTGTAAATCTGTACCTTGCATGAAATTCAAGCACATAGTGAAAGTATCAGAATAGTCGCGTAAATAGAATCTAGGTTGTGATTGTCTGAACCTTCTTACGTAATCTGTAAACTCCACAAAATCCACAACGTAATTTATTATAAATTATTATTGAAAATATCAATAAGAAGGCACTGAAATATAATTACAAGTATTACAACAAAAGATAACCCTACTTTTAAAATGTCAAATAGACGTCACATAAGACCTAAGTAAGGGTCATCGGTTACTCAAAATTTAAGTTTCATTAGCGTCACTATTGACCCATTATCTGACTCTGAGAGGGAATTTTATTTAAAGTTTACTTAAATGTCATTTAATGATCATTAAGTCGACTCTGAGTGCGGCAGTAAAACTCAATAATTCTACGTACACCTACTTGCATTGGCATTAAGCCGCGCGCGGGCCTAGCGTAGCGCCGTCCTTTCGTTTATAAATGAAAACATATACGTATAAATGTCACGACAGTACAATAAAATCTTTAGAAAAATATTTTGTGCAATGTGTTGCGTTATATTAAAACTCATAAAATGAACGTTGTTGTTTATGATGTTAGCTATCTAGTCTTGGGAGGTTTTTGGTGTTTTAAAAATAACCCTATATAGTGATTTTGATTGGCAAAAATGTCAAAACGGAGTTACCGAAAGCGAGACTTCACGCGGCGTCTGACCAAATATGGCGGATTGCTAAGTTTTCATTCGTCATTTTTATAAAATAAATATCAATCGCAAGTATAATCTGATAACAAGTGACTATAACGAATCTCCGTATTCTAAATTATTATTTCAGTGATGCCGTGTGGTGACGGCAGAGTAGAATACAATTGTCACCACCCCAAATCTCTCCCGTGGGTGTCGAACAAGGCGACCAAGGATAAATCAGTGATGAGGAATGGGCAGCAGCGTTCCTCTTATATCTACCACCTAGCAAAGTACTGCGACTTTTGTGCCCGATAAATGGCAATAGGCTCGCCACCTATTACATGGGACCTAGCATAATTGGCGAAGCGTGGGTGCTAGTTCACCTCTGCCTACCCCTTCGGGATATAGGCGTGAATTATGTATGTATGTATTTCAGTGATTCTTTGTTAGTGTCATCATCCCTATTGTATTCTGCTCCGCTGTCACCACACGGCATTATTATGCTTGACTGGCTTAAATATGTGGTGCAGGTCAGATGGTGTACTCGGCGCGTATGCAGTGCGGACGCATGCTGGCGCGCGAGTCCCCCATCGACGCGGACATCGTGTCATCCGTCCCTGAGTCCGGCACTGCCGCCGCGCACGGATACGCGAGGCAGGTACGTACTTGCAATTGCAGGGCGGTGGCCAATCAAGTGGTCTTACGAATGTGTATGGAACTACGGACGCGTGATCGTAAATAAACAAATTATTTTGACAAAGTGAAAGAGGTCAGATAATTTAAAACAAAAACTAGTCTCGTCTCTCATTAATTGTAATAGTTTATCTGATATATAATATTCAAGTGAAAAAAAAAAACATGTGTAACAGTTTTGTAACATTGAAATAATGTTCAAATAACAAAGAAATGATGCTTTTTATTTTTGTTACCACTGCTAAATTTGGATGTTGCCACAGTTGACAGTTAAATGCAGGTAATTATTATAAAATAAGTACTTTTTATTATGACAATTCTTTGTGTTTCTATAGGCTAGGCTATGCCAGTGATGCGACTCGAGCCCAATTTTTTAAGTGCCATCAGAAAAAATGGTACTCGAGTGAAAAATATATCGACTCGAGTTGACTCGGACTCAATTAAACCCGAGTCACGAGCCTTTCACTCGGGTGGATTCGAGGTACGCGCGTTACAACACTCGCCTAGACAAACAGGTATAAACCTGCACTAGCCGAGCACGTCAGGAAGGAGGACGAGTTGAGTTGACCCGAGTGGTGTTTGAGTAAACTTGTAAAATGACTCGAAAGATTCGAGTGGCAAAATTTGACTCGAGTCGTATCACTAGGCTATGCACTGCATAGGTTTGTGTGTGTTTGAGTACGTGGGGGTGTGTGTGCGCGTGCGCATGTGTAGCAGTGTAGTATTAGGGACATTCAAGAACAAGTGACGACAGCAATAAAATTTCTCATTCTCAGTCGGGAATCCCGTTCATGGAGGTGCTATGCAAGAACCGGTACGTGGGCCGCACGTTCATCCAGCCGTCGACGCGGCTCCGGCAGCTGGGCGTCGCGAAGAAGTTCGGCGCGCTCTCGGAGAACGTGCGCGGCAAGCGCATCGTGCTCATAGACGATTCCATCGTGCGCGGGAACACCATCGGGCCCATCATCAAGCTGCTGAGGGACGCGGGCGCCGCAGAGGTAAGTAAAAAAAAAAAAAAAATTTGCCTACATAACATAAATCACGCCTATATCCCCGAAGACGTAGGCAGAGGTGAACTAGCGCCCATCGGGCCCATCATCAGCTGCTCAGGGACGCGGGCGACGCTGAGATAAACCAATGGGCATGACGAAAGATTTTGAAAAACTACACATTTTTTTACGTACAGTACAGTAGAAATGTCAAATTATCTCAATCTTGTGCTTTGCTACCAACAAGTTAAGGTAGACAATCAAAAAATTTTACAGTGTTGGATAGTCTGTTGACCGTTTCTACTTTACCCAAATTATATTATATTTTTGTTAAAATCTAAGATTTTAATAGAAAAAACATGTTTTGAATCATGCAATTTAAATTTTCCGCCAAAACGCCACAATAGCAATGACGTCTTCTTGACGTCACGGTTTCGTAAAACAAGACAGTTTCTAATAATTGAAAAGTTTTATAAACTTCAATTTATTTTATTTTATATATTTATTTAGATCATTTTTCGACTGACATTCATTATTTTTTGTACCCAGGTGCATATCCGTATAGCCTCCCCGCCGCTCAAGTATCCGTGTTACATGGGTATCAATATCCCTACGCGCGAAGAACTCATCGCCAACAAGATGGATTCCTTCAAGTTGGCAGCGCACGTTGGTCAGTATATACATCCGTAGCAGTAGCATGTTGTGGACATGAATGTTGAAGGATGTCTAAGTAGAGGAAGACCCTTGAAAAGATGGATGAATTGTGTGTTATGATATCAAGGGGATGTGTGTGATGTGAATGATGAGATCAGAGTGCCATAAAGAGGACATAGTGCGCTGACTGAAAATAGGATGGGATAAGGGAAGGGCTATGATGAAGATTCTATGTATCATCATCATCCCAGTACTTCTCTATGGATGGAAGAACATGAGGAGAATGGGCCATAACCCATCACGCTGGCCCATTGCGGATTGTTGGGTATTAACGACTGCAGCTGCAGCCGGGATCAACGGCCTAACATGCCTTCCGAAGCACGGAGGAACTCGAGATAATAAAGTTTTGGTCTCCCATCCAATGACCGGCCTTAGCGAACATTGTTTAGTTTTTGCTGTCGCAGGTCGAACGCGCTAAGCCACTGCGCTATTGAGCTCCTCTATCGAGTTGAAAGATAATGTATGATTGATTCATGTGTAATTTATAAAATGAACTACAGCAGACTATATTTTTCGAACTTTTTATAACGACAATATTCTTTGTACAAATTTTTCTAACATTTATATAATGTTCAATTTAAAATCAAAAAGTGAATACTAAAAAGTGTAATTTTTGTGCATGCGCAGGCGCAGACAGCTTAGAGTACCTGAGCGTGGAGGGGTTGGTGAGCGCCGTCCACTACAACATGAAAGCGACGCCCAGCGACGGAGTCGGGGGGCATTGCACTGCCTGCCTCACCGGCGAGTACCCCGGAGGCATACCCGACAACATCGACTGGTGACCTACCTACCGTGGACTATTGACTAGATAAACTGTCACAGTGCTTGTGAGGCGAATTCATTATCATCAGTCACACATACCCCTACATCGGGCGACAGCTAGTGTTTTTGGGGGACGAAAGAAGAGTTGAAGCGCTACGAAACGGATTAGCTTTTAATCGGTAACTAACCGCCGCACTCAGAGACGTCAATTAACTTAAATGAGTATTTAATGTCAAACATTTTCATTCAAATCTAGACTAGTTTTGAATTGTCATTTTTTGACGTTAAGTACTCATTAACGTTATTTGACGTCTCTGAGTGCGGCAGTAAATGACACAAGAGACTGGTCAAGTGGCAAAAGATACAGCGTTTCTATCGAACGATTGTCAATTTTTTACAGCCACTTATGTCAATCTATTTGAACGAATAGAATACAAATGTCAATTTTTGACATCTAATCTTACGTTTGACACGACGGCCGCCATGTTGTTTTATCGATTTTTATTCTATTCATTCGTATAGATTGCCCACTGGTGCTCCAACGCTGCGCCAACGTAACAATTGCAATCATGTTAGAGTGTTTGCATTCTCGGCCTTATTTCATTGCCGATAATGTCTATCTGTTAAAATTTTACTGGACACATTTTCAAACGAATGTTAATGCAATAATCGCGTCTCGGTGGTGTCTTAATAGTATTGGCTTTTAGTAAGTAATATGAATTGTGTATTGGTACACCGCCTGCTCTAAATATTTATGTGCGAATATAATTTTTAGAAATTTCAAAAACATCCAGTCTCATTTTAGAACATTGGCGAAGAAGACGCTTTAAGATAGTGTTAGTTAAAAAATATATGCACTAGAAAAGAGGTCTGTGTGTTATCACTGAAATTCGTTCAAATTTGTGACGACGGCTCAAAGTATACAACGAAACGTTGCGATTCTTCAAGAATTATTATCGAGATGGCATAGGTTATTCATTATTATTATGATGTTACTAGAAAAGTTACATGTTGAGGGTATTTACAAATTACTATCTTTTGTTAAAATTTGTGACGTCACTAAAGTACTAGAGCGTATTTTATTTTCAAACTGTAGTATGTACCGGTTTATACTATTTGATTTTTTTTAATTTTATAATGTATGTTTCGAAACGTTATCAATAAACAGTAGTCACGTCGATGTTGAATTCAGTCGAACAAAAATTGTACTATACCACTTTGGCATCCATTTTATCTTAGATTTTGGGAGGACCATCAACTTACCTATAATGTTATGATAAGATTATCATATATATTTCCTTTTTCATGGGACCATTCACCTATCTTTTTGTAATAAATAACATTTCAATCGACATTCCCTCTTGTTTTAAGTTCACAGTGTAATAAGTGTAGAAACTAAGTGCCTTGTCTGTATTCCTATTATGTTAAGGTTGAATATTTAACAAACAACATATCAGCGAGTCGCGCTGGTACCGACTAGCTGATGTAGATCTTATTATTATTTAGTGTGTAATATTCACGGGACTAATGTAATTTCATATTTTTAATGGGTCACTTTGTCCAGATAAAAGACCTGGTTAGATTTAAATTTACGTTTTGTACGGTCAAAGGCAGTCTAGACTACCCAAAACTGTCGAATTTCTGCAATCGATTGTCAACCTTAACTTCGTGGTAGTAAAGCGCAAAGTCGATTGAGAAAATTTGACTTTTTGGGGTAGTCTGATGTGCTGCTGACTGTACATGTTGCTAGGAAGCCTTGGAATCTTAATAAGGATCTGTTGATGTACAGTTATAGTGCCACCAATTTATCTTGACAGTTGGTGGTGGCGCTAGTGGTCAAGAAAGAGTGTCATGGAAATGTCAAAATGTATAGGTAAAAATTGTAGTTCCAATTTCCGCCGTCTGGCCAGATAAATTGGACGCATTGCCAGTACGCCAGACTAGACAACACTGTAAAATATTTTGAATCAATTGTTAATTATCTTTAAAATGATTGACGTTGAGGTAATTGAGAAAATTCGGCATATTTGGGTCACCTGACGTGCTGGTTGATTGTACATTTTTATTTTGTTTTTAAATATGTTTATGTTTTAGGTTTGATTGCATTAAATGTTATTCCGAATATGCATATCTTTATATAGTGTGCATTGTAACTTACTCTCACAATAGAATCTTACGGTGATGTTTTAAAAAAGTGTTTCAAGACGTTTTTCGGTTAACAAGTGATTTTTTGTCAGTGTGTTACAGTGACGTTAAGGATTTTACAGTAGTCTTCACCACCTCGTCAGTCGCTATAATGAAGTTGTTACCACTCAGTTTAGCCAAGTTCTCCCCAGATGCATTAAATTTGTGACGCCCATATTTTAAAAATTACACTAAAGACATTTCCTTTCCCTAAAAAAAGGGGCGAATTAAAGCAACGAAAGCAACCAAAACACGTCTTAAGCACTTTCTTGTAATAAAAGTGTTTTTAATTAGTTTTATTCGGTACGGATTTTACATTCAAAATTGTTGATTTTAAATATTGAAATTCAACAATAAGACTATATACTGCTTTTTGTATACAATGTTACTTCCTATTTGGAGTAGCAATTATGTTGATTTTTAGACATTTATTGAAAACGGAATGTGAACTATGTATTTTTACATATTTTCTATACCTTTATAGTACAAGTCTGTATTGAATCCTATGAGAAGTAAAATGATATCTTTACAAATGTATGGTTTAGTTAAATTTTCCCTCATATTTACATTATTTAGAACACAATATACAATAGACAGATATTAAATAACTAGTTTTGTCGCTCAGTCAGATCCATGAGAATAAATCCAAACATTAAATAGACAGAAACCTTCCCCTCTCTCCGTTCATCGGTTTCTCGACATGCTCCGTTCCGTCTCTTTTCTATACATTCATTCACCACTAGCACCTTTACGGTGTGATGGATGATATGAATCAAAAGGGAGTGGATGGCTTGATGACGTCTGACCGATATGAATGGAAGTAGAAACATACTGCGCCGACCCCAGATTGAATGGGAACAGGGCAGGGAGAAGAAGAAGAAGATTAAATAGACAGAAAAATAGGTTAGAAAAAGTTCGAATACTTAGAGATCTCAGTGGTATGGGTATCTGCCCGAAATGCAGAGGACGCGGGTTTGATTCCCGAATCAAGACTATAATTTTAACTTGTTTTTCTTTCTGTTTTTAAACATTATATAAATGTTCAAAGAAATAATGATAAAATATACATTAAATAAAAAAAAATAAAAAAATGATACAATAATATTTATTAAGTACTTACAATAATGCTGTAACAGTATTGGAACTACTACCGTTTTTACTACTCTAATTAATACAAGTGTTAAAACTATTATATCACAAAAGCAATATCATATCCAATGAGTTTCGTAACCTGATTTAAAAAGTAATATAATATTAATAATGTCACAAGATTAAGTGTGAAGCAGAAAATACATTTTTATTTGTGCAATATCAAGCTCAAAATAGGATTAGGACAGCCGTTTGTAAAATAAAACTTATTATCAAAACTATAGGTTCCACAGCGTCAAGCTTGGTTTGAACGACATCGAATTTCAATACACAAGTGTACAATCGGCCTTAATATTTTAGGGATCATTAAACAAATAACTCTCAGGTGTACTTAAACTAAATAATATTTATAAGTTCAGTCTATAAACAATATCGTACACACAAAATATTGTAAGTATTATACAAAATTGTAGGGTGGCAGCAATATTTATTATTATATGTCATTTAATGACACTTCGTCAGGCAGGAGGAAGAAGGACTAACTGCCGCACTCAGAGACGTCTATTAACTTCAATGAGTATTTAATGTCAAAAATTTTTCATTCAAGTCATTTTTCGACGTTAAGTACTCATTAACGTTATTTGACGTCTCTGAGTGCGGCAGTAAATGGTTTACATCCAACAAGTTAAGATTGACAATCTTTTGAAGAAGTTTGACAGTTTTGGTTTTGGATAGTCTGTAGTGCAGTTGACAGTACATCTTGCACTGTACAGCTTGGCAAAAGAGTTTGGATAAATTTAGGTCGCCACTTGATTATTGTTTTGTTCATTTTTAGTCAGATAACCGTTGAATTGAAGCTAATAAATTAAAATACAAATAAATCGCAAAGGTACCGAAAAAATTGACAATTGAACTACCAGCGTTCGACAGCAAACAGTGTTATTTATTACAAATGACAATTAGTTCTGTCTGTCACCGCAGCAAACTCTTTTTTGCCAAGCTGTACGTTCCATCTCGCCTACAACCCCCGAACACTGACCTCTATTATATTAATACGCTGGATTGAATTAAAATGACAAACCTTTTTTGTGCCTATTTTCAATTTGACGTTTGCTGCTTGTATTTGACATTACAAATGCATCTCTATATTAGTTCCGTGGACGTTCACCTTCGTACACCAATGCCATCAGCGCCAAGATGGCGATGATCAAATTGGCTTCCTTTTTTGGATGTCAACCCACAGTCCAGCGTATATGTTCATTATAGGTTAATGCCCCCGAAGCGTAGACCGAATATACCTACTGGTTCAGAGGGCGTGCTTGCCGACTATGGCCTCTATGTCGGTTGGCTCCTTGGCACACGCGTCGCTTAAGACCAAAGGCGCCCCGTCCGTCACCAGCACGTCGTCCTCCACGCGAATGCCCACGCCCCGGAACTCAGGGGGCACCGAGGTGTCGTCCGGACGGATGTAGATGCCTGCGACAAACACACATACATACATACATACACAAATCACGCCTATATCCCCGAAGGGGCAGGCAGAGGTGAACTAGCACCCACATTTCGCCTATCGGCCACGTCAATCACAGTATATTCCAAGGCGGTATAAGAGGAACCATCATTACCAGCCTTTTTAATGTCCCCACGGCTGGGGCACAGGCCTTTCCTATGCATGGGAGAATATAGGGTAGCCCTACCACCTCTCCCGGGATAGTAGTACAAGATAGGTGTGATCTATTTAGTAACTACAACACACACAACACTACAATATTTAAAGAGGGATGGTGTCAGGCAGGTAAGGCAGAGCGGTATGGATTGGAATGTTGTCATTTTAATCACTCCTTCCGTTCGTCGGCCTCTCGACATGGTCCGTTCCGTGTCTTTTCTATACATTCATTCATCACTAGCACCTTTCCGGTGTGATGGATGATCTGAATCAAAAGGTAGTGGATGGCTTGATGCCGTCTGACCGATATGAATGGAAGAGGAAACATACTGCGCCTACCCCAGATATACTGGGAACAGGGCAGGGAGAAGAACACTTACCTGTATCTTTAAATTGTGAATAAACGGGGGCACTCGCACTACTCACTGAAACTCGATCCCTGCGGACAATAGTACTGGTTCCGGGCGTGTTAAAAGAGTCAGAAGGAGGGTAGACTGATATGTCTGCCCGTAATAATGTGTATCCACCCGCAAGACTTCAGTCATCCGTGACCATGGCGCTTGTAGCTGTGCCGAAATATCGGAATCATAACAAAATCCAGGTACGTGGTATAAATCCCGTTTATGCACAATTTAACACGTAAGCTTAAAACAATATAACACTTACCTGGTTCGACGGTGACTATCATGCCAGGTGCGACGGGCGAGCCGCGCCTTACCAGCGGCGAGTCGTGCACGTCCAGGCCGAGGTAGTGCGACACGTGGTGCGGACACAGCCGGTACGCCTTCTGCCGTTCGCACAAGGTCCGAATTCCATTAATTTGTCACTTGGATTATTATTAAGACACTTGGATTATCAAAGAAAATATTCTTATTGATGCTTCTTGCCTTGTTACCTTAGACTTAGACTTATCTGGGGTCGGCCCAGTATGTTTTAGTGGTTTTCACCACCTCATCAGTCGCCATCATGAATTCTGTTACCATTCAATTCGCGCCAAGCACTCCCTAGATGCGTTAAAATATGTGATACCCAAATTTTAATGTAAAATTCATTTCATTCATTCATTCATTTTATTGTCAAATGTTAATGTAAAAAGTTATACTGAAGACATGGATGTATGAGCTAGATGACTTTGCATTTCCCGAGAAAGAGGAAAAAAAATAGTATATTCCCTCCCGCATCAAGAATATAATTTTTCCAATTTTTCAAACCTATTCTTCCTTGTAATATTAGTTTACGTTGATACTGCAGCTTACCCCTATGAGCTGGTTGCCGTCGATATCCCTGGGCAGGATGCCTTCCCGCTGCAAGTGGGAGCCCAGCAGTCGACACATGGTGTCGAATAGCTGGTCCAACGCTGGCCGGTGCTCGCCCAGCACCTCTATCAGCCGCTTCTGCAAAGCACACGGACCAGAGTTACATCATCACCAGCCCTTTAATGTCCCCACTGCTGGGGCACAGTCACTGACCTCTATTATAAGTACGCTGGACTGAATACTTCTACTAAAATGTCAAATGTTTCTTGTACCGATTTGATGATAAAAATAAAAACAAACTTTCCTTTCCTAGACTAAGATTACACAAAGTAGCTAATACTTTTGTAGGTAAATGTATACTTTTTTACAAAAAGATTCCAGATTCTGTGACTGAACTGCCTTTACACAAATTTAAGCCCTATATACTCCTGAAAAAAGGGTACTATAAAATTCAGGACTATTTAGATGACAAAGATGCTTGGAATCAATAACTTTTACAAACATAATATATAAATACTAAATATCTTTATCCAGTATGATTAAACGATTGCCCTTGAGTATCCTTTATTTAAAATAGATATTCTGTTTGTTGTAATGAAGGATGTTGATAACTTCAGAATTTGTATCTTTATTGACATACACTTACTATACGTTGTAAGTTATTGACATCTTTCAATTTCCAATTATTATTTAATTTAAATTACTTTTATGTAAAGGGAGGAAAAAACCTGACTGAGTTTCTAGCCCGTTCTTCTTAGGACACGGACTCCTTCATAGTTTGCGAACGGATGGCGTTGTTTCTTGTCTTGACGATTCATGAGTGTATTGTAACCATACCAGATATGAATAAACGTATTTTGATTTGATTTGATGCACCTCGAGCGGCAAGGGTACTAAATTTGACGTTGTTTGCTTGTATTTGACATTACAAATGCATCTCTAATATTAGTTCCGTGGACGTTCACCTTCGCACACCAGTGCCATCAGCGCCAAGATGGCGGTAATCAAATTGGCTTCATTTTTTGATGACAACCTTCAGTCCAGCGTACTTGTATAATAGAGGTCAGTGTCACCAGCCCTTTAATGTCCTTTGGATGGAAGAATATACGCCACCATAAGCCATCACGCTGGTCCAGTGCGGGTTGGTGGGTTTAACGACTGCAGATGTAGCCGAGAGCAACAGCTTAACGTACCTTCCGAAGCAAGGAGGCATTCGGTGGTCACTCATCCTATAATCCAGCGACATTGTTAGGTATTGCTTAGTTTACGCAATCGCAGACCGAGCGATTGCGTAAACAAAGCTCATTGAAGTCAATTGACTTCTCTGAGTGCGGCTGTTAGTCGCCTTGTACGACAAACACGATGGAGCAGGGGTGGTGACAACTGTATTCCGCTCTGCCATCACCATATGGCACGATAGCATAGCCTTCTTTATTGATCTTAAACCTTATTACAAACCACTAAAGTTCTAATCAGGGGGGCAACAATTTTACAACTACCCTCAAACCGTCTTATTAATACTACAAACATGGTATATCTATTCCGCGTTTTGTATTCGTCTCACAAACATGATTTTGAGTAAAAGAGACAAAACACTGAGTAACTAGTCTGAACTTAAACCGTGTTTATTAACAAGGCCGAAAAGTTTAAGCTTAAACCATTGGATTCTTGAGCGTTACCTGCACGTTGAGCACCAGCTCGTACAGTATCCTGTGGTACTTGGAGAACTTGCCGGAGACGGGCCACGTCCGCGATATGTCCGAGTTGTACAGCCACCTTTGGCTACCTGCACACGACAATATAGGCTAGCTCATTTTGACAAAAGTAGTGAAAAAAATACAGATTTATGCATATTTCCTCCCTCCTGCTGGGGCTCCTCCTTCCCTATGGATTTCATGTTTATTTATTTGCGAATAATACTAGATTTGCGGATTGAGGAGCTTGCTAGCGCAGTGGCACAGCGCGCTTGGCCTGCGATTGCGTAAACTAAGCAATTTCGCTAAGGCCGGTCATTGGATGGGTGACCAAAAATTTACTATCTCGAGTTTCTCCGTGCTTCGGAAGGCAGGTTAAGCCGTTGGTCCCGGCTGCATCTGCAGTCGTAAATACCCACCAACCCGCACTGGGCCAGCGTGGTGGGTTATGGCCCAATCTCCCTATATGCTTCCATCCATAGGGAAGGCCCGTGCCCCAGCACTGGGGACATTAAAGGGCTGGTGATGATGATGATGAATACTAGATTATATACTTACCCAGGGTCTCAGATCACAAGTATTTGACACTTTGACGGTAAATATGCGATCTGAGTCTGTCCCTTTTATCGGCCGGGGTAATTTAATAATTTTATATCATTAATAATAATCATCACCAGCCCTTTAATGTCCCCACTGCTGGGGCACGGGCCTTCCCTATGGATGGAAGAATATAGGTAGAATGGGCGTTATAATGTCAGTTATCTAATCGTTTTATGTCCATTGGGTGAGTCCCCTCAACGCCTTGACGGGGGCCTAACATAATTATGGCTATAGGCTTCCACCTAAACGTCCCTCGTACCTGAGTCAACCAGCAGCATCTCATCCTTGTCCAGTATCTGGTTGTTGGTGACGTAGTGGATGTGCGTGGCGCGCGCCCCGCCCGCCACCACGGGCGGGAAGGCCGGGTGCTCCGCCCCCGCCTGCCGGCAGCTGTAGTCGAGGACTGCGGTTATCACGTGCTCCGACACCCCTGGATAAGGCAGCAACAATATAATTTTCACCTCTCATGCTCTGAAAGTGCTTATTTGTGCAGGATATAGGCTGCACAAAATCGTGCTCTAGAGCATTAACGTATCTACTCATAAATGTGTCTATATTAAGGCAAAGAAAACGAAGATGGGAAGATGAAAGGGAGCCGTTTAGCTTGGTATGGACATGTTATGAGACGTGATGCCATGACTGTGAGTAAGAAAGTTATGGACATGACTGTTGATGGATGTCGAAGTAGAGGAAGACCACTGAAAAGATGGATGGATTGTGTGAGGTGCGATATGAAGGTTATGGATGTGAATGAGGAGATGACGAGTGACAGAGGAGATTGGAAAAGGAGGACATACTGCGCCAACCCCAAATAGAATGGGATAAGGGCAGAGCGATGATGATTAAGGCAAAGAAAGTGAGCCAAACACAATAAGAAATTCAGAGATAGAATTTGTTATTTTATTATGTACTCAAATTTATTTGCCTAATGTGTTTTTTAAGGCATAAAAATTGTTAAAAGAATTGTTTTAATTCAAGTAGGTACGGTAGGTTAAAAAATTAATTTAAGAAAATTATTATTTTTTCAAAATTAATTTAATACTTGGCTGTATAGGTCTGCAGCCCAAGCCTATCTTATATCAATGGGAAAAACAATTTCCTTCAGTATTCAAAACTGTACTAATTTTAGTTTGAATTTTAAGAAATGTTATGATAAACTACTATTTTATTTCCTCGTAATCGAAGTGAAACGTAGAGTTTCTAACTCGTCCACAAAACCATTTTTATCCTCGACATTACTATCAGCCCTCGTCAACCGATCGATGGACTAAAATGATTCGTTTTGTGCACTTGATGGAAAAGCTACTATTAACGGCCGGCTTGGCCGAATGCTTAGATCGCTGTGTATGGGCCAAGAGGTCCCGGCTTCGAATTCTGGTAAGGGCGAATTTTGTAATGAATACAAATATTTGTTCCCGAGTCATGGTTGTGTATAAGTTTATATAGTATATTTTCAACATTTATAATTAAAATAATTATTATGATATTTGAAAATATGTCCGTCATCTAGTATCCGTAACACAACATACGTTACTACGGATGGAAGAACATTGGGAGAATCGACCATAACCCACCACGCTGGCCCATTGTGAATTGGTGGATGTTAACGACTGTACAAGCACCCGGGATCAACGACTTAACGTGCCCTCCGAAGCACAGACGAACTCAAGATAATAAATTTCGCCAAGCGCGCTATGCCACTGTGCCAGCGAGCTCCTCTGCCTAACATGTATAATGTTCAAATAAAAATCAAAAATAATTTAGGGTACCTACGTATAAGTAGTTTTGATTCAAAACTCACCAGGCTTGGTGCAAGCCATCGCCATGTTGATGGACTGCGAGCCGATGAAGCAAGCCTCTTTCATCAGTTCTATTTCGGCGGGCGACTTGTACACGCGCATGAAGTGTAGGGCTCTCTGGGGGTCCTCTAGGGTGCACCCGTCTCGCAACACTGCGCTCACCGTCCCGTGGATGTCGGGGTTGGCCGGGTTCTCGCTGTGGTACCACACCACCGCCGGCCGGGAAGATGTTGTTATTCTGAGCGGGGACAAGTGTGGTGGTTATCGAATGGTGCTTCTTCTAAGCAAAATTTAGCGGTTCCCGAATGGAAATTCTGCTAGCTGCTGGCTGTGTGGTGACGGCAGAGCAGAATGCAATTGTCACCACCCCCATTTCTCCTGTGGGTGTATGTATGTATGTATGTATTCATACATAAATCACGCCGAAGGGGTAAGCAGAGGTGAATTAACACCCACTTTTCGCCAAATAGGTTCGTTCCCATGTAAGAAGTGCGGCGATCCTACTGCCATTTATCGGGCACGAAAATCGCATACATTGCTAGGTGGAATAAGAGGAACGCTGCTGCCCATTACTCATTGCTGTCATAACCCTTAATCGCCTTGTACGATCCACGGAAGAGATGGGGGTGGTGACAATTGATTCTGCTCTGTCGTCACCACGCGGAGAAAATACTAACGTATTAAAATACACACGTATTATATGTTAATTATTCTTATATTCATTTTTGGTCCTTCGTGCCGGACTGAACGAAGACTTTTCCCAAAAAATACATTCCTGTGGAACATAGAAGCACCTCCTTTTTCTAAGTTGGTAAAAAATAAGCAGTATCCATGAAATGGGTTAAATAAATTCCAAAGTAACAAACCAACTTGGCTATGAAGGTGGGGAAACTTTCGACGGGGCGCGTCTCGTCGACGGCGAACAGCTTGGCGGCGGCCGCGCACCCCGTCCGTGGTCCTTCCCACAGCTCAGCGTGAGCGTCTTTGTCGTGGACAAACAATATGCTCTATAAAGGAAACAAAAAACAAGACAGTGATCTGGTTCTGATAATACTACTACTTTTCGATTTTAATTTCAACATTATATAAATACAAAGATTTTGGTGGTTAGAAAAAGAATTTCGAAAAATTATGTTGTGCTTTGGAATGTTTGAAATTTATTTCTACATTGCGAGGGTACCCGTTGGCTTACAACGAGAAGTGTAAAGGTTAGAAGAATTTCGGCAAGTTAATTAGTGTCTTGGTTGGCCGAGCGGTCAGGCACCTGCCTGGATAGCAGCGGAAGCGGGTTCGATTCCGGCGTTAAAGAACATAATTTTTCGAAATTCTTTTTCTAACCACCAAAACATTTACAACAATTACCAAAACATTTACGACATTTACAACAATTACCACCGTGTGCCATTTTGTCCCCATAGCACTATATCATGGGGTCAAACAATGCTCATCATCATTGTTCACTGCCTTTCATCCGAAGAATATAAAGACAGTATTAGTACAGATTGTCGGGTATTACAACTACAGACGAAGCTAGGCTTGAGTGATGTGCCTTATCATGCATGATGACGATCGAAATCAGCATTATGGTTGAGACATAAACCAAGCATTTACATAATCCCAGGCACACTGGAAATTGCTTCATTGAATTACTAGACTCACTTTGAATGTTTCAGTTTGTGCTGGTTTGACCATGACAAGTATTGCTGAGGGCTCAAGGCATCCAGTGAGGTAAAAAAAATCCGAGTTTTGCCGGAACACATAAGGTATCTTATCTGACATGTACTGTTTTCGTGCGGCTGGGATAACTATCTGCAAAATTAATTAAATATGTAAAACTTATTACAGTGAAATCCTCAAATATAATAGCTAAATCTCTGTATTGACCAATGATCAATAAATACACATAATAATGTTAAAGAAAAAGTAACATTTAGTAAGTCAATATAGTAACTTAGTAATGATTTACACAATTATATTGTTATATATCCGAATCCAAGAATAGATCATCTAAAAATTTTTTTTTTTGTTATATTAAACTAGTCTGAGCAAAGTGCACAAAAAAGACCTTAAATTGTTTTCATAATCATAATAAAAACATGTCATTCACTTACGATATGATTTTTGTGCGCATTTTCTACTTCTGATACTAATTTATTGACTAAAGTTTCCCGTCGATCCTTGTATTCCATCTGAGTGATGCCGCAAGTTAGGAAGCCTTGCTGTATTAGGTGTGGATGGGTATGGCATGTTGCCTGCCCAAGTATACCTTTGGGAATATCAAAATGAGGTAATGGTTTCATCCCTGGCGGCTGTTCTATAGTGGAGTGACATCTGTACCATTCTCTACTCAAATACTGCTTAAAAATCTTCCTTTTACCTTTGGCAGCTGTAAAAAAAATCTTGTATATTGTTGTTTTTTGTTGCTGAGAATTATTTCAGTAATTATAACCTCAAATCCTTACCAGTGGTTATTGCCAATTTGCGTAATGTATTCATTGTTAATTTTTTTATGCGGCTTTTTAAATACTTGTGTATTAAAATATTGTTTTCAATCAATTAATTTTGTACGCGATTTAAGACATTGCAATACAAAAAATTTTTTCTATTTACGGAGTTGAGGAACAAACAATGACAACAAGATGACAATTTATTTGACAATGTCAACTGTCAAGTGACCAGCACTGTCAATGTCATACAAATGCGTAATGTAAGATAGTCTTACAGCCACGTTGTTTTGTTATCAATAACGAAAGTTATGTCTATCAATCGAATTTTTCACGAGTTTTTAATGTTATTTCTGCTTCCTACGCAGTAAAATTGTAATCCTGATTGCGCACGGCAGAGACTTAGGGAGCGGAAATGGTTGAGCAATCATTTGGTTCTACTATTTGGGTGACTATACGGTAAAAAACAGATCACTATAGTCCGACAACTTCGTGCGCGACCTTCCTGCGGTATGAGAGACGGTGGCCCCAACTACGGCAAAAGGCTGATTATGATGACAGTTTCTACCGATATTGTTTCCTTATAGTAAATGTTATTTTACATTTGCTTTTTATCGAAGGCTGCGTAGTGTCCGAAATGTTAAGTTAAATAATATCACTGACAGTTGCTAACATAAGCATTTATTGTCCGTCTATTGCGATAAAACTACACTCTCACATCTATCATCTGTATAGCTCAAAGTAAGCTTCATTAGTACTTTTACAAAGAAAGCTAGATACATATTATACATACATAAATCACGCCTATATCCCCAAAGGGGTAGGCAGTGGTAAAACTTTCCCCCAATTATGTTAGGTCCCATGTAATAGTGGGTATCCCATGTAATAGTAAATAGGTGGCGAGCCTATTGCCATTTATCGGGCACAAAAGTCGCAGTACATTGCTAGGTGGTGTAAGAGGATTCCCATTCCTCATCACTGATTTATTCTCCTTGTACGATAACCACAGGAGAGATTCAGGAGAAAGCTAGAAAAACCTTTAACAAAGTTTTTTTATTCCTCCAGATATTTAAAATTGGCAAAGAGTTCAAAAGCTTGTTAATTGAAGACGAATTGATTACGGATACAATGTATTACCTTGGAAACCCGCCCGCCTTCTCGCTCGACTTAAACAATTGGACATTATGCAAGCAACACGAAGTTGAGGCAGTTAACCATGTTTGCTAGCACCTACTTAATTTGGCTTGGCTTAACATTTTGTACAAATTCCATAACACGGTGGTCTGGGAGCGAAAAAATAACATAAAATCTAAACTCACAGGGGTGTCATAAAAGTCGACTAAGGAGGATTGTCCGGTCCATACCGAGTGGCAAACCACCAACGATAGCAAACCTCAAGCAGTTTTAACTGTCCAGTGGTTCGCCCACCGGAATTAAATCTCTAGGTTCCGGGTTCGATTCTCAGGAGAGTAGGTACAAATTTGTACTCGGTTTAGTTGTTCCAATTCTGCCTGGCCAGCTACCACCATCCGATCAAAATCTATCGCTTTAATAATACATAATTTGTTTTTGATAGCCCTCCCGTCCCTCTGTGGTTGAGGCATAGAGGACAATAATACCAAAGAGTATATAATACACTACGTTTAATACTATTGAGGGTTCCAGATGAAGCTCTATTGCATCTTTTTTTTTATAAATTTTAACGGCTCTGGCTTCAAGGCCTTTTAAGCTAAACTTAACAAAATCTTCTTCTTCCTGCCCTGTTCCCAGTCTATCTGGGGTCGGCGCAGTATGTTTCCTCTTCCATTCATATGTCAGACGTCATCAAGCCATCCACTCCCTTTTGATTCATATCATCCATCCCACCGTAAAGGTGCTAGTGATGAATGAATGTATAGAAAAGAGACGGAACGGACCATGTCGAGAGACCCATGAACGGAGAGAGTGATTAGAATGACAACATTCCAATCCATACTGCTCAAGGTTTTGGCTTAGGTTTTACAGCCGGCCGCCTGCCTGACACCAACCCTGGGTACGCTGTTGTTGGTGGTTTGCCCTCCACCATTCGGGTGCCCCAAGGTGCTTATTGGTCTACACCGGGCAATCTCCCTTAGTCGACTTTTACGACACCCATGGGATGAGTTGGGGCTGGCCTATTCTACGTTATTTGTTCGCTCCCAGGCCAGCATAGAAGGCCTAAACTTAACAAAATATTCCTCTATATTATTCTTCTTATCAAAATTATTAACATCTTCACCAATTTTTTTTTCATTTTAAAGATTATTTATGGTGTTCACAACAAAATTGTACAATGACTTATAATTATCAATGTCACTGAGAAGCTTCTGCAACGTGATGTTGGTGATGCTGTTATTGTTGTTGCTTGAAATATTGGAATTGGAAGTATCTAATGCTGATGCTAACACAAGTCGTTGTATCCCATATTGTCGGCATCTGAAGAATATGTGCTCCAAATCTTCATTCGGTTCTTATTGTCACTTACATCAGCGACCTAACTCTGCAAGCCGATTGCAATCGTCTAGTCTACCAGTCACTCTCACTCATTAGGTATGATAGCAACGTTTGAGAGAGATGGCAACACAAAACCGATTCCAATTAATTCAAAGAGTAGCGCCTCAGGTGAGATGAAGGCCAACAAGAGCTTTTTCTGTCTAGCTTAAAAAAAATGCAAAAATTTGTTGGTGTCAAGCAAATGGCGGGCTGCAGTACCTAAGTCTAAATCCCACGGCCCATGGGCCCATTGCCTCCTCCAACGTCAGGAAACATATCTCCCTGCCTAAATCCTCCATTACTACACTATACCATAGCTCGAGTGATCTTACTTACCGCTAAGGTGTATATACCAGGGGGCCTACCGCCTAACTCGATTGTTAAAGCAAAAGCTATAGTTTATGACGTCATGCTGTAATTTCGCACCACATGTACCTAAACTATCAGCGATAGCTTTGAACGTATGATCACCGAATGATTTTGGAAGAAAATCCGTACCGCCTAAACATTCAAGATGGTTGCTAGCTAAATTGATAGCCGTAAGCAATGCATTGCTGTTGCACGGTATATTGTGTATGAGCGCTGATGAAGGCTTTTTGAGGGTGCAGGATGCAGACAAAACAACTTTTTCTTGTTTAAATTATATTTATTTCGCACACACTTAACACCGTGCACAACAGTTGAACGCAAAAGAGGAAGGGGCAGCCAGAGTTGCCATCACTAAAATAAAAATATAATTTTTAACTTAAAAATAATTTATGTTGCTTGCAACATGCTGCGGCCTTCGCAAACACAATTATTCATCAAATAGGTAAATAAACAGTTTTCCAATTAAATGACTTGTTTCCTTTTTTAAAAAGAAAAGTTCAAAACTAAGTTACTGTAACAACAACATTAATATAATACTAATACAACTACAATTTAAATGCGTTAATGTTCTATTTCTCACAATAGATAAATTTAGTTATGTAGTACAAGTGTCATTATTAATTAAGAGTTAAATTAAACATTGAATTAGAAAAAGAACTTGAATTAAAATTTATTTTCAATAGGTAACGCACTTAAGCGTGCGACGGATCTCGTGTGAGATCTGCCGTTCGCAGTTTTAACTTCTACGGCTCGTACATAATTATCTGTGCCAGGGAATACATTGGTCACCCTTGCCATAGGCCAGTACATAGGTGGCGTGTTGTTTTCATGTAATATTACAAGCGAGCCTATCTCAATGTTAGGTACAGTATCTCTCCATTTAGGACGAGATTGTAAGAGATTTAAATAATGCTTATTCCATACTTTCCAAAACGTTTGCTGCATATTAGTACATATATGCCAAAATTTAAGTCTATTCTCGGGAATATTTGTTAAATCTTGTTCAGGATAACTATTTAGGGCTGTGCCAATCAGAAAATGCCCTGGCGACAAGTATGAGAAATCATTTACATCATTAGAAATTGGAATCAGCGGTCTACTGTTTAGCACTCCTTCAATTTTACATAACACAGTAGCCATCTGTTCATAAGTTAACAAAGCTCTTTGAACTACTCTCTTAAGATGAAATTTAACACTTTTTACTGAAGCCTCCCATAGTCCACCAAACACAGGAGAGTAGCACGGAATGAAATGGAACCTTATTCCCTTGTTGGATGCAAACGAATGAATTTGTGTTTGGTGCTCCACAGAAGCCTGTAATTTATAAAATTGGTCTAATCTAGTTTTGGCACATTTGAATGTTGATGCGTTGTCACAATAAACATCAGTTGGAAGCCCTCGACGTGAAATAAACCTATCAAAACATGCGAGGAACGAGTCTGTAGTTATATCAGTTAAGAGTTCCAGGTGTAAAGACTTTGTGACAAAGCATACAAACACACATATGTAGCCTGTAGATTGAACAGATTTTCTTATTCTAGATTGTTTTACAGTAATAGGACCAGCAAAATCAATGCCTATTTTCTGAAATGGTCTACAAACATTTACCCTATCATGTGGGAGAGAACCCATTAATTGTTGTGATACATTTTTCTTTAATTTAAAACAAATTATGCATTTATGTATAATCTTTTTAATCTCGCTAATGGCGTTTACAATCCAGTATTTCTGATTCAATGATGATAACACCAGTCTTGGTCCTGCATGAAGGTTCCTTACATGTTCATTAATTATTATTAATTTTGTTACTAAAGAACCTCTAGGCAGCACAATTTGATGTTTTTGTGAATAAGAAACACTGGCGTTTTGCAAACGACCACCAACTCTGATCAAACCTTTACAATCAATGAATGGATACAAAGGCTTAAGACTACCCTTGACACTACAATCCTTTCTTAAGTTGTTGACATCATCTTTCATATAAATTTGTTGTTCATTTTTCAATATCAACTCTAAGGAATCATTTAGTTCTATACTTGTGAGAAAAGGCTGTGAGACCCTATTAGATATGGTGCGCGCGTTGCGACAAAATCTTATTACGTAAGCAAGAACCCTTTGCATTTTTGTTATATTAGAATACTTGTATATAAAATCAATACATAACTCTGTATTATCTACTGCACTTGTGCCAACTGCTACACTCGACAATTTTGATGAGTCCAAACACACTTTTACCTCAGGAAGGTTGACGATAAACGGCGCCTCGTTATCTGGCACCACATAATACCTGTCATGGAGAAAGTCTGGCCCTTGCCACCAAAGTCGATGTTGCTCTAGGTCATGTGGCAACACACCTTTGCTAAGACAGTCAGCAGGATTATCAGCTGTGTTGACATATGCCCAAGAGAAACATTCGGTGAGCAGTGAGATAACCTTTACTCTATTAGCGACATATGTATTAAGCTTGGCAATATTCGTACCCAACCATGCCAAAACAATCATGGAGTCAGAGTATAATACTGTATTACTTATATTAGCTTTTAATGACAGTTTATTATAAACGCGATTGATAAGCTTAGCTAGCAATAATGCGGCATTAAGTTCGAGCTTAGGAATTGTTAATTTTTGTTTGAGTGGATTGACTCGAGATTTAGAACACAATAACGAAACCTTGACATTGCCAGTACAATCAAACACTCTCAAATAAATGCAACACCCATATGCAATCGTGCTTGAAGCATCAGCAAAACCGATCAATTGTAAGCATTGTGCATCTTGTAAATTTGTGTAACGATTTATACTAATGGGGCTCATTATAGCTAGACTATTATAAAACTCTTGCCATGGTACCTGCAATTCGTTGTGAAGAACAGAATCCCAATCCATGCGAGCCTGCCATAGCTTCTGCATAATAACTTTAGCTTTTACTACAAGCGGTCCTGCTAAGCCCAAGGGGTCATAAAATTTGCTTATGAAGCTAAGCACACCTCGCTTGGTATTTGGGATTGTGTCATTTTTGGGTGCGGCAAGAGTCAAACTATCCGCCTTTATATTGTAATGAATGCCTAATGTTTTCATGTGTACATTATTTTTTTGTAAGTCAATCTCATCGAAAAATTGTTTAGTTATAGGAACATCATGCAAAATTTTAACATTATTGGATGACCATTTATGCAACTGAAAGCTTCCCAGGTCCAGGAGTTGGCAAAGCTGCTCTTTTGACTCCATTAATGACTCTAAGGAATTATCAGTTGCCAAAATGTCATCAACATAAGTTTGATTTTTTAAAATAAATGCTGCTTTGGGAAATTGATCTTTATATCTTTCAGCTAATTCTAATAAACAACGGGTTGCTAAATAAGATGAGCTCTTAAGCCCATAAGTGACAGTGTTTAATTGTATGCAGTCAACTTCTTTCTCCGGAGAATCTCTCCACAGTATGTTTTGTAATGATCGATACATAGGATTCAAAGATACTGCTCGAAACATGTGTTTTATATCAGTTATAAATACAAATTTTTCGAATCTGAATAGTAATAAAATATCAAACAACTCGCTTTGTACTACTTCACCATTTAGGAGTAAGTCATTAAGTGAAACTTTTTTATTTGTTTTCATTGACCCATCGAAAACAGTCCTACATTTTGTAGTCTTTTTATCCATTCTTACTACAGGGTGGTGAGGCAAAAAGTATACAGGATCTGTGTTGAGATCATACTGGCTAATGTCAATCCTCGCAGCATGACCCAATTCAATATATTCTTGTATGAAACTTTTATATAGACCAAACAAGACAGGGTCTTTATGCAATCTTGTTTCTAAGTTATAAAATCGTTTAAGTGCAAGATGCAAAGAATCCCCAAGTGTTTTATTAACAGAGATAAGAGGGAGTTTGAGAGGCAATGCAACTTCAAATTTGTTATTTTTAAGCTGTACATGTTTTTTAAATATATTCTCACAAGCATTGTGCTCTGACAAGTTTTCTTTGAAAACCTCAGGTACTGACTCAGTTTGCCAAAAGAGAGTTAAGGTGTCATTGAGAGAAGAATCACATTTAGTGCAAAGCAAAGATACAACCTGTTGCGCTGGGAAGCCAGTAACATTACCAGCAATTACATGGCCAAATTGTGTGTTGAGAAGCGTTGGAAAGTAGACAACCTTTGCATGATCACTGCCTGTCGACTGCTTTGTAGGCGACTCGGGGGCACGCACAGTCTCACTGGGCAGCAACACCTGGAAAAATATGTCAGCTCCTATTAGCATGTGTATGTTACCCGGCTCATAGTAGTTCTTGTCTGCAAGAGTGACATTTGGAGGCAGAACAAGTTTGGACGTGTCAATTTGTCTTTGAGGTAGTTTGCATGTTATTTTATCTAGTACAAAACATGACATTTGTATGTTAAAGTTGTTTACTAATGAATGAACTTGAAGTGTTACATATTCATTCAATTTATTTATAGAGTTGCCTATGCCTATCACTCCTGACTCGACTGTTTTGGGTTGTAATTGTAATAATTTTACAAGCTCTGTAGTTACTAAAGAAATCTGTGCACCGCTGTCCAATAAGGCTTTGACATGTACTTCTGTGCCATTTCCTGCAACAAGTTTAACCTTGGCAGTTGGAAGAAGTACCTGTGTGCTTGTAGTGTTGGACAGTAAGGTAACTGGATTCGAAATAATGTCCTCATGTAACAATGAGTTATGTCTTTTCTTGCAGACATCACATTTGAAGTGATACCTACAAGGTTTAGTATGAAAATTAAGACAAATTTTACACAATTTGTTATTATTAACAAATGCAACGCGATCAGTGCTTGACATTAGTTTGAACTTTGCACAAGTAAATAATTTATGGGGGCACTTACATAGCAAGCATGATGCCGAAGACTTGGTGGCAATTAATGATGCTGGTGGCTCCTCCATCTCGATCGCTGAGGCCATGGCTCCACAAACCTTACTTGTGACCCTTTCTTGATTTGGGGTTGGACGCTCAGAATTCTCGAATGCAAGTGCACGCTTTTCTAGAAAGTCAATTAAATTTTTAACAGTGGGTTCATGATCACGAGCAAATTGAAATTCCCTACTGCAAATAAGATCCAGCTTACGCATCAAAACACACAATATAATAGGGTCCCATTGTTGTACATTACATTTTAAATTTTTTAAGGCAGCAAGCTGCTGTTTGACGATAGACACAAAGTTTCTTATATTAAATGCAGTTGATTTTACAATAGGGGCAATATCCAATAATGTATATATGTGTTCGCTCTTAATTTTATAAACATTGTTGTACCTTTCACATAAAATTTTAAGGCTTTCATCATAACTCTCAGCAAGCATAGGTAAGTTCTTAATTAAGTCTAAAGGTTCACCACTAAGAAAACCCCTTAGGTAGTAAAATTTTTGTATTTTGTCTAAATTTGGGTTTTTGTTAATTAGCGATTCAAAAAGCTCAATAAAGGTGTTGTATTCAGTATATTTACCAGTGAAATGTGGGATACTTATGTCAGGGAGCTTGACTGGCATCGAGAACTTTGAGGCAGAAGCCTCTTTTATAGATAATAAACTTCGTAACTTTAGCATTGTTGCAAGGGTCTGCGTATATTTCTCCTCAACAATGTCTTCGTCTTCGTCGTCATGCTCCGCTGACCCAATAATTTTTAAATGTAACTCTTCATATTTAGAAAATAAAGCTCGGAGGCGTTCCTCCTTCACGAACAGACTTTCTACACTAATGGATAGATTTTTGTCTGAAAAATATTTGTGTAATTTTGTTATTGAGCCCTTAATTGTACCTCGCTGTCTCACAAATTTAGACAAAGTATCTTTTGAAATTTCATTGACATCACTCAACTCACTTTCTGTTGCCATGTTGCTAATATTTAAATTTTTCGATAAATGAATTAAAATCCTTAAAATCCCAAGTAATTGCAACGAAGCGCACAAACACTTTTTCACGATCACACAACACAAGACACAAAATGGCGGATGGCGGCGATGGCGTTCGTTGTTGGGAGTTTGGGACCGGGCGAGCGGGCGAGGAGAGTCGAACGAAGAAAACAAACCGGAAGAGGCTCACGCGCTGCCGGCCGACGCGTTGATTGGTCGATCGTGTCTTGACGTGTGAGGGGCAGGGAACGCGTGACAACTGTTGATTCGTCGGATTCTTGGCACAAGCGCGCGAATAATTGAAATATCGCGCTGCTTTTGCGTTCGGTTCACGCTATTGGACGATTTGCAATTGCCGCGTATTTCCTCTTGACGTCGCGTTGCTAGTCAATTGAGCGACTGCACGTACTCGCGTCTTGTTCGTAATTAAAGCGATGGGAACCTCGTGAACAAAAATGGCTACAACAACCAGGCTGTTTGTGAATGGATGGCTCTTGATGATATATGATAATTTGTATCTTGAAAATCTTGAACTTGTAGGTTTTTATTTTCTTTGTTTGTTGGCGTATCTTGCGCACCAAAGAATTTTTCACTCGCGACGTATTTTCGGCGTATTTCTGTACTGCACGAATGGACTGCTTGCACGAGGAGGGGACGCGACTGCATATAATTTGTCTGCTGCACCAGCCTTGTTACACTCGAAGGACCATGTTGCACGGTATATTGTGTATGAGCGCTGATGAAGGCTTTTTGAGGGTGCAGGATGCAGACAAAACAACTTTTTCTTGTTTATTACGTAAGCAAGAACCCTTTGCATTTTTGTTATATTAGAATACTTGTATATAAAATCAATACATAACTCTGTATTATCTACTGCACTTGTGCCAACTGCTACACTCGACAATTTTGATGAGTCCAAACACACTTTTACCTCAGGAAGGTTGACGATAAACGGCGCCTCGTTATCTGGCACCACATAATACCTGTCATGGAGAAAGTCTGGCCCTTGCCACCAAAGTCGATGTTGCTCTAGGTCATGTGGCAACACACCTTTGCTAAGACAGTCAGCAGGATTATCAGCTGTGTTGACATATGCCCAAGAGAAACATCCGGCTCGAAGGACCATGTTGCACGGTATATTGTGTATGAGCGCTGATGAAGGCTTTTTGAGGGTGCAGGATGCAGACAAAACAACTTTTTCTTGTTTAAATTATATTTATTTCGCACACACTTAACACCGTGCACAACAGTTGAACGCAAAAGAGGAAGGGGCAGCCAGAGTTGCCATCACTAAAATAAAAATATAATTTTTAACTTAAAAATAATTTATGTTGCTTGCAACAATTGCTTTAAAGCTATCATCGGCAATCGAGTTAGGCGGCAGGCCCCCCAGGAGACTTTTTGGTCACTGCAAAAATTTTTGGAATTCGTTCAGACCATCAAACTGAACAAATTTCACTATGGGAGGAACTCCAAATTCACGAAAAAATTAACAGCTGTTTCATACATTTGGGTCAAGTAGGTATTATCATTTTGTATGAAACAGCTGTTATTTTTTTCGTGAATTTGGAGTTGCTCCCATAGTGAAATTTGTTCAGTTTGATGGTCTGAACGAATTCAAAAAATTTTTGCAGTGACCATAAAGTCTCCTGGTACATTGCAAGATGGATATTTTTCTGAGACGGGCGCTCTACTTTGAACAGTATAATGCCATATAGGTGCGCTACCCCTCTAAACTCCATAAGTACTGTTATTAAGTATTATCTCTGTTATTATTTAAGCACCTTACAATATTTTCCTAATCAAAAGGGATATTATGAATGTATGCCAAATATGAATCGAAAGGGAGTGGATGGCTTAATGACGCGAATGAAAGAGGAAACAAACAGCGCCTACCCCAGATAGAGTGGGAACTGGGGGCCTACCGCCTAACTCGATTGCTGATGATAACTACTATATTGCTATGCACTGCTTACGGCTATAGCAGCCATCCTGAATTTTTAGGCAGCACGGATTTTGTGCCAAATTCATACAAAATCATTCGGTGATCATTCGTTCAAAGCGATCGCTAATAGTTTCGGTACATTTAGTGCGAAATGACAGCATGACGTCATAAACTATAGCTTTTGCTTTAGCAATCGAGTTAGGCGGTAGGCCCCCAGGACAGGGAGAAGAAGAAGACAATAAAGTCAAAGTCAAAATTCATTTATTAATATCTCGTATGATTACAATACACTTATGAATCGTCAAGACGCTAGATACCGAAAACCCGTGTGTCCAAGAAAAAAATAGGGGAGTGCGCAGCATGCCTCAGTCTGTAATGATAGGTCTCCCAAACCCGCCCACGCCCCGATCCGCAACGAAGCGCCGACCCTGCCGCGTTCAATACCAAGATGATGAGCCCAACGCTCCGCTAGCAGAACGGCACGCAAGTAGGCTGTAGAGAAACCCACCATTGTCAACGAGTTATGACATTGCAGGTACATTGTAATATTTTCCTAATGTGTATTATCTGATAAAGTTGCTAGCAATTAGGGTCTTGTTGCACTGTAACCGTGGTTTTTATTTAAATTGTTATAAAACGGTGCCAATAAATTGATAATAACAAGTCGTTTACGAGCTTACTGCCGCACTCAGAGACGTCAAATAACGTTAATGAGTATTTAACGTCAAAAAATGACAATTCAAAACTAGTCGCTATTCTTGCCGGGTCTGTGGTCTAGATTCGAATGAAAAATTTTGACATTAAATACTCATTAAAGTTAATTGACGTCTCTGAGTGCGGCAGTTAGTATCATTAAATGCCGTCGGTCTGTCATACCATATAACAGTGTCACGTACGTAAAGTACCTATAGGATCTTATTCTTACAGTTGCATTTTGGTCCTTCGAGCCGGAGCGCGTTCCGAACCCACGAGAACTCCGTTGGAAATTCCAATTCCAAATTTCGGGGCAAATCAGAAAAGGAAAAGAGGTTTGGCTACTGCTGTCTAGGCTTCGTGGGCAGGAAGGTCATTCTACGTTCACCGGCGCCTCTCTGGCAGTCAGCGCGGAACGAGTGGCGCGTGCGCACGTCGCTGCCCTCTCTCTCACACGATCGCGAACAACTGTGCCCAGTCGTGCCCGTTACAATTGTGCTTTAGTGCCTGTTTACGATATAATTCCAGCTAGAACGTACCGCGGGCGACGAACGAGGTTTGTGAATGGAGTTCGTATAGCATATTCCTAGTTTAAGTGTCCGCGGCTGTGGACTAGTTAGTCGATGGTTTTACATCGATATCTATATGGCCAGCACTCGATCCGTTGCGATCTGTTTGTAAGTAATTCGTCTATTGTTGTTAGTTGTTTGTTGCGAGGATTACCTAATGCCCACCACACGGTTGTAGATCTCAGTTATGTAAAAAAGTCGGTAAACAAACGTTTGTAGCGAATAACGTTCGCCGTTGCGAAGGTAAATAAAACAGGTAACCAATTGTGCAACTGAGTTAGAACATTTTTGTTATTTTACTGTTGACCCTGACGATTTTAAATGATCACTGTTTCTGCGCTTTAAATGTTAGAGGCGAAGAAATTTCGATGTTTCAACTTTAAAATATAACTTAGAACACTTCTTCTTACTGCACTTATCCCGCTCTAGGCGGGGACAGCACAACATAGTTTTCTTCTTTCACTGCTCTCTATCCTTGACTTATTTCTCAAAAAAATTAGATCACGTAGGTACCTATAACCTTCCTATAATTTAGAACACTTTTATGAAAGTACGCGATCTCGGCCTCGAAAGGCACTATTTACGTTACACAGAATGAATATAATATTTCTTCTATGGACTGGTGCGTTAGACAAATAGAGATTGTTTACGTAAACGGTACCTACCTAAGAAGCAGGCTACGTAACGATACAGTAAATAGTTATACTCAACCTAGTCTCTATGACAATAAAATTCAAACTCCCACAGAGTTCAGAATCCTACCTACTCATTATGGAGAATTAGAATTCATAATAACAATAAATTCACAATCTTAATACGCAGACCAAAGCTTATTAAAGGTCCTTCATTATAAAAGTTTATGGTTTACCTCCTATGAAGACAGAAAATATGATTAGATAAAATAAAGGTTGGATAGTAGTCGAATTAAGCCTTTCTAAGCTTTTGTAAGCCTTGTTTATCTGAAGACAAGTTTCGCAGACAGACAATCGCCTTTGTACCTACCTTGATAAAAGTGAATGGAACTTTAGTGGTGGACAGACAATAATTTTCACTGGGTAGTTTTCGAATATTATATCTTCTCAAGAAATATAAGAGCCACAACACTGATTGCTATATTGAATTATTATATAAAAATGAGCATAATTATTATTTATTTCACAAAAAAGCTCGTTTGCTCCATTGCTCTACTGTGTTTTTGATATATTATTTTATATTATTCTTAGTTTTAAGTATATTAAAAATACACAAATCTTTTTTTTTTGGCCGTGTGGTGACGGCAGAGCAAAATATAATTGTCACCACCCCCATCTCTCCCGTGAGTGTCGTACAAGGCGGCTAAGGGTAAAGAAAGACAGCAATGAGTAATGGGCAGCAGCATTTCTCTCATACCACCTAGCAATATAAATTTATACTGCGATTTATGTGCCCGATTTATGGCAATAGGTTCGCCACCTGTTACACATTAATTCACCTCTGCTTACTCCTTCGGCGATATAGGCGTGATTTATGTATGTATGTACAAATCTTTTTAATTTTACTATTGCAGTACTTTTAATCTAGTTGAATTAATTAAGTATGGTTAGGTTAATAGTCGTAACTGCAAGTTTTACAACTAATAACATTTAGTCATATTTTTTTGAAACTTTAAATCAAAAAGGTTTTAGGTATAAAAACGATTGCTAGCTGACGCAAAATAGCCAGCAGAATATTTTTTTTATTAAAAACAAGTAAAGATAAATCAGTTAGAGTTTTAACACCGTTTCCCTTCAGTTGCAACTTATAAAATGCGCTTGCGCAGGAAACTCTCAGAGATCGAAATCTTTTGGAGGTCTCTGACGAGCGTCCTTTGATTTATTTATGGAGGCTTTGTTTTAATTCATTGTGCGTGCAATAGAATGTGAATACGTAGGAGTGAGAATAATAATGATTGTATAAAACCATGTAAAAACCACCACTGAAAAGCATTATTGTTTCATATTAAAATAATCATATATGATTTGCATAATTATATGGTACATTTCAGTGAATGATTGCTCTCGATCTATATTTATCTATATTTGATTTATATATACATAATTTAAATCACGCTTATAGGCAGAGGTGAAACACACACGTTTGGCCAATTATGTTAAGTCCCATGTAACAGAGCGCGAGCATATTGCCATCTATTGGGTAAGTAAATCGCAGAATATTGCTAGAGCTGGGAAGCTGCCCATTACTCATCGCTGTTTTTAGCCCTTAGTCGCCTTGTATGACATCGCGGGAGAGAGACTGTATTTTCCACGACTGTCATCACACGCTACAAAAAAGCAATGCAAAATTTAAAAACGCGAAAATTTTAAACGATAGCTATCTGTGATTTGTGAAATGCAGGGTTTAAATTTCGAGTAACAGTATTGAAGTGAATTCATTCGTTCGCGTAGCTTGGAACGAAACGAAAATTTGCGTTAGCAGATTTAGCAGTCACTCTGTGGTTAGTGCTGCGGCGCGATCCACTAATAATACACGCTAATGTAGATCGATGTGTATAATAATTATCATTTATTAATTCAACAACTAGGATTAATTTAATGAATGCAAATAGTCGTGTGTGCGTAATTGGCCGTGTGGTGACGGCAGAGTAGAATACAATTGTCACCACCCCAAATCTCTCCCGTGGGTGTCGTACAAGGCGACTAAGGATAAATCAGTGATGAGGAATGGGCAGCAGCGTTCCTCTTATACCACCTAGCAATGTATTGCGACACTTTTGTGCCCGATATATGGCAATAGGCTCGCTACCTATTACATGGGACCTCAAATAATTTGCGAAATGTGGGTACTAGTTCACCTCTGCCTACCCCTTTGGGGATATAGGCGTGATTTATTTATGTATGTATGTATGCAAATAGTCCCATAGCAATTAAATATTATTGCTAATGCTAATTACTCCATCACTAGTTCGAATAATTATATTTTGGCTTGGCTAGGCCCCGAGATACCCATTTTCGCGCCGGCTCATTTAGTCCGCCCGTAATAAAAGTTGGTCAAAAAGCCATTCGCAATTTGCCCATGCCAAATCGCGATTGGACATTAGCCTAAGCCGCTAATGGTGTTCTGAGCCATTCAAAGCCTTTCCGAGTATATAACACGGCATTCACAGGCTCGGAATGCGCCTATTACTTGAGTTCCGCCTCTTGGATGCGCCTGCGCCGACGTTAGAATGGCGGGAGTCCGGCGTGTGGTACAAGCGACAGGCGAATAGGTTTACATGTCTCTTTTTGACTCCTCTGGTGAAGATGGGTATCATACAATATACACAAAAGAAACGCCTGGTATAATAATAAATAAATAAATATTATAAATATTGTTACACTCACACCTATCATCTAGCCCAAAGTAAGTAGCCAAAGCACTTGTGTTATGGATAATTGATGACGGACATATTTTTAATATAATGATGTATATAAATGTTGAAAATATACTACATAAACATATACACAACCATGACTCGGAAACAAACATTTGTGGTCATCACAAAGTTTGCCCCTACCAGAATTCGAACCCGGAATCTCTTGGCCAATACCCAGCAATCTGAGCATTCGACCAAGGCGGCCGTCAAATAATGCAGTTTACTTTATTAAGCAGTAAAATTTTGTACTTAATTATTAGATCATACAGACATATTTGACACACTTGTACTCCTGATAGAGTAAGAAGAGGCGTATTAACTTATTTCGCGAGCTTTCTGAGGTCCATTTTTATGGCCAGCGAGCCTATTGTCAGCTACGTCAGTCGCAGTATTGACACGGGGTGTGGTGACGGACTCGACCGTCACCATACTTGCCAAATTTCGACTGCACGTCAACTTGTCACAAAATGTCAAATTTTCTCAATAGACTTTGAGCTATAAACTGCGTACAAGTTATGGTTGACAATCGATTGTAGAAATTTGACAAATCTGGGTGGCCTCTGAAGTGGCGTTGACCGTAGCCAATGTCCGTTTCACGAACGAAGTCTCTTGGCTTAAACCTTAACTCTTTGCAATAGGAGCGAAAATAATGATAAATTAGGGAGGGACATCTTTTAACGAACTCTACATCACCATCTCGTACGTATTCTCACAAAACGCTCTCCGCTTTTGTTTTAACGCGCAAGTTCAAAGCCCATAAAACCTCCACCATTCCCATGTGATTAACGAAAGTAACTCCGGCGCAGAGCCGTTAAGCAGCATACGTACTAATGGCACTTTTGGGTTCATCTGAGCTTCCGTAGTCGGTGGTTTATATTCTCTGCAGGTAGAGACGAGTGTTATGTGTTTTTGTCCACTCACCGAGAGATGGCAGCACAAACTATTTGGCCAATGTCGCGTTACGCACCTGGAGGCTTAGCTAAGTGGCCAATTGATTGCGTCGAACTTTTGACGAAAAGAAACGAATGTATGAAACTAAAGTAGGTATTACTTAGAAAAAACACCATTGGGACCGGCGTGTCAAATGTAAGATTCGTAGTCAAAAATTGACATTTAATTATGTAAACTAAGGGCCTGTTTCACAATCGACAAGTAAGTTCTAAGTACAAAGATTTTGATGGTTAGAAAAAGAATTTCGAAAAATTATGATCTTGAGGCGGGAATCGAACCCGCGTCCGCTGCTATCCGGGCAGGTGCCTGACCGCTCGGCCACCCAAGACACTAATTAACTTGCCGAAATTCTTCTAACCTTTAAACTTCACGTTGTAAGCCAACGGGTACCCTCGCAATGTAGAAATAAATTTCAAACATTCCAAAGCAGATATTTTTACAAATACCGTGCGTTCGGTTAAGCTTGGGTTTGCTTTATAAACTAGTATATAAGTATAACTAAGTTTGATTCCCGCCTCAAGATCATAATTTTTCGAAATTCTTTTTCTAACCATCAAAATCTTTGTACTAATTTTTTTAACATTTATATAATGTTAAAATTAAAAATCCAATAAGTTCTAAGTAGCTTATTTCGCAGATCATTTGACAGTTGTTATATGAAATATATATCAATTGAACTGTCAAGTAAGCTACTTCGAACTTACTTGTCGATTGTGAAACAGTCCATAAATAACTTAAAATACTTACAGGTTACGTTAGTAATGCCCTTCTGTACTTATTATAATTTGAAGTGCAATAAATAGTATATAGAATTCCATTTTCATTTAAAAGCGAATGAAAAAATATAAATAAGAAAGAAACGTTTATTTAATTAAAACAATAACAACTTATTAAAAAACTCAATATTGAAAACTACTTAATCAATTAATTGCTGTACCTACTATAAGTAAACCAGCACCACCGATCGACTTATATAAAAATAGAATATGGTCTGCGTCAGTCAACATGTGGATAATGTTCAATTTTCAACACCAACATTGGAACATTGTAATAGCGGGTATTACAACGTTAATGATCGCTGTTACCTCAATTCGCAGGCCTTTGCTATAAAGGGAACAAATAATAATATTATGCCTCGCAAGAACATCTTTATTACACTACGCCAATACGCTAGTATCATTATTCGAGGAGTTATCGGGATGCCCCGCAGAGATCAATCGATATTATGTTCTTTTTTATTTATTTTTAGTTTTTAAAATGTTTCGCACATCTTCCACGCCGGCCTGGGAGCGAAAATGTAACGTAGAATGTACCAGCCCTGACTCATCGTAGGTATAAGTCGACTAAGGGAGATTGCCCGGTGTAGACCAATCACCCTGGGCACCCGAATGGTGTAGGCCAGACTTTATGCGGTCCCGCCAAAAATAACGATATTCGTCACGCTGCGGTGGTTACCCTATCTACGGTATACCAAAACCAGGGTACCCCTTTAAAACATGCGCCACCTCATTTAAGCTACGCGAATTCAACTGTTTTGACGTGTTGAAGTGTGTTAAAGCTTTCTATCATTATTAAAAAACAAGTGCGAGTCGGACTCGCGCACGAAGGGCTCCGTACAAAAAATAGGAAATAAATCATGTCTGTTGTATGGGAGCCCCCTTGAATAGTTATTATGTTTATTAGTATTTTTTGTTAAAGCGGCAACAGAACATCATCTGTAAAAATTTCAACTGTCTAATTATCACAGTTTATGAGATACAGCCTGGTGCCAGACGGACGGAAGGACAGATGGACAGCGGAGAGATTTTATAGTGGTTTTCATAATCATGCATTCTGTTACCTACCATTCATTTTGCGCCAAGCACTCCCTAGATGCGTTATACGTGGGACATCCATATTTTAAACTATAAATAGAGAAAAATAAAACTAAAAGCCATGGCTGTATTGTATGGGCCATGTCTTTAGTCTCTAAGGTTTATAGCTCTTTGCCTTCCCTGAAAATGGAAAATAAATCCAAAACAACGACAACTCCTTTGCCTACGTAAATTCAAATGGTAAAAGTAAAGCTTCGAGTTGTTATGACTGCAATTTTCTTCGGCTAGCCCCCAGGTGTCGTGGCTGCAGACAAAGCATCCCGTAGCCCGGGGGCGATACCTAACTTATTATGTACGGCGGTCCACTTAGGGAAATAACGCGGGAGGGTAATGGCTGCCTACGGTGATGGGGGTCAATTTCCTTTGTTCTAATATTTTCTAAATGGTGCTCGTGAACGCAGCACTTTGAAGTGAGGGTTCGATTTTATTTGTGAAAATGACTACCTGTACCATAACCATGTATTTTGAATATTCTATGTTAGAAAAAATAGTAGGTACAAAGAAATTTGTGGCGAGAACAAGTTCGAAAAGTTATAGCCTTGATGCAGGAATCGAACCCGCGTCCTCTGCGATCCGGGCAAAGGGGCAGCTAATAGGAAGAGGGTTCGATCCCCACATCGAAACTAATTTTTCTCGAACTTTTTGTAACTACAATATTCTGTGTATTACGCGACGCAATTTAGTTACTACATAAATTGCAGTTGCGTTTATGTCGGCCCATTGGGCATCGCAGGCGTAGAGTCATCGGGCAGTTTGAACGTACAGCACGTCCAACTTATCTTGTCAGGCGGCGAAAATTGCAAGTACAATTCACCCATAGATTTTGACATTTCTATGACACTCTTCGTTCACCACTAGCGCCACCACCAACCGCCAAGATAAATTGGGCGGCCCGTACACAGTCAATATCGATCCGCGGTTCAAAATCACTGATCAAGATCCAGATTCATTGTGTACGATTTAGATTACTATTATTCTAAATGAGTGAGAGAGACGGGTAGACCAAAGCAACTGCCATCGGCTTCCATAATACGTGGACTGTACGTACACAAACAATCTGGATCAATTTCATTGATTTTGATCGCGGATCGCGATCGAGATTGACTGTGTACGGCTCTGGCCGCCTATGACACTTCTCTTTGTCTCGCAGCTGTTTGTTCCAAAGAGGTTTGTTCGCATTATACCGCATTAGGTATTTTACCGCCATTTCGCTCTGACATCGACACACTTGAGCAAACACAGCATCTACATGGAACTCGTCTTTCCCGTAACCGATCTCCGGCATCGTAAATACACTTGACGAAAGAGTGCAACGACCGGCGATTAGCCGAGAATTTTTTATTAGGCGACACACCGAGCAGGATGTTAATACGTGACTTATTTTGGTGAGGACCCCTAGCGACTTGGACAAAAAATAAATTAACTCTTTTGAGTGTTTTATTTCATAGAGAGACGAGATCCTAAAGCAATATCGTTTATTTTGACCAGTGAAAAGGAAGCAAGTTTTCATGCAAAGTAAAATAGGTTAGAAAAATTACGAAACATTAATGTCTTGATGCGGGAATCGTACCCGCGTCCTTCGACAATTCATGTGGATGCCTATTTCACTCGATCAATCAAGACGTAGTTCTCATTATTCAGGCCCATTTTTCTTTGTAATTAATGTTCTGTAAACCTTAAGTAGGTAATAAAGCAATGCATGTATTAAAACTTCTTCTTCTCCCATTAACAAAGACAATTAGTACATACAGCCAAGTTTTAGTAAGTAATCAGTTCATAAATAAATAACATTGAAATATTGCTGTTTTAAAGGCAACAAAAATATTTGACAGAGCACGTAATTATTGGAATTGAGATTTCTATTTAAAGGTTACGGGTATGACATCATCATTGTAGGTATCATCAAGGCTAAAGTTCACATTATTGGTTTGAGCATAACTTGTATTTCTCTAGAGAGAAATGAGTGATCGTAGGTATATTGCAGATTATTAGGATCAGTGTCATTTTATCTAACATCTCTAGATGACCGGGATTCCCAGAGTAATTAATCCAAGTCAAATCAAACATGTTCAAATCAAAACAATAAATCATAATTATTTTGTAAGATTCAGTGCTTGACTTAAATAAATAGTATCAAAATATTTTGTTAAACAATAACCTGTGAAACGAGTGAAACGTAAAAATACCAACCATTAACTACATGAATGATATGGCCAAACGTTAATGGACATATCATCAAACGTTGATGTTTCAACGATTTGGTCAGTTTTAGCTGGCCATTTCATGAAATGCAACCATTTCATGAAATGGTCGGCCACATCATGAAGTGATCAATTCTACGATTTGGCCACGACAGAAATACAATTTGATTAATATGCAATTTCTAGAGGACAAAGTACTCCATTGATACTCACAAGACAAGGTTTTTGCTGGCGGTGGGTGCGCCCACTCAGTGCCACCAACCTCCACATTCCATTTGATTCCACTTTATTTGCATATCGGCTGGATTGACATTATTCCCGTGCCGGGAATTATTGTCCCGTTCCGTTTTACGGGCCGTGTGTGCAGTAAGCTTTTGGTTTTACGAGTTTCGGCCTGTTGAAATGGAGATGTTGTCTCCTTACAAAACTATGGAGCTTGTAATGTTTTATTTTTAAAATCTTTTAAGGCTTTACTGTTTTATTGTTCACTTTGTCGAGCTGTTAGTCTCGTTTTGCGTTTTTTTTCTTTTCGCTTAACAAAGGAGTCTTGGCTGTTTTGTAAAAAATCAGGACATTCTTTACGGTAACCTAAATAATGGTTGTGGATATAACAAGCCATTTAGTTTTAGACAGTAATAATATCGTGTTCAATAGGTCACGCTAGCTAGGGCTGGAGTATAATTCATGCTAGAGTACGCAAAACGAATACTTCATCGCCTTCCTACTCATAACTGGTGCAGCGAAGTTGGTGGGTGTTGACTAATTGCTACCCTATTACGGCCGGACTGAAGCTGGCTGCATAAATAAACCCCCGGGGATTGCGATTACCACTACATAAAATCTGTCATTATTCAAATAATGTTACCCGAGCGCATGCTCTGTTCTTCTATCTTTTTGTGAGTATGCATGGCCACTGTGAGTCCTTGGGGTGGCGAAGGATACAAGTACGTTTCTAGTGAACAAAATTAATGTCAATTTTAACACTCTTACCACCGCACTCAGAGACGTCAATTAAAGTTAATGAGTGCTTAATGCCACAAAATTTCATTCAAATCTAGATCATAGACCCGACAAGAATAGCGATGAGTTATGAATTGTCATTTTTTGACAGTTAGTACTCGTTAACGTTAGAATTCAATTGTTACCACCCCAAATCTCTCCCGTGGGTGTCGTACAAGGCGACTAAGGATGAATCAGTGATGAGAAATGGTCAGCAGCGTTCCTCTTATACCACCTAGCAAATAGCAATAGTAGTGCGACTTTTGCGTTCGATAAATGGCAATAGGCTCGGCACCTATTACATGGGACTTAACAAGCCTACAACACCTCTGCCTGCCTCTTTGGGGATATAGGCGTGATTTATGTATGTATGTATGTATCTTTTTACAAAACAAACTTTAATTAACCTAAAGTTAACAGCACTTGTCGTCACACACAAAATGTAATTTTTTTCAGTCAAGTTTTTGCTTTTCTACCAACAAGTTAAGATTGAAGAAATTTGACAGTTTTAGGTAGTCTAGAGTGGCGTATAAACGAGAGCGCATAAATGCACAAACCAAGCTATGCTATCCTAGGGGTAGAGTAGGGTAGGTGGTAGTAGGGTACCAGGCAGAGGAGAATTAACACCCAAGTTTGACCCGGTCCCATGTAATAGGGGGCAAGTTTATTGCCATTTATGGGGCACGTAAATCCCAATAGAATACGAGGTGGTATAAGAAGACCGCTGCAGCCTGTTGCCCGTCTCTGTCCAAACCGCGACCACGCGCCGCTTCATTATGCCTTTCCTAACATTAGTTTATTAATGCAACGGTTGTCCTGCTTACGTATCCCAAACTAACTTTCCATTTGTTTTTTAAAATATTTTTAGCATGGTTTATAACTCACACGCCTTCTTACTTAACCGAGTCGCTTCTTTATCTGATAGCTTGGTCGAGCTTATAAAATCAATAGCAAGAATTGACTAATAAAATATACATTTATGTCTTTAAGACGTACTCATAAACAATAAACGACTCTTATCTTGACGGACGCTGTTGATAGCTTTACCCTTAAGCTTCAATCAGTTTTTAATTAAATCCGACCAACATTTATATCAGATAAGTGATTTCTCTTCTCTGCCCGAAGCGAGTCTGCACATTCTTGAGCTATAAATGCGGAGGCAATGCTGATCTTGAGATAGCCTGTGGTAGCTGTAATCAAAAGTAGAGTAAATTCTCAACGTATAATAATTATAATATAATTGTTATTCTACTCTAGTTGAGAATCAATTTATGCTTTAAGTTCATTATTATAAATCAGGCCTTGTCTTCTACGGTCTGGTCTTCTATGCTGGCCTGACGAACATATAACGTAGAATAGGCCTCGAATGGGTGTCGTAAAAGTCTACTAAGGGAGATTGCCCGGTGTAGACCAATAAGCACCTTGGGGCACCCGAATGGTGGAGGGCAAACCACCAACAACAGCATACCCAAAGACTGGCGGCCGGCTGTAAAACCTAAGCCAAAACCTTGAGCAGTATGGATTGGAATGTTGTCATTCCAATCACTCTCTCCGTTTATCGGTCTCTCGACATGGTCCGTTCCGTCTCTTTTCTATACATTCATTCATCACTAGCACCTTCACGGTGTGATTGATGATATGAATCAAAAGGTAGTGGGATGGCTTGATGACGTCTGATCGATATGAATGGAAGAGGAAACATACTGCGCCGACCCCAGATAGACTGGGAACAGGGCAGGGAGAAGAAGATTTTAAATCACGCCTATATCCCCGAAGGGATAGGAAGAGGTGGGTTAAACACCCACTGTTTGCCAATTAACTTAGGTTTCATGTAACAGGTGCCGAGCCTATTGCCTATCGGGCACATAAATCGTAGGATATTGCTAGATGGTATAAGAGGAATGCACCTGAGTGATATTTTTAATTTATTATACCTATTTATTATTTATAGGACCTTGGTTTATATGTAATGAGGAGACGAAAACCCTTAGCATTCCATAGATTCAAGGTGCGGGTGCCGGGCCTGGGACCCATATCGTATTTAGATCACAATTCATAGACATACCTACTATAGAGACGGCCGCCTTGGTCGAATGCTCAGATTGCTGGGTATTGGCCAAGAGGTCCCGGGTTCGAATCCTGGTAGGTGCAAACTTTGTGTTGACCACAAATGTTTGTTTCCGAGTCATGGTTGTGTATATGTTTATGTAGTGTATTTTCAACATTTATATACATAATTATATAAATGTTGAAATTATATTAAAACCATATGTCCGTCATCTAGTATCCATAACACAAGTGCTTAGGCTTCTTACTTTGGGCTAGATGATAGGTGTGAGTGTAAACATATTTATTTATTTATTTAATTAATGTCTAGCGCTATATGACAAAATAAAATAAAAATTAAATACTAAACACACCTACATTAAGGGTAAATAATGTAGTGCAGTAACCACAGATATATGCAATAACCAAAGAGTTTATAATACACTACGTTATATATAACCATAGATATATCTGTGGCAATAACAATGCAATCAGATATGTATAACAGAGCATAGAATAGGAGCACATTTTAACACGTTTTTTTTCTTTTTTCACCGCCGACTACGTCTGCATACATCTGAGATAACTTTTTTTTATTTGACTGGCAGTACCCGCGCAAAAAAAAAAACGATTTTTGCGGTGCGTGCAAGACGGCTATTGTATTAATACGATAAACCATCCAAAAGAAAATAGAAAAAAGGAACACTTATATCAGTACGTGCTTTGAGAGGTAGGTAGTTTGTTTTCCAACAAACACACTGTGTTGAGGTTTGTTTAAAAATCCGAGAGTAGATAGGACACTGTGTGCGTCGGGTCGGTCGGTGTCTTTAATTGAACGGGCCACAGTCAAGTGCATTGAATTTATTCGCTCCATTTAAGATGTGGTGGTGTTCTGAACGCAAAATAGACCAGTAAAACTAGAAGTAGCTGTATCTAGCTTACACCGCATACGGAATGAGATATCATTTTCTAAAATCGAATTAAGACAAGAAATGAGTATTATTTTTACATTTACCCTGTGGCTACATGTTGACTCTTGTATATTCTGCACTTTTTGGCGGGACATTATTGCGTGACTGAATTTTTGGATTTATTTTGTGTTGCTACTGCAACACAATATTTTGTGTTGCAGTAGCGCTTTAAAGATAAAAATGGTGTTATTTTGTGATTTTAATGGCCGTTTTGATGACCAATAAATATTTTTTCAGGGTTTATTCAAACACATTTTGATAATGTGTGGTGACGGCAGAGTAGAATACAATTGTCACCACCCCAAATCTCTCCCGTGGGTGTCGTACAAGGCGACTAAGGATAAATCAATGATGAGGAATGGGCAGCAGCGTTCCTCTTATACCACCCAGCAATGCGCTGCGACTTTTGTGCCCGATAAATGGCAATAGGCTCGCCACCTGTTACATGGGACTTAACATAATTGGCGAAACGTGGGTGCTAGTTCACCTCTGCCTACCCTTTCTGGGATATAGGCGTGATTTATGTATGTATGTATGTACATTTTGATAAACTTTAATATGCAGGGACTTCAAAAGGACAATAAAAAAATTTCAGATGAATTGAAAATCTTTTGTGAAGTCTTAAGTTAAAAACGGTATCGGTCACCAAACGTGTAAAGTTAAACGAACATTAATTCGCCCAAGGTAAATCGGCTCTGGCAGCCAACCAAAAAAGGTTCAGATAGGTGTCATTTTTTGTAAGCGGATAATACCCGTATGATTGGTATTGACACGAATGTAAGTTTTAGAATGTAATTGATAGAGTTGTAAATCGGATATTTCAAAGAAAAATTCTGTTTATATGGAAATCTGTGCGCACGCGTTGATGTCTTTCCGACTGTCTATGTGTTTACTTATTAATTTATTATTTTTATTAATTTGAATTTGATAAGACTTTTGATTTTTAAATAAACATTACGAAAAAACCTACACACAAATGAATTTTTTAGTCCGCTTTCTGAATGTTGTTACTATTATTGGTTCATAGGTACTATTAAAGTATGCGTGAAACGGAACGCGCTGCTTCGATCGCAATGCTTACGTCAATTATAATGACATCTCACACAGCTGAGTGTTTTCGCAAGTGGGAAGCAAACACGTCAGTATTTTCCATCTTTTTATATGAAGATCCGTTTATGTGTATCTCATTTTGTAATAAGTAATTCATTTGTAAATTAAGTAATCGAAGTTACCATAGTGTTGTGTTGAATCAAATAAATCGTTGCTCAGTACAGGTAATTTAAGATTACTTGCTCATGTTGTGTACACGTTTTCCTACCGGTAGTTGTATTATTAATGAATTAAATGATTACAATAATGTATTATTTATAGAGAGCATCCTTCTTTACAGATTTGTGGCACCATGAGAGTATATTGCAGTATATTGCAGAACGTTATTATTTTCATTCTTACAATGCGGACCGGTTTTTGTATAAACCAACCTCCGATAATTAATCCTTCTTTACTAACTCCTACTAAGACAATTGGTGACTGCCAGGCGTGCAAATTATTTGTAGACTCATTTAAGCAAGGCCTAGATCGCACATCCCGTGGCAAATATGAGGGAGGCGACGCAGCATGGGAGGAGGAAAAATTGAAGAAATCCTATAAGAGAAGCGAAATGCGGTTGATTGACATTCAAGATGGAGTGTGTAAAGAGGAACATCATTCTATCCAATGCCATAATATGGCTGAGAAGGCCGAAGAGTTCATAGAAGCCTGGTGGGCACAAGATCCAGATGAAACTGCCGACCTATACACTTACATTTGCATAGAAAGCTTGAAAACATGTTGTCCAAAGCACCATTTTGGCAAAGACTGCACACCATGCCCAGGAGACCATAACAAACTTTGCAATGGCAATGGCAGATGTAGAGGGGATGGTACAAGGAAAGGCAATGGTACTTGCTTGTGTGATGCAGGTTATATGGGCGAGAATTGTGACCAATGTAGTATAGGCTACTATTTGTCATACAAAGATGACAATGTCTTGAAATGTGCACCATGCCACCGTTCGTGCATGGGTGGCTGTCGTCATGGAACACCTAAAGACTGCGCTGCTTGCAAGCCAGGTTTTGTGTTTGATTCCGATGAAGGTTGTCTTGATATAAACGAGTGTGATGATGTTAATAGATGCACAAAAGATCAGTTTTGCATGAATTCCATTGGATCCTTTAAATGTGTAGTGTGCGATAAGTCATGTATGGGTTGCCATGGAGATGGACCAGATATGTGCAGAAAGTGTGCCAAAGGGTATTCGAAGGTAGGAGAATTATGCATCAGTGACAAAGGCCTCGGAGATGACCACTTAGATGCAATGACTGCCTCAAGGTAAACACAATTTGATTCTATACTTGCATTGTTTTAATTTTTTTTGTTTTGGTTTTCTTTAACATTTTGATTTTATTAACATTAGTTAATTTTTTCAGAAATGAGCTGTAGAAACTAGTGCAAGTTGTAGTGCGAATTATGTTTGATAGGTAAAATATTTTTTGTTTACTGGTGGAGGTTTATTTGTGATAATTTTTTGTTGTTTTAATATTACTCAATCAGGTAAGAGCATATTTTTAATAGACAGATAAACAGTACTATTTTATTCAAAATCATCATCTTGCCATGTTCCCAGTTTATCTGGAGTAGGGAATAATGTAAACAGATTTTCAAGTTTCAATATTGTTTTTTGTTCCATAGTTTTAGAAAAATAGGCTTAAATTTTAATATTGTTTTTTGGGTATATTTGTAACATGTTTTATGGAGTACTGTTGATAAATAACATTAATTACAGTATAAACTATTTTTATCATCAGGTTGTATGTAACTAAATAAAATAATTAGTCTTTTAACAGTGCATGATTTGTTACTTTAATATTTATTATGTAATTAGATTGTCTAGTCTCCTAATTAGGTTAATTACCAATTGTTTCTTATGAATATAATTTCTCCAGGTACATAACATATGTGGGCCTTATCATTGCAACTGGAATATTGCTGCCTAAGTCTACATCTCTTGGCAGTTTGGTTGGTGGAATGGTGCTAACATACATTCTCGGGGCTGAATACTACTGCATGATAAACGGCCATGAAGGTCTTGTGAATTTAAAGGAGTTCGATTTGTCACAACTGTTTCATTTGTAAGGAGTTTAAATGGTAATTATAAATATTTAGTTTATTTGTTACTATATTAGAGTAATAACTGTGTGTCAAAGTTTTTTTACCAACTTTTATTTATAATTATAACTTAACTTAATTTAAGATTATACTATTTTAAGTATTTGAGATTATTATGTTTATAAGATTTTTTTGCCAGTCCAATCTCGATTTGAATGGAACACACTCCATGAATAATTATTATTCATGGAGTAGAGTTATTTTGTGTGTTCTTCTTGGCAATGGAATGATGGTACTTTATGTACTGTAGTATTCATTTTAATTTAAATGCAGACAAGGTAGTGAACTTTTAATATCTAATTTAGAATACATGTACCCCTATAAGCATTATGTTTCATATAATTTGTTAATTCTGTATATCTCTTTAGTTGTATGGGAAGTAGGAGTCTTTATTCTATACTGTCAAAAAGTGCCAGTGAATTCTAGATTATGTAAGTATATTTATTTTATTAAACATAAGTCGTGAAAGTAACAGTTATTTATTAATGAGACCTTTAATGTATTTTATAAAGATTTACAAAACAGGTAAAATTTACTTATATCTAATAATCACCGTACTGCATTTTTGACTACAATTTGCAGTCAGTAATAGTATGTGAGCCCTTGCTTCAGTTATTTAGAAAAATTTACCTTATCCTAGCTAGTATTAAATTAATGTTGGTACTATTTTATTGATTGTAATATCATGAAACATGAAAATATAATTATTTCTACCAGTAATAAAGTTCATGGAATATGTGTTCTTTCAACATTTAATATAATGTAGCAAATACATGTTTGATTTGTTCCAATAAGGGTGAATGTTTTACTTAGACTGTATTTCGAGAACTGTGAACTGCATGATCGATCAACATACAGCGAATGCGGTAATGTTTGGGCGTTTTGTAACATTCGAATGGTATAACGCCTGCCTATACACGATTATGGTGCGACCGTGACATCGTTTCATGCATCGTATTCTGTAAAACCGAGCGGAAATACGCGGAATAAGTCACAGGAGAAAGCGATCGCGATTTATTTTTAATTTCTCAACTTGTTTGATGACGTTATACAACATGTAACTGAAATATCGGCCACCCTGAACCGAACACTAGTCATGCTTACCTACTTAGTACATATAAACACTACGGAGATATAAAAAATTCAAAATTACAAAAATTATATTTCGAATTTTACATACATTTTGCTTTACTGACCGAACAATTTGTATGGGAGAAGAGTACTCAGGGTTTATATTATTTCTGATGCATCTTGTATCGATATAGCAAAAAATAGTACTTGTAAATTTTTATGAAATATAACTCAATTCCGATTTTATGTAGAACTGGACTTATATGTTTGGATATGAATGAGCGAAACTTTTATTTCCAAAATGTCAACAGTGCTTCTGCGTAATATATAATAAATTATTGATCGATCAGGAAAAGCCAATGTGAGTTGTTCTCTTGTTATTAATGGTATTAGAATTTTTTATACATCTTATCAAGTAATTAATTTTTAGAAAAAAAAGTTGTGTTATTTCCTAAGAGCCTTTTTTAATCGCGCAGCTCACTTAAACCAGGTCAAAGGTACCGCAACATACGCGCAAAGGAAGTGCGTATCAGAAAAGGGTTATTAAAATATTTGAAATCGCTATCTCTTATGACATGAAAATCCAACCGTCAATCATTTTACTACCCACATTATGTAACATAAATCGTAATGTATCTCTATCGATATTATGAGTAGTAATGAGTACGGCCCCTAGTTTGACAAAAAAGGCTGAAGAGCCTTTTAGCGTTTTGCACTTTATTTTGGTGCTCCTAAGGTCGATTTTGTACCAAATTTTAATGTAGTTATCACATTAGTATTAATTATACTTACACATGTATAAGAACGTGTTTCCTTAAAGAGTTGAATCACTTCTAAAAGGCTCTAAGTATAATGTAAGTACTATAGATCGCAGACTAATGATGGCACTTGGTATTAAGTTTAATTGTTATTACAAGGAATTAAGGTGTAGGTAGGTACGCGTTACAGTGTATCAGATGTGATGATTTTATTAAACCCCAATCAACTAATTATGTTGTTTGATTTGTTCAAATTTATTGCCGTATTTCTCTTACATTTGACACGACGGCCGCCATGTTGTTTTACTGTAATACGTCAGTTTCATACAATAAGTACCTATTCTATTCGTTCTTTCGATTAGATTGGCAACTTGTCTAAAGGGGCTGTAGGTACATTTCAATCCACAAAAAGGTTGCATGCCTATATATCTACAACCAGTCCTTGAGATTCTTCATTAACACTAATTACATCGGCTGCTTGTCGGCGCTAGTCACAATTACCCCCGGATCCTGTTACAATTAGACAAACACGGGCTACGTACGTTTCTGCGGATGAACCTTGATTGGTTCTCGGTAAAGCAGATGGGCAGCTAATATCTTTGGAATGCTTAATCACAGACCTTGATGGCGCTCTCTTGCAAAAAGCTCTGGCTTCGAAGGGTATTTTAGACGGCAATAGGCTATGTAAAAGCGACTAGTAATAAATGTGTTCACTACGCAACAATAGTAGAAAACTATAGATGGATTTCTATTCGTGGACCTTGACAGTTCTTATTATATTTTTTATTGTAGAAAAATAATTTTTCTTACATGCATTCACCACTAGCGTCTTCCTGTGTGATGGATGATATTAATCGAAATGGAGTGGGTGTCTTGGCGTCTGACGATGTGAACGAAAGAGAAGGCATACTGTGTCGGCCTCAGATAACCTGGGCGATAAATGGTAGATTTTTTTTACTAAAAAAAGATGTCAGAAAAAATATAATTTTACAAAAAAGGTAGGTACTATATATGAATTATACGAGAATAGAAACAAGTCTCCTAATTCGTCTTTATTTGTAAAAAATCCAATGTCACGATTTGCCCTTTAAATCAATAAGTAACAAATGCCAATTTTTGACAACTGCTCTTACATTTGACACGACGGCCGCCATGTTGTTTTACGTACATACATATCTCTGTATCTAATGCGTCAGTTTCGTACATTTGTGTTCTATTCGTTCGAATCGACTGGCCGCTTGTCTAAATAGGCTGGTCCATAACGATTGCTCGACAATCCAGTGCAACGGGCAGATATTGCATAAACCGCGGCAAGTCAACAACAGGTTAGCTAAACGCTGCCGTCTAATCTTAGACGTGAACTGGAACTAGTATAACAAGTTCTGCTTCCGTGTCCATCTCGGCACGGTGAGCGGTTGGCTCTGCACCAGTGCTTGGCTGAAGGAGGTTAGCGCGACACCTCGCGAATTGCCAGCGTTTTCATTATGTGTTTACCTAACCTACTCAACTATTAGATTTGTATTTGAACATTAGTTAAAAATGTTCGAAAATTATTGCAAAGAAAAACGTCCTAGCCTAGTTGGCAGGTGGTACGTTAGCCACTTGCGGTGGACGCGGGTTCGATTCTCGCAGCAGGACAGTAATTTTGAAATTTTTCTTACTACTGGTGTTGTCTTTTAAATATTATCTCGTTTAATAAAAGAGAGACGCAAATTAAAATGTACCTACTCGGAAACAACGCTTAAAAGGCATAAATTACACCTATTTATCTATATATTTACCTAGGAAGGCAGAGGTGAAGCATAATTGGCTAAACGTGGGTACGTTTCGCCAATTATGCCCGCACCGGGCTATTGCCATCTAACGGGCTTGTAAATCGCATATTGTTAGGTGGTACTAGTATAAGAGGAACGTTGCTGCCCATTACTCATTGCTGTCTTTACCTTTTGAGGCGTTGTACTATCACACACGCGGGAGAGACTGGAGATGGTGCTCTACTGTCAGAGTAGAGAAAGACTTTAGACTGCTACGCCTAAGATCTTCAGATAACTGGGCGCTGGAAAACATAGAAAGTCTTGAGACGCGAACGGTTTTTTTTGTTAACTTTCACACAATGCACTATGGGGAATTAATAAAGAAAGCTTTGCGCGTAATGCACAATATCACTTCTATTGTTTGCTATGCATGAGAACCGCTCGAGTTATAACACAGACTTTTACGATTTTCATTGTTACGCGACGATGTGCGTGAGGCGATAAATCTCTCTCCATTTCAAAAACGGAATGAAGTGGGGATTCATTTAAATTTGATAATTCATTTATTTTTGTTTATTAATTCATTTAATTTAGACGAAAACTCTAGCCTTCCATGAATTCAACGTGCAGGAGTCCATCAGAGAGTCCGGTGTGCTCCCCTAGCCAAGTGGCCAATTGGTTTGGTATTTATGAGGCTTTTTGTTACTTGTATGTTTCCGTTTGTGATCTCGCAACCGCTAGACTAACTGCTTCACGTATGATTACTAACACTTTGTCATGACAATGCGAGTAGGTAGCGACAATGTAACAAATAATTATAATGTTACATACTGTCCTGTAGTTCTCGCATCACCTGTGCCAGCCCTAACTCTTCCACCTATTATAGCAGCTCATTAATTACAAGTGCTCACTTTTTGCATAAAACCAGTGGCTATCAAATAACAGACGGTCGTAAATCATTTAGCATATTCAGGAGATGGATCTCTATGCACTTGTAATGAGCACCATATTTGTAGAACAGGCAGCCCGGCTGCACTATTTACTGTGCCCGTTGACGAAGACACTCCGTCATTTCCTGGCGTGCGCCTGCGCAAGTACGCACGCATGGCTCTTACTCGTTGTATAATTAACGTGTTTTAAGTATTTATCTTAATCCTAATGTTATTTTATATTTGCACAACACATTTGAACTAAAGCAACTTTTGCTGGTTTAACTCAATACGAGTTAAACCAGCCGAATTTACCCGAAAACGCTTAAATATACGCGAGGTAAATCCGTTTAAGTTGTTTTATTTCAATATGTTTGCCAAAATGTAAGCAATTTTAAGTACCTATACAGATTTCATCGGTCTAATCCTGATGTGGCTCAGTCAAGGCTTTCTAAATTTACAGGAATATTGACGTTCTAATGAGCAATTATGAATAGTTACCAATATTACCTGTATTCTGATAACCTGGGAACAGGGCAGGTCAATGGATAATTCGAATACCTATGGTTAAAATAAAATATTAAAAAAACACTATAAAGCTATGTTTTGACGCAGCGTCGCATTCCAATCGGCTCAGTTCTTAAAGCCAAAAAAGTTAAGACTTATCTACCATCGATTCAAGGTTACCTACTTGATAGGTGTGTATAGTTGGTAGGTACCTAACCTAAGAAAGCCACAGATCTATTGTTCGGGCTAAAGGTTTTGTTTCCGAGATCCAACCAAGAAATTGCTTCACCCGACGCTCCGCGCTTACGTCAATTCTGCAACCTCTCAGCAACCTATGGTTCGACCACGGATTGCGAAGGCGCTACGCCTATTTACCTACAGGCTCTGCGATTCTAACAGCTAGATCTCCATAGCCAAGTCACATCTATCGAACGCATAGATTACAAAATGTTACTGCCGCACTCAGAGACGTCAAATAACGATAATTAGTGCTTAATGTCAAAAAATTACAATTCAAAACTAGTCGCTATTCTTGTCGGGTCTAAGGTCTAGATTTAAATAAATTATTTTGACATTAAGTGCTCATTTAAGTTAATTGACGTCTCTGAGTGCGGCAGTAGACATGTATTACATGAGAGAACAATACGCCAGTTTCCTACCTTTGTTTTCTATGCGTTCGAATAGATAAGCCACTTGGCTAGGCTAGACCCTGCACGGGACGTGGACACACCTCTTTCGGGGGAAAGAAAATCTTTTCCTCTAGCTCTAACTCCCACTAAATCCCCGGACAAAACACTGTCAAGTGGTGGAGGGAGAGAGACTTGTCCACGTCCCCGTGGTAGGCTCGCAGAGGTCGGTGGCGACTTATTGTGGATAGAGCGTGCGGGTACCGTTGCCGGCGACACGACACCGGTACTGTTACACAAGGTGTATGATGCGAGCGGTCCTACTCGCGCTAGTGAAGAATACGAGTTAAAACGACGGCCGGCTTGGTCGAATGGTCAGATCGCTGGCTATTGGTCAAGTGGCATAGAGGATGAGGTTTTTAGAATCCTGAAAGGTGCCAATACACGGACATATTTTATTTGGCTCGCTTTTCAGCTGAGCTGTACCTACTCAGTCCTTAGCAATATTGCGGCCAATTTAAATAATACTAGCCATTGAACTACTATTACTAGCGTATAGAAGCGACACCGCAAACAAGAATTGTAGTCCGTGCGTTGATGCTCCGGAGCAACAACTCATTTAGTCATTCGCAAACGCTCGAAGCGACTTCTTGCCGAAATTGTGGCTACAGATCGATCTAAAAATGCCTTCTGCGTGTTAAAAACATGCAACAATCAATCAAAAACAAAACAAAAAGATAGTGGTGTGACTTATCATCGTTAATTGTAATAAAATATTAATTAAAACATATCAAATATTAATTTAATAGCATAATTCCACATTTGCGATGCATAATCTAGTCTTTAAGGATATTTTTATTAGACTGCGTTGAAAGAAACGCGTAAGCACCATGAAATCGGCGGCGCTTACGATGTTTTGGTCACGAGAAAACTTTATTCTATCAGCGATCAGCGCTCCATGTTTTAATACTTTGGTTAGACGATAATCGACTGTTATTTGTGTTAGCGCTTATGTTGTTTGTTTAGCGCTGCAGCATATAACTGATTCCACGCCACGCTCGCCCGCTCGCCCCGCACACCCCGCCTCCGTAGGTAGATTCGAGTTGGGAGAATATTTTTCTTTGGCATAGCGTCTCTAGTTTACCTTATAACTCAATGATACTAGCCAATCAGGCTAGTATTACATAAAAACCGTTTCGCAGGAGCTGGTTAACAAGTAATGTGACACGAGAATTTTATCCGAGTTAGTTCTAACATGTCAGGTGACGTGTGAAATAATAATACAACAAATGGGTGATGGCATAGAGGACAATAATACTAAATACAGAGGTCTTACTGCCGCACTCAGAGACGTCAATTAACTTTAATGAGTATTTAATGTCAAATATTTTCATTCAAATCAAGACCATAGACCCGGCAAGAATAGAGACTAGTTTTGAATTGACGTTAAGTACCTACTCATTAACGTTATTTGACGTCTCTGAGTGCGGCAGATAGTGTGTTTGTTCACAACAGAAAATGCGAACCAGCCAACGCGTCATCCATAAATATCAGCATCGTAAACCTTCCGGAGCCCTGATAGCACATAACGAATTTCTCTATAGCATGTTATGTAAAATTTATTGCTGACTTGCACGTGAGACGGCTTAAGCGGCGGGTACTTCGCAGGCCGACCATTGTTCGGGTGAGGTGCTAATGGAAGCTTCACTCGACGCCATTAAAGATTGTACGGTCAACGGCACGCCAGACAACCCAAAACTGTCACATTTCTTCAATCGATTGTCAACCTTTATTACATCATCATCATCATCATCATCAGCCCTTTAATGTCACTACTGCTGGGGCACGGGCCTTCCCTATGAATGGAAGAATATAGGGAGATTGGCCCATGACCCACCACGCTGGCCCATAGTGCGGGTTGGTGGGTATTAACGACGACCGACACCTTAATTTGTTGTCAGTTAAACACAAAGTTGATTGAGAAGCGCCGTGTGGTGACGGCAGCGCAGAACACAACAGTCACTATCTCGCCCATAACAATATCCCCCAAGGGGTAGGCAGTGAATAAACACATACGTTTTGATAATTATTAATTTAGGTTCCATGTAACGGGTACCAGTGTTGCTAGATGATTTAAAAGAAACATTGCTGCCCATTACTCATTTATACAACCCTTACTCGCGGGTGGTGACGGCAGAGTAGAATACAATTGTCACCACCCCAAATCTCTCCCGTGAGTGTCGTACAAGGCGACTAAGGATAAATCAATGATGAGGAATGGGCAGCAGCGTTCCTCTTATACCACCTACCAATAGTAATGCACTGCGACTTTTGTGCCCGATAAATGGCAATAGGCTCGCCCCCCATTACATGGGACGTAATATAATTGGCGAAACGTGGGTGCTAGTTCACCTCTGCCTACCCCTTCGGGGATATCGGCGTGATTTATGTATGCATGTATGTATTACTCGCGGGGTTTAAGAGGGAATTTTGCTGCAACAACGCGTTTCGTAGATAAAGCAAAATCAAATTATTTGTGTTTCTTTAACGGCTGGAGTTCTATATGTTATTGGTATTAAGTAAATTAGATGATTTTGGTGGTTAAAAAAGTTCGAAAAATTATGGTGGAATCGAACCTGCGTCCACTACAATCCTGGCAGGTGCACAACCGCTCGGCCAACCAAGACAAAATCTTTGTACTAATTTTTTTTCACATTTATATAATGTTGAAATTAAAATCGAATAGACTTTAGAATAACTGCGTGGGAGTGAGATGGCGATACACCGGTTACATCAGGGCCCTCCATAAAATGAATGTAGCACGCGGATAGTTAAGAAAACTGTTCTAGCTTCGCCTGTATGAAAAAAATCAATATTAAACAGAATTATATAAGCTACGACCTTAGATTTATGGTGTTGATTTGAATAACACGAAAATCGTTTTCAATGAATTCGAGTTCCAAATCGAATCCATTGCAGATACCTTAAGCATAATAATATCATCATCATCACTTTAATATCCTGAGGCACAAGCCTTCCCTATGGATGGAAGAATATAGGGGAGAATGGGCCATAAACCACCAGCTGGCCCAGTGCGGATTGGTGGTTATTTGCGTCGGTATTATCCGTGATATTTTTGACAATTGATAGGTTAGCTGGGGCCTACCGCCTAACTCCATAGCTAAAGCAAAAGCTATAGTTTATAATAATAAATAAATAAATAATAATAAATAAATATTTTTATACTCACATCTATCATCTAGCCCAAAGTAAGTAGCCTAAGCACTTGTGTTATGGATACTAGATGATGGACATATTTTTAATATAAATGTTGGAAATATACTATATAAACATATACACAACCATGACTCGGAAACAAACATTTGTGGTCATCACAAAGTTTGCCCCTACTAGGATTCGAACTCGGGACCTCTTGGCCAATACCGAGCAATCTGAGCATTCGACCAAGGCGGCCGTCAATGACGTCATGCTGTCATTTCGCACCAAATGTAGCTAAACTATTAGCAATAACTTTGAACGAATGATCACTGAATGATTGCGTATGAATTTGGCACAAAATCCGTACCGCCTAAAAATTCAGGATGGCTGCTATAGCCGTAAGCATTGCATTGCTTCAAAGCTATCATCAGCAATCGAGTTAGGCGGTAGGCCCCCAGGGTGTCGTAATAATTCTCAAAATATACCTCTTAATTCACACTAGTTTTTAACACATAACCTACCTTATAGTTACTTTTAAAAGATAGATGTATCATGATTGTGTCTCGAACTTTTTTATGGATCTATTTATTAAAAAAAACCTACATTTTTGTAGATGCATGTATATTCAACAGTGGAGCCAGCGCACGCATGAAAAGGTTCACGTTGGCGCTTTTTTTCCGGATTAGGTACTTAATAAGTGTTAATTGATCTGATTTAAAACTTATTATTTCCCAACAAATATATGCTATTAGCAATCTGGGAGAATGTAGCTTTTTAACAGTAAAAGAATTTTTGAAATCGGTTCCATGTTTCGCAGTTTACCTGTCTCGAACATCCAGTCACAAACGCTTACCTCTATTATATTATTAGTATAGATTAACATAAATGTGCAAAAAATACTTACATCATCATCATCATCATCATCAGCCCTATGGATGTAAGAATTTAGGGAGATTGGGCCATAACCCACCACGCTGGCCCAGTGCGGGTTGGTGGGTATTAACGACTGCAGATTCAGCCGGGACCACCAGCTTAACGTGCCTTCCGAAGCACGGAGGAACTCGAGATAATAAATTTTTGGTCACCCATCCAATGACCAGCCTTAGCGACATTGCTTGCTTTACGCAATCGCCGGTCAAGCGCGCTGTGCCACTGCGCTAGCGAGCTCCTCCATAAAATACTTACATAATAATAATAAACTACATAGCAGCTTGGTTTGAATTGTCCGATAATCTGTTACAGGCAAAGGTCACGGTGAAACGCCACGCTTGCAACATCCGAATGTTTATTTGAAACAGTCACCGCGTCCTTATAGCTACTTAGCGTAGGTGTCAGAATTCACCGATTCAAGTTGAATTACAATTCTTAAATGGTTTAGCAGCAAGGACTCAAAATTGGAAGATGCCAATTGGTTGGCTTGATTCTTTACTATGTAATGCACAGTTTAGGTAAGCTGCGTCTGTTGAGTCTCGCTTCTACAACAGTTTTGAACCTGCAAAGTAAACGTCAGTATCATCACCACACCACCAGCTATCCATCCAAAGGAAGGGCCTGTGCCTCAGCAGTGGTGACGTTTAAGGGCTGGTCATGATACCTGTGGCACTCAAGACAGTTTTAACCCTTAGTCGCCTTGTACGACACCCGCGGGAGAGATTTGGGTGGTTTCAAGAGTGTATTCTGCTCTGCCGTCACCAAACGGCACGTAGTTGTGAATGATATCCTGAATATCTCAAGTACAGGTAATAAATAACCTCAGTAAATATTTAATAATTAAACGGGTTACACCATTACAGACAGCACAAAGGACCACTTTGATTATACGGCTATTTCTGCAGCATATTGATTTGCCTTAAGAAACAGCTTAGTGACTAAGGCGTAATTACAACATGCTCCAAAGAGGTTGATTGTGGTTATGTCAATCGAGACCATTCAGGTGGCGGCCATTAGTCATTGTGCGTGGGCGCATGTAAACCGCATATTTTGTGTTAGCTATGCTGAAATGACAGGTAGGGTATATGCAATATACCTGCTGCATCTTTTGAGGCACTTATGTTGAAATAACAGGTAGAGTATGTCCACTATACTGCATATTTTGTGATGCCAATGCTGAAATTAAATACAGGTAGGGTAGGGGAGGTCCAGTATGACTACACTGCAGTTAGCGAATTTTTATCTGTATATTGGCACTTTTACTGCCGCACTCAGAGACGTCAAATAACGTTAATGAGTACTTAACGCCAAAAAATGACAATTCAAAACCAGTTGCTATTCTTGCCGGGTCTATGGTCTAGATTTGAATGAAAAGTTTTTGACATTAAATATTAAATACTCATCAAAGTTAATTGAAGTCTGTGAGTGCGGCAGTTATTGATGTATTCTGCTCTGCTGTATTTAGTACAATATTACGTATATGACATAAAATTTGAAGAATAGACGGCTCATTATAAATATTCATGTACAGACACTTGTATCACGAACAGGACAAAGCCTCTCACTCAAGGTCAGCTGATCACTCTCCATTTCGAAAACTTAAACGAGCAACCGAAACTCGCAATGCAAGTTCGAACCTTACACCGTTTAAAATAAGATCCAATTTGCGACCTAACACTATTTCTGGCGGTAATCTTTTCGGTCGGAGAAAGGATCTTAATGGGTAGTAAATAAAAGCGTTTTTGGTTGTTCTTTTGGGCCTGAACCGGTCGCCGAAAGTCAAGGGAGTCACATTCACGGGACCTTGTCTGGAACGTTTACTTTATCGGACATAGGTATGCGTAATATGGTTCATGGTTATGGGTGACCCCATAATTTCGTGGTTATGGGTGACCAGTATTAAAATTTTGGGCTGTGATGTTAAAATCAAAAAAGAATACCCATCATGACAATGTACTTCACATTGTCATGATGGGTATTATTTTTTGATTTATACATACATACATACATACATAAATCACGCTTATATCCCCGAAGGGGTAGGCAGAGGTGAAGTAGCACCCACGTATCGCCAGTTATGATAGGTCCCATGTGATAGGTGGCGAGCCTATTGCCATTTATCGGGTACAAAAGTCGCAGTAGGTACATTGCTAGCTGGTATAAGAGGAACGCTGCTGCCCATTCCCCATCACTGATTTATCCTTAGCCGCCTTGTACGACACCCACGGGAGAGATTTGGGGTGGTGACAATTGTATTCTACTCTGCCGTCACCACACGACAAGGCGCAATTTTTCTTTTAGTATATTAAGGGCCTGTTTCACAATCGACAAGTAAGTTCTTAGTTGCTTACTTCGCAGATCATTTGACAATTGTAATATGAAATATATGTCAATTGAACTGCAAAGTAAGCTACTTCGAACTTACTTGTCGATTGTGAAACAGGCCCTAAATGTTAGAAAAAATATTACATAGAATAATTATTATAGGTCAAAAAATTTATTGTTTTCGTGTTTATGTTGCCACAGTAGACCCCAAGAATAGCCCGGTGTTGTGTGTGACATCCATTTTCCTTTAGAGTTTCTTTCCCGCAGGCAACTCGTATTCCACCCGCTAATGTCTTGTACCACTTTTAAAAACCTATAGGTGCAGTCCACTTAATTTGGATAGCTAATCGGCACCGCGCCACCGTTTTGTTTGGTCCTTCGAGCCGGATTTTGTGTTTTAAAACGGATTTTGTGTCTTAGCCCACAGACAACTAAAACGTCCTTTATCTGTTCTGTGTCCTAGCTGATAGCCAATGATTAATTTAACACTATAGTGTTAGGTTGTTGGACTATGGTAGTTTTTATTTTAAATATATAACTGTTTTTGTTACAGATAACGTCTGCAATCAATGCTGCTAGAGAGGACTGCAGAAAAGGCGCCGTTTATAGAGGTTGGTACTTATACATCTATCTATATTTTACAAACAATTTTTAGTATTTAGTTCCGAAGAATACATTCATGCTATGCTAACGCTATTAAAGTCGGTTCACTGTAGGATGATACGCATTACAGCTATCATATTTATACATATTTTGATATATCCCTTTCACACATCCTATTTTTATATTTGCTGCCTGCTGTCACAGAACTCATCCCAGATGAAAAAAGGATTTAAGCACACGCGAATTCAAGACTTGACAGTACCAGTTATACTCAGAATTGATACCTACACCTTCTGAGAATCTCGAGATGATAGATAAACTAAAATTGCAATCTTCGAATTAACCGAAGCCCCGCAAAAACTTTGAAAGCATACCGATCGCTAATCTATTATAAAAAAAACAGTTGGATTACGAGCCGTTACTTTTTATACCAGATGCAGATAGACGAATGAATTATTGTACTGTCGGCAACACATTGTAAAGACGCCCATGTCGCCAATTAAAAAGCAATACCTACCATAGACTGCAGATAAGTGTGCATAATTTCAGCTCTCCGGCATAAGCTGTGGGCGCGATTTAAAAAAGCTCTTATTTTGTAGACCATAAGATGCATACAAGTGTCAAAGTGCGAAGCGTGTATCCAATAAACCAGTGGGATATCTACCTGTTGATTGTCGTTGCAGTGTATACAAGAAAAACAAATTCCCCGTCAAGAAATTATCACAAATATAACTCGTACCCTCAAAGATATAAAGCTGAAAGTACTACTGCAAATATTCATGTTAATAACCGTAGGCAAAACGAAAAGGAACGCGCAGCAGAGACAATATAGAACGGACGGCCATGTTACTTGTCTATGCCGAAAGATTTATGGCGCGACCGTTGCTGTAATTTTGCGATTTTACTTTTTTTACGCGCTCATGTTTATTTTGTTGGAGCACATTCAATTTCTCTGATAGAGACGTCAGTAGCTCATTATTCTTATCTTACGTGGACGCGGTTTTTTTTGCAATAGGACAAAATGTAATTTGTCATTGACAACGAGGTGAGATATTGATGGAGTTCTTAAAAAAATACAAACATTAATTTCACGCCTATTTGCCCCCGAAGCGGCAGGCAGAGGTGTATAAACACCCACATTTCGTCAAGTATGTTAAGTCACATAATCGGGCGAATCTATTGCCATAATTATTTATTGTGCCATTAAATGGACGTGATTTATTAATTTTAAAAGCACAGCTTCTAATTAAAATCCTTTTTACGCGTTACACTGCGTATACATCTAGTTGGTACGAAAAACTTACGAGGGTAGAGGTTTAAGTACCTATTAGCTTTCGTAAAGCTTCGCTTAGCTTCGCTCGCAGTGTGACGTGAGCCCAAACAGTTAGGCACGGACGGCTTAGCCCAATTTGCTAGAGCAAAATCGTAAATACGAGATTTCATGAAAGCGCCACTCAGTTTTTACAATAGTCATTAAGTTCGCACTTAAGTCTTGAGCATTTCCAGTTTCCCCAACATTCCCAGCTGTTATTAGTCTAGTCAGCGTTTAAAATTCTGAACGAGAATGCGCAATTCTGCGTGTCAGAGTGGCTATGAAAAAACGCTAAAAATGCAGTAGATAAGAAAAATTATTACAAAGAAAAATACCGCATCAAGTCTACTTATTACAATTTTTCCAACTTTTTTAATTCGTTTGACATATTTTTTATAACATGTAACAGAAGTAACGCACACCTTGAAAACAACCTTTGTTAACATAGTCTAATAATAAATACTATGGTGTTAAAAAAATCCAGACTGTTAAATAATTGATTGATTGAATAAAGTGGAATTTTCCGTCCGCTACGCTTACAGAGAATCCCACTTCTTGGCCTGACCAAGTAACATAAAACTATGACGGGCGATGAAAAGAAAGCCTCAGATAGCATATTTATTGCCCTCGCCTTCGGTTCGGGCGTCACATACTTTTGGAGTCTGGGTCATTCTTTGTTTTATCGCCCTGGGTATACAATTTACTATATTATTTATCTTCCCCCATACAGCTGAGTCGGTTAGTAAAGCAAAATGTATGGAAAATTTGAAACAAAATTAACAATTCTGAATTTATGTTAACAGCATAGTTTTTATATGATAAGTTAGCATGGGTAGTGTTCAGGGCGTGCGGTATTTCTGTTAAATATTGCATATCATACATACACACATACATAAATCACGCCTATATCCCCGAAGGGGTAGGCAGAGGTGAACAAGCACCCGCGTTTCGCCAATTATGTTCGATCCCATGTAATGGGTGGCGAGCCTATTGCTATTTATCGGGCGCAGAAGTCGCAGTAGGTACATTGCTAGGTGGTATAAGAGGAACGCTGCTGCCCATGCCCCATCACTGATTTATCCTTAGCCGCCTTGTACGACACCCACGGGAGAGATTTGGGGTGGTGACAATTGTATTCTACTCTGCCGGCACCACACGGCATATTGTATATCTACGTGTAATAATGGTAGAGCAGAATACAATTGTCACCACCCCCATCTCTCCCGTGGGTGTCGTACAAGGCGGCTAAGGATAAATCAGTGATGGGGCATGGGCAGCAGCGTTCCTCTTATACCACCTAGTAATATACTCCGATTTACGTGTCCGATATATAGCAATAGGCTCGCCACCCATTACAGGGACCTAACCTATTGTACCAGCAAGCTATACTATACTGCGATTTATGTACCTGGTAGGGGCAAATTTTGTGATACACACAAATATTTGCTCCCGAGTCATGGTTGTGTATATGTTTATGTAGTATATTTTCAACATTTATATACATAATTATATTAAATATATGTCCGTCATCTAGTATCCATAACACAAGTGCTTAGGCTACTTACTTTGGGCTAGATCATAGGTGTGAGTGTAAAAATATTTATTTATTTTTGGGAGAGAGCTATGTCCAACAGTGGACGAACAAGGGTTGATGATGATGATGATTATTTATTTATTTATTTATTAACTGACGAAAAGTGGGTGTTTAATTCACCTCCGCCTACCCTTTCTTATTATATTATTATTATTATTATTATAACGTGCCTCTGAAGACACGAAATGTGCAGTGGCTAGTTCACCGAGTTCGTACTCGCCTTCTTCAGTTCCGAAACAAGACGAGCATGAAAAACCTTTTACAAAAACCCAAAACCATAATAGTAAACTTGACATAAATGCGAACATTATTTACACATAACACGCTTTAATTGCGAACGGGAATCACCTCAACAACGCGTCGACTTAACGCAAAAGCCGGTCTTAATTTGGTAAATTTAGAGCTCATAATGCTTTAAGGGTGTTTGTGAGCTGTGACGTTTTCTGTTTTAAAGAAGCGACAGCTTCTGGCGTGGTAATTACTGTTTTAACTCGTTTGCACAGAAAAACCGACAAAGAACTGGATCCGTACTACCTACACATTAACATGTCACACTGTCATACGCGTGCATGTTTAAATTATAAAAAAATAGCGGCCAACTGCGAGTCGGACTCGGGTTCCGTACCATTATCTATAAAAATACGGCAAAAAAATCATGTCTGTTGTATGGCAGCCCCCTTAAATATTAATTTTATTCTGTTTATTAGTATGTGTTGTTATAGCGGCAACATAAATACAGCATCTGTGCAAATTTCAACTGTCTTAAATTCACTAGACGCGGTGGTAGATGTGGTGGCGAGCATGCCTGCCAGACATGCTCGCCGGATCTCGCTTCTATAGGCCAGACAGATGGTCCTACACTAGGCAAACATCGCACATACCTATAGGAGCGAGGTCCAGCAGGCATGTCTAGTACATTCCCCGAACAACTATCACGGTTTCTAAGATCCTGGTGAGTGAAAGACGGACGGACGGACAGCGGAGTCTGTGACAGACGGACGGACGGACAGCGGAGTCTGGGTAGGTAATACGGTCCCGTTTTACCCTTTGGGTGCGGAAGTCTCAAAAATCCGCGTCGCGTGCACTGCGCTAACGTCTGCGCACTCGATAATTCGACGCAACCACGTGTCTTATTACCTTGTAATAACGTCGTTTTTGCCGAGGTAATTTGCGTAATGCCAACCCAGCAATTGGAGCACGGAGCTTTGACAGTAATCGTCGAGTTGCGTTTCGTGTTCGATAATTTTCGCCTCGGGGCAACTTTCCGGCAGACATATCTACATGCATAAATCACGCCTCTTTCTCCCCGAAGGGGTAGGCTGGGGTGATTTAACACCGGCGTTTCGCCAATCATCCTAGGTCCCATGTCCAATGGATGGCGAGCCTTTTGCCATCTATCGGGTATAAAAATTGCAGTATATGCTAGATGGCGTAAGAGGAACCCTGCAACACCATCTAGCAAATTGCTGCGGTTAGAGCTCCGGTGAATGGCAATAGGCTCGCCCCCTATTACATGGGACCTGAACTAAGCTGGCGGAGCGTAAACGTACGCTCCGCCAGCCTAAGCCTAAGGGGTGATTTATGTATGTATTTAAAAGTGTGTGACTGAGGAGCTCGACAGCACAGTGAAAAAACGCGCTCGGCTTGCGATTGCTCAAACTAAGCAATGTTCGCTAAGGTCCAGTGATTGGTTTGGTCCCAGGTGCATCTGCAGTCGTTAATACCCACCAACCCGCACAGGGCCAGCATGGTCAGTTACGGCCCGTTCTCCCTATATTCTTTCATGCATAGGGTAGGTCTGTGCCTCAGCAGTAGGAACGTTAAAGGGCTGGTAATGATGAACCTTAAATAGATTTAGCGAGTAATGTTTTTAAAGAAATACAATGCAGATCTCGGAACCCTCTTATGAATAGAGACATAGCGATACAAAATACGATAGCTTCCCTGCCCTATTCGTATCATTAATCTTGCTTCGAACAATAGCGGCGAACATTCGATTCGTTCGAAATAATTGCAATGTAGCCAACATTTCACTAGTTTCTACTCGCTCTTTTCATTCGAACGAATACAATGCAAATGTATGAAACTGACGTATTACACAGAAAACAGTATGGCGACCGTCATGTCTAATGCATGGTCGTAATATAATACTTATTATTTGGGCCTGTTTCACAATGGACATGTAAGTTCGAAGTAGCTTACATGGCAGTTCAATTGACAAATATTTCACATTACAACTGTCAAATGATCTCCGAAGTAAGCTACTTAGAACTTACTTGTCGATTGTGGAACAGGCCCAAAGTACATGGTCTAATGTAAGAGAAGCTGTCAAAAATTTACATTTGTATTCTATTGGTTGGAATAGATTGGCCACCTGTCAGTTTTGACGTCACGGGAAAGTAACTAGACTGCCATAAAGTGGAAAGTCCCGGGAGAAGTAATTTATTTTATTTTATTTAATCATTTATTGTACTCGAGTATTACAATGGCCGTGTGGTGACGGCAGAGTAGAATACAATTGTCACCACCCCAAATCTCTCCCGTGGGTGTCGTACAAGGCGACTAAGGATAAATCAATCAGCAATGAGGAATGGGCAGCAGCGTTCCTCTTATACCACCTAGCAATGTACTGCGACACTTTTGTGCCCGATATATGGCAATAGGCTCGCCACCTATTACATGGGACCTAACATAATTGGCGAAATGTGGGTGCTAGTTCACCTCTGCCTACCCCTTCGGGGATATAGGCGTGATTTATGTATGTATGTATTACAAAAATAGGAGAGATAACAATTTATAAATGGTACAAAAGGTGTGGTTTATTTCTAAAAGAAATCTCTTCCAACCCACCTGTGATAGGAAACATGCTGAGAAACGTGGATGTCGCGTGTACTAATAAAAAAAAACAAACTTACATACTAGATAATAATATGTGAAAATATAGTATGTGAATTAAGACTCACGTCTTGCCAACTATGTTAGGTCCTAGGTGAAGCTATTCCCATCTAAGGGGGGGGGGGGGGGAATTGTAGTACATTGCTAGGTGGCATAAGAGGAACGCTGCTGCTCATTACTCATTGCTGTCTTAACCCTAGTCGCCTTGTACGACACCCACGGGAGCGATGGGGGAGTTCAATTGGAATAACCCGGTAATTCTGCTCCGTCACCACTGTTTTAACCAACTTTTAACCAAGTTGCCCGTAACATACACAAAGATTTTTAACTTCTATAGATTTAACTCGTTATAACTCGTCGGTTGACAAAACCTTTGTCATTTTCCTTGTACAGATGTTTTATCTGAGTAATCACGTGGCTTAGAAGGTATTCTTCGCCTCGATGGCCGCGGAGGATATGACGTAACATCCCGCTCAATTATCACTAGACGAATTCTCATGCTAAAAGGTAAATATAATATTATTATGCTCCTCAAAATAAACTGTAATCACAGCAAATTAAGCTTAACTAAATTTTCATCAAAGCATCGTTTTGTTGAGCAATTTAAAAATTGATTGGCTGTTTAGGTTCTGTCGTTGGTTAGGTTACTGGTGATCAATCAAATACAACCCATGGAAAAATAACGTCATTCTCATTAGTATGACGTTCACCTCTGCCTATTTCTCGGGCGTGATTAATGGTATCAACAAAATAAATTAAATATAACTTTATTAATAACAAAACTCAGGGCTACAATAGTTAAAAATATGAAAAATTATAATTGATAAATAAATTCGTGAACTCTTGTAGTTTGGCGAGGGGTGGGTCAGATCCTGATTTGAGGTATAATATTTCATCGATTCAATTGTCCATAGTTTGTTTGTCCATAGAAGCCCTTGGAGTTTAATTACTATTTCCCCGGACAGACTGTATATAACAGTATGCCGTGCTGATAATGTGTTTCAAGCGATATTGAACTTATGTAAAACAATGGTGCCTTAGAAAACACTTAAAAGACATCGATGGGTTACATTTTTTCTTCGAACTCAGCGTTAAATGGAATACTGTAACTAAGTCAATGTTTAGTCTGCTGATTAGCAGATCGGTAAAGTTCGTCGCTCCAGTGCCTCGCCCGAGCAAACATGGGCTATCGATCTGTTGGTTCCTGTGACATGTGCCAGCGCAGCCATCTTGTTCGCAGATCATTCTAAATGGCACAATATGTTTTTTATTTATTTTCATTTTAAAGAACCTTAAAGACATTTTTGTCAAAGATCATGTTGAGAGACCGATGAATGGTCTCTCGACATGATCCTTTTAGATTACAAAACTAACATAAATCACGCCTATATCCCCGAAGGAGTAAGCTGAGGTGAATTAACACCCACTTTTCGCCAAATAAGTTAGGTCCCATGTAATAGGTGGCGAGCCTATTATATCTATATATCAGGCAAATAAATCGCAGTATATTGCTAGGTGGTATGAGAGCAAAGCTGCTGGCCATTATGTAGGTACTCATCGCTATCGTCATCACTATTCATCACCTTTAGTCGCCTTGTACGACACCCACGGGAAAGATGGGGGGTGGTGACAATTGTATTCTGCTCTATTGTCACCACACGGCACTTTATATTGGGGATTTTATAAATAGGGTAAAGTAGCCCAAACCGGGTATGCTGAGTAAGACTGCTTATAGTGAATTTGAAAAGCAATATCTCAAACCGCACAGCGTTCTCTTCGGAGAGGGTTGGTGGATTTTGTAATCTTTTTTTAAGAATTTGTTTTCTAAGTAATGGGTGCTACAGGTATCTAGTTAAGTCAACCTTATTAATTATGTTGTTTTTTTTTTAATTCCGCCGACGAAAACAACGACTACTAATAAATATAAATTAAGTAAAGCAAATTGCGTTGTGTTGTACTCCAAAGCAATTAGGCGTGGACCTCATTACGTGGGAATAAGGGCTAATTCTGCATGATGAGGCGGATTCAAATTAATCGCTGCGATGACGTGCGCCTGCGCACCCCATCAGTCTCCGAGACACCCGTTGATGTCTTTTGTGCTGGGAATAATAACTTCATCAATCTGTGTGTCTGTATGTTCGTAGTTTTGTTTGTATTGCCTTTTCAGCCAAACGCGTGCGTGAAAGGGACAGGTGTACGTTTGTAATAAGATGCGGAAAAGGATAAAGATCTTTTGGCCGGTTACGTCGCGCAATGCAATTAAGACCCTCATTTCGGACCGATATTTTGATATTCCATGTCGTTGGAAGTCAAATATTTTGATGTAAACTAACTTGATGTTAATCAACAGTGCGCAACAGTATGCCTTTTGAAAGGCGATGCCTTTTTGTTTTAATTGTACAATAAACACCGCATTAGAGTGAGCGAATGTGTCAAATGTTCATGATAAATTCACAGCCTTACCGATGGCGCTTTCCATTGCTTTTCTGTTTCCTGGCACCTTTCCGGTGTGATGGATGATATGGATTAAAAAGTAATGGATTGCTCGATGATGACTGATATAAATCGAAGAGGCATACTGTGCCAATCCCAGTTACCCTGGGACAGAGGAAGAAAATATATAATAGAAAGAAAAAAAGAAACATCTATTTAATACTAAATACGTTTATTTGGAAGGCTGCTTTGAAGCGTTCCACAAAATCAGAGGTGTTTGTTTCATGTTTCGCCCTTTTTTTATACTCACACCTATCATTTAGCCGCTAAATGATAGGTGTGAGTTTAAAAAAAGTGCTTAGGCTAGTAGTAAGTAGTCTAAGCACTTGTGTTATGGATACTAAATGACGGACATATTTTTAATTATGTATATAAATGTTGAAAATACACTACATAAACATACACACAACCATGACTCGGGTACAAATATTTGTGTTCATCACAAAATTTTCGAACCCTGGATCTCTTGGCCAATACCCAGCCCTTTCCTCGTCACTGTTTTCATCCTTCGCCTTGTACGACAACCGCGGAAGAGATAGGGGAGGTGACAATTGTATTCTGCTCTACCGTCATCAAACGGCTAACCAATAATAATATGTAGTCATATAGTCATATTATTACAAAAATCTCGGCGAAGTCAAATTAGCAGTGCACGTCTCGTATTGAAGGTCGCCGTGGAAGGTTGTTTGGTAATTAATGCGTGTGCGCCACAATGCATCATTATCACACGCGCTTCGGCGATAGGCGGTCTTAATTATGAGGTGTATTGATTACTTAGGGATTTACGACCTTAATAAATAACCAACAATCCCATGCTGGCCTGGGAGCGAAAAAATAAACATAAAATGTGCCAGGCCCGACACCGATGTCGTAAAAGCCGACTAAGGCAGATTGCCCGGTGAACACCAATAAGCATCTTGGGGCATCCGAATGCTGGAGGGCTAAGCACTAACAACTACAGACCCCAAAGAGGGTTGGTGTCAGGCAGGTGACCGTCTGAAAAACCTAAGCCAACACCTTGAGCAGTATCAATGAAATGTTCTCCCCATCACTCTCTTCGTTCGGTGTCTCGAAGAGAGATGGGATGATACTTCTATTTTCTCGCTCTTAGGCCAGCATGGATGATATACTTAGTATAGTTAAGTTAACAACGTGAACGTCCTGTCGCTTACCAAATATGTATAAAATACTTAAGTTAACGTTTTTCTTAGAACGGTATGTCATAGTTCTTTAGATTTAAAATGGTTTTTTCTGCGTCTCCGCAACATGGCGTCACCAAATGACTCAGTTTCCTGCTCTGGTCGTATACATATAGTTGTTAGAACTTGTCGCAAGGTAAGACTGGCTTATGCAAAGTCCGACTTTAAGTCTCGTCGTTAAAGTCCATTTCTGATTGGACCTTCTAAAAGCGAATTGAATTAATCAAGGCCCGAATGCTTAGGTAGTTTATTAGAGATTTGCTATGGTCGTGTCGTGTTTGCATTCGAAAATTCGAGTTTAGGTAAGGATAAATATAAAAAGATACACTACAGTTATTTTTTATTGCTTTCATTCCTAAATTGGGTTCTTAATTTATGTCTCCGCCGTATAGATAATGCCCTGTGCGAATCGTGGTCGCGGTTTTGGGAAATATTTTAAATTCTGCTTTGAGATTTTGCTTCTAATCAATCGTCTGCGGATTAGCTAAACAACTAACCTTTGACGTTCATTATGTCATCAAGAACACTTCAATATCCCCACTGGGGGACACAGGTCTTCCCTATGGATGGAGCAATATAGGAAGAATGGGTCATATCATAACCGACCACGATGGCCCAGGGCTGATTGGTGATATATTGTACACATTTAACAGAACATAACTATGTTTTATTTTAAGATCTGTCGTCTTGGTATTGGACAGTGAAAAAGACGGACGAAACAAGATTACACGCGGTAGAGATGAGAATGTTGAGATGGATGTGCGGAGTGACAAAAATGGATAATATACATAACGGGTATTTACGAAGAGGAAGTCTGACAGAGGCGCCTGTGACAAAAAGTTAAAAGGAAGCCGTTTAGCTTAGTATGGACAATGGACAAGTTATGAGACGGCATTTACTATGAATGTGAGTAAAAAGTCATGGACATTAATATTGATCTTATGTGCTACGACTATCATCATTTTCTTCCAGCCCTGTTTCCATGTTATTTAGGGTCGGTGCAGTACATTTCCTGTTCCATTTATACATACGACATCTAGACACATCTAGACCCAACCACTTTCAATCGTCCATCCTAAAATCGGAAGGGTGCTATGAATGAATAATTGGGACAACTACATTCCAGACTATACTACTAAGGTCCATCATAGGTTTTACTGTCATCTTTCACACACGAAAATCGCAGTGCATTGCTGGGTACAAAAGGGACTCAACTGCCCATTCCTCAGTACTGCTTTAACCATTATTTTAATTTGAACGTTATATGTTAGAAAAATTAGTACAAAGAAAATTCTTCTTCGTCTCCTTGTCCTGTTCCCAGTCTATCTGGGGTCGGCGCAGTATGTTTCCTCTTCCATTCATATCGGTCAGACGTCGTCAAGCCATCCACTCCCTTTTGATTCATATCATCCATCACACCGTAAAGGTGCTAGTGATTAATGAATGTATAGAAAAGAGACGGGACGGACCATGTCGAGAGATCGATGAACGGAGAGAGTGATTGGAATGACAACATTCCAATTCATACTGCTCAAAGTTTTGGCTTAGGGTTTACAGCCGGCCGCCTGCCTGACACCAACCCGTTTGGGTATGCTGTTGTTGGTGGCCCTCCACCAATCGCCCTAAGGTGCTTATTGGTCTACACCGGACAATCTCCCTTAGTCGACTTTTACGACACCCATGGGATGAGTCGGGGCTGGCCTATTCTGCGTTATTTTTTCGCTCCCAGGCCAGCATAGAAGACTAGTACAAATAAAATTATGATTAAAAAAAGTTCGAAAAATTACAGCCCTTCCCGCATCTTTTTTTGAGCTTTTTCTAAGCACAATTTTCTTTGTAATGTTTTTTTAACCATTCGCTTAAAAAGTTTATTCGATTCATGCAATAACGCAATACGTGGGCAACGACCTTACCTGCAACCAAAACTAAACACATAGTCTTAATCAAGTCACGCACAATAATACAGCTTGTATATGTACAACGCTCACGCGTTAGCTTTTATAAAGAAAAAAAACAGGAAATTAGTTGGAGAGCTGGTTTTACAGTTAGAAACAAACTCACTCTTTTAGCGCCGACATTAAAAAGACAGTTTATTGTGTGAACGATCTGATACTCTACTCAAAAAGTGCAATAAAACATATAACATTAATATTGTATTTATTAGCTTCCGCTGAAATGTTTGTTAAATCTATACTAGTAATAATATAAATAAATATGTTATTCGATTTTTACTTTCAACATTATATAAATATAGACGGCCGCCTTGGTCGAATGTTCAGATTGGTATTGGCCAAGAGGTCCCGGGTTCGAATCCTGGTAGGGGCAAACTTTGTGATGACCACAAATGTTTGTTTCCGAGTCATGGTTGTGTTTATGTTTATGTAGTATATTTTCAACATTTATATACATAATTATATTAAAAATATGTCCGTCATCTAGTATCCATAACACAAGTGCTTAGGCTACTTACTTTGGGCTAGATGATAGGTGTGAGTGTTAAAAATATTTATTATTATTTATTTATTTATATTAGAAAAATTAGTACAAAGATTTTGGTGGTTTGAAAAAGAATTTCGAAAAATTATGGTCTTGATGTCGGAATCGAACTCGTGTCCGCTGCTATCCGGGCAGGTGCCTGACCGCTCGGCCAACCAAGACACGGTCAGTTCGAGTTCCTCCGTGCTTTATTAATACCCACCAACCCATTGGCATTGGGCCAGCGTGATGGGTTATGGTCCACGCGGTCTATATTCTTCCATCCATAGGGAAGGCCCCCAGAAGTCCCCGGACATTAAAAAGGCTGATGTGGTGATGATGGTGACTATTATAAATCTGAAGAGTTTGTTTGGTTGAACGCACTTATATCACGAACTACTGATTGTAATTGAAAATTAATTTTTGTGTTGGATAGCCCATTTTCCGAGGAAGGCTAGGATGATCGCCGCGTGGTGACGGCAGAGTAAAATACAATTGTCACCACCCCAAAACCCTCCCGTGGGTGTCAAAGTCAAAATTCATTTATTCATATCTGGTATGATTACAATACACTTATGAATCGTCAAGACGCTAGATACCGATAACCCGTGTGTCCAAGAAAAAATAGGGGAGTGCGCAGCATGTCTCAGTCTGTAATGATGAGTCTCCGAAACCCGCGTACGCTCGGGGCGTCCGCAACGAAGCGCCGACCCTGACGCGTTCAATACCAGTATGGTATGATACTAAACGCACCAGAGCCCAGACTAAGGATAAATCAATCATTAGGAATGGGCAGCAGCGTTCCTCTTATACCACCTAGCAAATGCAATGTACTGCGACTCTTGAGCCCGATAAATGGCAATAGGCTCGCCACCTATTACATGGGACCTCACATAATTGGTGAAACGTGGGTGCTAGTTTCACCTCTGCCTACCCCTTCGGGGATATAGGCGTGATTTATGTATGTATGTATGTATGAACGGGTAATATTTGCCAGTCAAACCACACGCCTGTGACTACAATTTCCTACGAAGTCAATATAATGACTATTGTTCACTTCACAAAGAGACAACGCTTCTTGATGCGCAAGCGGCGACGCGCGCGTGACAACATGCGTAATGACCACCTCCGTCGCGGAGTTCAGCCGCAGTTCGAAAAGGGCCATTATTCCGTTGGCACTAAGGTGCACGTGCAAACCGAGTAGACTGTCGCAAAAACTTTTTGCAGTGAGGCAACGCATTGAATATTTAAACGGTTTTATGGCTTTATAAACAGACGTGTATGGGACTCGTATTTAATTATTATTGCTTGTACACCGAGCAATTACGGCCCTGAGTTTAGACCAATTGATTATAATTAAAAAGTTTATAAGCACTACTTTTATGTCGTCAATGGCAAGTAGCTCAATTGAGTATGTTTTTTTCTTGGTCGAAGCTGGTTCTTCTTCACCAGTCCTTTGATGTCCCTACTGCTCGGGTACAGGCCTGTGGACGGACCAATACATAGGAAGAATGGGCCATAACCCACCACGCTAGCCCAGTACTGATTGGTGGGTATTAACGACTGCAGATGCAGCCGAGGCCAACAGCTTAACGTGCCCTCCGAAGCACGGAGGGATCCGAGATATATTTGGTCACCCATCCAATGACTGGCTTCAGCGAACATTGCTTAGTTTAAACAATCGCTGGCCGAGCCCTTTAAACCGTTGCGCTGTCGAGCTCCTTGAGATACATTTGTAATACAGAAAAATAAAACGTAAGTTCATTGACAAACTTGCGTACACCCAAAGCACTAACCCAAATGGCCAGACATTATTCTCGACAATAAAGAGCGATGTTTCTTCTGAGTGCCGGCAATTTGCTATGCATGACGCGTCGACGCCGAGTTGCAGGCGACAGCTACCGAGAAACAAACACGGCATGAAGCACCTTTTTGTGTTATTGCCCCGTTAATTATTATTATATTTTAGTTGAAATAATAAACATGGTCCTGCGAGCCGGATTGGAGAGCCTTTTGAAACCAATTGATGCGAAAACATTTAAACAATTTTATTTGTCAACCTTAACTTGTTGGTAGTAAAACACAAAGTCGATTGAGGAAATTTGACATATTGTGACAGTCTGACGTGTTGTTGACTGTATAGTGCTAGGTGGTATAAGAGGAATGTGTTTACCCTTAGTCCCCTTGTACAACACCCGCAGGAGATATGGGCGGGGTGAAAATTGTAACATGGTCCTTCGAGCCGGACCGAAAAGCATTTTTAAATCATTGATGTGATATGCCGTGTGGTGACGGCAGAGTAGAATACAATTGTCACCAACCCAAGTCTCTACCGTGGGTGTCGTACAAGGCGACTAAGGATGGATCAATGAGGAGGAATGTACCACCTAACAATAGCAATGTACTGCGACTTTTGTGCCCGATAAATGGCAATAGACTCGCCACCTATTACATGGGCCCTAACATGGAAGGCGAGGCGTGGGTGCTGGTTCACCTCTGCCTACCCCTTCGGGGATATATGCGTGATTTATGTATGTATGATGTGAAAAAACACTTCGTCATTAATCGATAGTAAAAACAGATTGCTTCACATCAATAACAGCGCTTTCATTAGCTATCAACACATAATTGCCTTTACTTTAAGCCAAGGATACACTTGTCTAAATTTAGTTACGTACGAGTTCAACACGTATTTTTAATTAAACGTAATCGAGCGTCTTGTTCGATCTGTACTTCACTCATCCTTAGCTGTTGAGTACGCGGTTGTGGTCATTGAATTTCCACATCTATTTCAATGACGTTAGAACACTCCCTCAGTGCATTTAACAACAAAAAAGCTATTTAGCTTAATGCAATGAAACCGTAATTATCAGCGGCGGCGCTATAAATTGTGTGCGAGCAAAAAACAAGTGTGAATGCAAATACGCAGGCACACGTGGCCAATGAGGTAAGGTAAGGTAAGTGGTAAGGTTAGCATAATTAATATAAAAAAAGAACAAAAAAAAAAGGAATATTCGGCGGTCTTTCGTAATGGCGGATTTCCTGCGATTGTTTCGTAGACTAAATAAAATTATTTCGATGGATATTTGTATCGTAAATGGTACCGTGTTTTTGTTATACAATAAAGTTATACAATACTACATCGAGGAGCAACCTACGAAATAATTGCTCCATATTATTGATTGCAATGTTAGCTGCAAATTGAAGATTTAGAAAGAAACAAGGAAATACAAGGCAATAGATAATGACGTATACATAAGTTAGGCCGCGTGGGCACGACTCATTTGCTTCGCCGTATCGGGTCTACGATAACATATGACACGACAAATTAGGAAATCGTTTTGAGAATTGAGTAGGTAGACGGGTATTATAAGGAATCTTAAACTCCAATCCTTCGTATTTATCCTGTTCTGTAGAGAAAGGGCAATGACTGAACCTAGTCGCAACAGATTTCAATATAATGTCATGCGAATGTGTAGACTAAGCAATGCCTGCTAAGGCTGACTACTAAGTTGGTGACCGAATGTATTATTTTCTCAAGCTTGCCCGTCCTTCAGAAGCCACATTAAGCCGTCCTAGCACTGTAACGTTGTCATTTTGTCACTTGTCAAAGTCGTCAAAGTCAAAATTGACAAACTGACTGACAGTGACACTGACATTAGTTGTCATAATAATTTTGGGTTTGCAAAGAGAAATTGGCATAATTGGGGACTTATAAAAAAAAAAAAAAAAAAAAAAAGGAAAAAGTTCAGATAAGAGTTGCTTGGTTTGGGTGGTTATATAACCCCCGTGTGTTGGGCGGGCGTAAGAATTCCTACACTGCCATAATTCCACCCGGCATGTCGTAAGAGTCGACTAACGTGGGTAATAGCACTCGTAACAACAGTTGGTGCGGTGGGTGTCCACCACCTCTGTGCCTCGGTTAAGATTCTCTTGTTTCCCATCTTTTCCCACTTAACGTAACTTTTTTCCAAATTTTGTAATGTAATTCTTTTTCTAACATTTATAATTTGGGGAATACACAAGAGAGTTTTAAAGCGAGACACAGGGCGGGCACCGGCTAAATGGGCGTGGAGTTAATTTTACAACTTGCAACACTAGGCTTTCTAGCTTTGTGGTTTTGTGAGTTGTGTCGCCATCTGGTGGCATTGTTTTGTATTATCTCGCGAACATTTGTGCCTCTCAAGCATGCCTGTATCGCGAAATAATATTTTAATTATTCCAATATTATTATTCGGTTTTTACCGTGGAATGAAATTTTCTTTTACATTTTAACATTTTACATACTGATTAACTTAAATAGATATATTTTTGTGTTTTTGCACGTTTCATTTTAATAAAGTTAGGACTATAGTCGGGATTATGGTTTGTGAAATGTGGGGTGGTTGGTATGACAGCTGTCATACTCGTGCACATTTCTGTCTATCCTTTTCGCACTTATAGCATTTAGATATTTGTTGCCTGCTGTCATATCGATCAGGCTGGGTTTTGCGAACTATAGTTCTCGGAAATTTAAATCGTTTTAAATTTTTTTTGGCAAAAGAATTATTTTAGGGGGTTTTCAGTATCCGTTTCAGTCGTATAGGTAGGAAGGTAATGGGATTCGGGTTTGACGTGGGCGTCAAGCACGAATTCACTTACGTGAATTCTTTCGAGGGAAAGGGGATATTGTAACGTTGTCATTTTGTCACTTGTCAAAGTCGTCAAAGTCAAAATTGACAAACTGACTGACAGTGACACTGACATTAGTTGTCATAATAATTTTGGGTTTGCAAAGAGAAATTGGCATAATTGGGGACTTATAAAAAAAAAAAAAAAAAAAAAAGGAAAAAGTTCAGATAAGAGTTGCTTGGTTTGGGTGGTTATATAACCCCCAAGTGTTATAAAAAATATTACTTTACTTTTTCCTTGGTTTCCAGACAATAATTTTGTATTTCGGCAGGTTAGGATTTTATTTGGTATTTGTTCGGCGTTTAGGTTTCGTTAGGTCTTCAGTGGTCATATTTGTTGCCTGAAATTCCCTTAGAATCGATTTTTTAGAGATCGAAGAAATTGTCAATTTGTCAATGTTATCTTGGCTGTATGATACAGAATCGTTGCCCTAGTCCGGCCTATTTTGAATGTCAGGATTCGATTGTCAAACTACACGGCCAATGACGAGCGCTTATTTTGAAATTCGGAAGTGGATTTCATTCCGTTTTAAAATTCCTAGCGAGACGCTGTAAAATTTTGATGGTCTTCTTATCTTGGTGGAATTTTCCAAATTTCAGAAGAATTTTATAAATATTATATCGGAGCAAGAAAGTGATTCTCCGAATAACAGCTGTTATTAAAAGGAATACATACTGTGTCACTGACCCGAAAGGTAAACATAATGAAATGTCATAATAGGAAAGTCTCGTCTTGTCATTTTTTCTCTGTTCTAAATTCGAAAGTAAATTAAGTACATAATTTAATGCCGTAATTGTTGTGTTTCGTCATCATTTTGCATATATTTGGATCGGCAAAGTCGGTTGAAAAACCGTTGCTCGGACAATTCTCTGGATACCTTAAGTTGTATGGACAAAATTTCAAAGTAGAGTTTTTGGCGATTTTCGATATTATTTGATCTAAATTGATTATTAATATCGTTTCTTTTTAACCTCATAGGTACTTGCTGCCGGCTCGAACGTGTGCGATAGCGTTCGTCGGTGGTAATTCAGCGAAACCTGTGTATATTAGTTGGTGTTCATGTCAATTTTAGGCTTTTGATTAGGGTGTTTTTCGCATATATTGAGACGTTTTATATTGCACAACTTCAGGGTCCTTTGGTACGAGTAAAGAGACTCCAGTTAAAGCTGTCTTGATTGTGGACTGGACCTAGCGGGTAATCCTGTGAGGAATTGCTACTCCCTACTACACTTCTCTACAGTCAGGTACCTTACTAACCACCAGGCGGCTGAAGGCTCGGAGATAAAGATAGACTTCTATAGATATAGACAGATTAATATAATTTAGATTCATATACTCGTCCCACTCGTTATCGACCAGAACGACTCCACCCGAACTCCTTGGTCTTGGTTCTTTTTAACTACCGCTTATGTAAATTTTAAATTATAAATTGTGTTAAATTTGTATTAAATTGAAATTATAAATTTACTACTGTCCAACTGGTTGTTTTTATTTTATTGTCACCATTAGGTATATTAGGTAGAAGGGGGGAAATCTAAATTATTATTATATAGGAACACATAAGCAGGAAAAAATACAAGTATTACAGCACACATACCTGTTATCGGGAACTGAGCCCATTCTTGATCCCTAGTCATAAAGCACGCCTATATCTTCGAAGGGGTAGGCAGAGGTGAACTAGCTAGCAACACGTTTCGGCAACTGTGTCAAGTCCCAAGTCAAGGTGGCGAGCCTATTGCCATTTATCGGGCACAAAAGTCGCAGTACATTGCTAGGTGATATATATAGATGGCAGTAGTTGTATAGATGGCAATAGGCTCGCCACATGGGACGTTACATAATTGACGAAACTTGGTTGTTGATTCATCTCTACAATTGCATAAAGCAGTAAAGACCATAGGTCTGTAGCCGTACTTGTTCTATAAAAAATAAACAATTTAACAAAATAAGTAAAGAGGTCAAAAGCTTGATATCTTTTAGTATAATCTACACTTTAGCACTCAGACCGTACACGGAGTTTAGGAATAACTGTTTTTATGGAAGCCGCGTAAGGACACAGTGTTTTGTGCTTCGTAGCTGGAAAACAGGACTGAGGCGTCGTTCCATAGGAATTAGAACCCATTAAGGCTAATGGGTCGGCGGATTGGCCGAACGTTTAATATGCAAGCGTTGAAGTGGGAGAAAAAAATAGAAAACGCACTTATTGTGAATGGGAGAGAGTCTGATTTGCCTTTTTGCGTGCATTCCTCTTTATCATTTGCCGTTCGACGTTTTGCGATTTTATAATCACTGCTGTTGGGTTGATTCGCGTTCGGTTTCCGATGGAGAATGTTAAGGAACGGTTATGAAAGTCACTGAAAGGAGAGACGTTAGCACTATGGCACTACCCTTGACAAGGATGGAACACATGAATTGGTGAGTCACAATTCAACTAATAATTTATTCTCCGCGGCGACATAATTTTATTCTAACGGGTGATCCCGCTGCTACAGTACGTTTGGCTGGATGTTTAGTGGGTATTGCGTGACGCCTTTAAAGAGCTCGATAGTGTAGTGGATTAAAGCGGTCGGTCTGCGATTGCTGAAACAAAGCAGTATCTGCTAAGGCCAGTCATTGGATGGGTGACCAAAAATTTATTATCTCGAGCTCGTTCATGCTTGAGTCAAAGTCAAAGCTAAAATTCATTTATTCATATCTGGTATGATTACAATACACTTATGAATCGTCAAGACGCTAGATACCGAAAACCCGTGTGTCCAAGAAAAAAAAATAGGGGAGTGCGCAGCATGCCTCAGTCTGTAATGATAGGTCTCCAAACCCGCACACCCCCCGATCCGCAACGAAGCGCCGACCCTGCCGCGTTCAATACCAAGATGATACTAAACGCATCAGGGCCCAACGCTCCGCTAGCAGAACGGCACGCAAGTAGGCTGTAGAGAAACCCACCAATGTCATGTCCATTGTCTTCGAAGGGCACGTTAAGCCGCTGGTCGTCAATATTTAACAACCCGCACTGGGCTAGCGTGGTGGGGTTATGGCCCATTCTCCTTATATTATTCCATCCAAAGGAAAGCCCTGTGCCCTAGCCGTGGGGACGTTAAAGGGCTGGTGATGATGATGATGATGTTGCGTGACGCTTTTACCCTGAGTTCCACATTACTCTGCAGTTATTGCAGATATGATGCGTAGCATGCATAGCCACACTACAATCGCGCTCCGATTGATATGTCATCACCACTCAAGTATATTTAAATTCAAAGTCAGTGTAGGCAGTCAAGCATACAATTCGAATGACGAATGTCCCACACATTCCTAGATAGTTAACAATACAAGACATGACTGATGACTAACTTGTTCAGAACGTTACACTTGTATATTACTTATGCGTTAATAAAATTTCTGGCCCGTTTTAGGAATATAATGGTCGTATATGTAATACCTGTGAGTCACGCGCGAGTCACAGCAAGTTACACTTTGTGTCAAGTAACCTCACCTTTTTTTAACCTCAGACCTGACCTCTGCACAAAAGTGTAGTGTTAATAATTAAATTAACACTTAACACTACACACGGTTAATAATTAAATAGATCAATCGCTGGGACCGATTAGTTTAGATACAAACTGTATTATCGGGCACGTAAATCGTAGTATATTGCAGCATATAAGAGAAACGCTTCTGCCCATTACTCGTCGCTGTCTTACCCTCAGTCGCCTTGTACGTCACCCGCGGCAGAGATGGTGGATAGATGGGGGTGGTGACAATTGTATTCTGCCCCCCTAGCCAAGTGGCCAATCTAACGAACGCATAGAATACAAAATGTATGAAACTGACGTATTACAGAGAAAACATTACGTCAGTTTCATACTTTTGTATTTAGTGCGTTCGAATAGATAAGGCACTTGGCTAGGCTCTCTGTTCTGAGGCCCTAGCCAAGTGGCTTATCTATTCGAACGCACTAAATACAAAAGTATGAAACTGACGTATTACAGAGAAAACATTACGTCAGTTTCATACTTTTGTATTCTGTGCGTTCGAATAGAAAAGCCACTTGACAAGGCCCTTTGCTCTGCTGTCACCACACGGCAACGTCCGATTAGTGACAAACCGTAATAGTGGAATTATAACAACTCTAATTCCGCGCGGATAACCGTTCAGTGAGACGTAGGAACCCGCAAAAAGCAACCCGTTAATGGTACAATGCGCCTGTCAGCGGTCTCACAGGCCCCCGTTACAGCTTTGTATGCAGATGGCGACAGGGACACAATGCGCGAATCGTATCAATGTGACTTAAGTGACTACCGGTGACGCCTACTGCGTTTCTGGGTGCAATGGCGGCGTCACATTCATTTGTTTTTTTGTGTGATGAAGCAGGGAATTATGGCACCGATGTTTCCTTCCTTATAAAAAATAGGAGATCGGACAAATTTTCAGAAAGTATTTTAAATTAATCATCATCTTCTATGCTGGCATGGGAGCGTACAAATAACGTAGAAGAGGCCCGCCCTGATTTACCCCATTGGTGTCGTAAAAGTCTAAGGGAGATTGCTCGGTGTAGACCAATAATTTAAAAGGTAAATGTGTCGATTACATTATTTATAGCTAGGACACATTACACGTACAATAGGCACACATAGTATAAAATTAGGCAGTATTGGAGCACCCTGATGGCGCAATACTACAGCCTTGGGGCACCCGAATGGTGGAGGTCAAACCACCAACAACAGCATACAGATGAATTCGTTAACGAAGTCATTAACGATTATTTACGTTTTTGCGTATTCACCTTTCTTATTTTATTTTATTAATTCTGTTTGTTACAGTAACGAGACGACAATGTGACGAAGCTGACAAGCTCGAGACAGTTGGCCATCTTGACTAGTTCCAGGAGCCTACAGGTTAGTTTTTGAGAATATTTTTCGTATGGTATTCCTTTGTCAATGCTGTTTTAGTGAAAAGTGAATTTAGTGGCCAGCAATATTAATTTCTAAGAGACTACAGGTTAGTTTTTTGAGAATATTTTTCATATACCCTTTTTATACTACCACTCAATGAAATTACTTGATCCGGCAAATAAAAATGGTATGCTTATTTTATGTTTTCATTGATTTTACCGTTTTTCAGGTTCATGGTAACAATTTTAAAAAATCCTCAGTTTTATCAGTCCGGGTTGCTATTCCACAGTCATCATATTACGTTAAGGGCCTGTTTCACAATCGACAATTAAGTTTGAAGTAGCTTACTTTGCAGATCATTTGACAGATGTAATATGAAATATGTGTCAATTGAACTGCAAAGTAAGCTACTTCGAACGTACTTGTCGATTGTGAAACAGGCCCTAAATGTTTAATTGAAAGTTTTGTATAACTGTTTTCAAAACAAATTCATAAAAGATTATTAGTCTGGAGTTTGCGTCTGTTTTTATAACCTGCCTTCTCTTTAAGCTTTCATATGTACAGTCCAAAAGAGGTCAAATAACATTCCTTGGTCCAATCGAGTTAAGATATTGCATAGATAAAGTTGTGGCTTGTGTCCACATACCGGCATTGATGTGTCGAAGTGGCGTAACGAGTAGATGCAAGATAGGGCTGCCCTTGTTAAGTCTGTCGGGCGTTGAGAGTCACAATGTAAGCTCTATTCCACCCAGCTTAAACACTGTTTTTGCTTGAGGCAGATTGCATCGATCTCACGAGGTACTATGGGATTTCTATTATAGTATGATATTTATTTAAAATAGTGTCAGAAAAATAATGTAAGAAAAAATTATATCCTCTACTGCGGTTGATACAACTTTTTTCCTATCATTAACAGCAAAAATTACCAATAATCAAACATGACCCGTGTCAGGCAGGCGGCCGGTTGTAAAACCTAAGCCAAAACCTTGAGCAGGCCTGATTGGAATGTTTCTCATCTCAAGCATTTTCTCCGTTCATCCGACTTTCGACATGACGTCCTTTCCAACACATTTCTACACATTCATTCACTACCTTTCCGATGTGATGAAAGGGAGTGGATATTAGCTTCTTGACGTCTTACCAATATGAATGGAAAAGTAAACACGATCCCCCAAATTTTTCCAGCAGGTGTCGTAAGGTGACTAAGGCTAAAGACAGCGATGAGTAATGGGCAGAAGCGTCTCAATTATACCATCTAAGAAAAATAGCCGTGATCTATGTATGTACGAAATTATTCTTGGCATTGTCCAATCGTAATATTTTATTTAACAATATAGCACTGATTAACAGTATTATCTAATACTAATTTGAAGTAGAACTTACTTTTATATGTTCCATAATTTTCCCGTGAGAAGTGTAGTGTGAATGAACAAAAACGAATTTAATAACACATCTGTTCCTAGTCTTCTATCAGTCAAATTAAATAATTATGTACTATTAAAGTTCGGAAGAAAGAGCGCTGCGGTCAGTCGTGTGTGCTAATTTAATAATACCTACATTCAATTAGTGCACGGGTAAGTGTGCTCCAAGTTAAGGTTTATTGGATTATAGCTCTTATAGAGCGCAAATAAGAGCCAATAAGACTACGGCATTGAGCGTGATTCTGTTGCAGAAACCAAATTTACTTGAAAACGGAAAAGAGCTTTGTTGGCAGAGTTTCATCGTTGGTAGTGTAATTCAATATAATTGGAGCAAAAGCTTTTTCTAAAGAGTGATAAGGTGATAGTTCGGGTGATAGATAATACATTCGGTGTGGATTAAAGAGTATAAAGTAAAACATACTTACATAAATCAAGCCTATATCCCCGAAGGGTAGGCAGAGGTAAATTAACACCTGCTTTTCGCCAATACAGTTCAGTCTTCATTCAGTTTGCTCCTATGTAATAGGTGGCGAACCTATTGCCATATAACGGGCACATAAATCGTAGTACGTATATTGCTAGGTGGTATGGGAGGAATGCTGCTGAGATAGGGGTGGCGACAATTGTATTCTGCCATCTGCATCATGTATTCTGCCATATCACCATTTGCTAGTTTCATCTAGAAAGGTCTTATTTCAAACTATACTCGTTCACTAATAAATTCCCTCACAGCTCTCTCTTTAAAGTGATAAAATTGTGAGTACCCGTAGTACTTGACTAGTACCTACACAGAAAAAGAAACCATTTTACTTTTCTTGGTTTGTTAGTGTAGGGTTTTGTCGCCATAAATTGGTCGGGGGGAAATAAATCGCTATAAAGTTGTAGACAACTGTTCGGTGGGAGCGCTAAGATTGTCTTTGCCGAAACATATTTAACTTTGTCCTTTACCAGATAAAGTTGCTAATGAGCTGCGATGCGTCGAGGTCTGAGTTTCTTCACAGCTGCAGTATATAATCTCTGACATTCTAGACGAGATATCTCTTAACAAGTTATTTTAAGATTTTTATTTTTAAAAACTCTTTATTTTAAGGTTTTAATTGTAGCTGTTTGCTTTTTTAAGGTTACGTACTCAATGGGTAAAACGGGACCCTATTCTGCTAAGACTCCGCTGTCCGTCCGTCTGCCACCAGGCTGTATCTCATGAACCGTGATAGTTAGACCGTTGAAATTTTCACAGATTATGTATTTCTTTTGTCACTATAATATTAAATACAAAAAAAAACTGAATAAAAAAATAGTTAAGGGGGCCACTCCACTAGTCAGACTGGCACTTGCTCGTTTTTTTATATTTTGTAGAATCACACCTATAATGTAGTCCAAAGTAAGTAGCATTTGACCACTGGTGTTATGGATGATGACGGACAAATATACATAATTATCTAATAGAATTATCTTCCAGTCTTAGAAAGAGGATTTACTAACTGAAATAGTGTAATGAATTGATTCCCAAATCTATCATAAGATATAGGTACCTACTTTTTCCCATAATCGATTTACGCAAAAACTGGTCGTTGCCAACATGACGGATGTCTTTCCCTGGTTTTCGAGTGTCCAATAATTGATTTCGACTTGCGCGCATCAAAATAATCGCTTTTTTCCCCAGGGCTATATTTAGTAGTGAATTTATGATGGATGAAACATCATAAGTTTGAGGGCAATAAATAATAAGTTGTTGAAAATAATGTTTGTTGATAATAAGCCGCAAATATTCTTCATAAGTCAAAGATTAATTAGAGAAATATCTCGAGGTAAATGTTGATTTTAACATTCACTGATAAAATAATCAATGTCTTACTGCCGCACTCAGAGACGTAATGAGTACTTAACGTCAAAAAATGACAATCAAAAACTAGTTTATATTTTTATTATATAAATTTTTGACATTAAATACTCATTAAAGTTAATTGACGTCTCTGAGTGCGGCAGTTATTGTCACTTGAAATTAGTCTTAAAAGCCCACTTAAGTATTTTTTTTTAAATATAAACCGAAGGAGAAGATGTATATATCTAACTATGTATCTTTCGTCTCTATCTTTACTTATGTCTGAATGCCCAAATCAATTAAGTTCGAGTATCTTATGTTTTCTTTGTTAAATTCTTTTGTTAATCTACGGTAAAGATACAGAAAAACGGAACACGGCAATGATACTAATCTCAGATCTTATCAAATGATCAACCCTTGTAAGAGAAAGCGACTCTGTGCGAATAATCTTTGATGCTACTAAGTATGGGTCCAGCTCTGTCGTTCAGTTCGGAATAATGCTCATCAATTCATCAAGATAATGAGCGTTAATGCAGGCTCCTCCCGAACGTCGGAGGCTTATTGAAATTAATGCTGCTGTCCTCAATGAGCTACACCCTTATCTGAACAGTTGGTGTTTCAATTAAATAATAATTTCCGAGACTCGATCAGTTACTTTTCAATGCGTAATTATAGACTCTATAATATATTCAAACGTATATAAATTACGCCAATTTATTTCTGAAGGGGGCAGAGGTAAATTGACATCTCCTTATGGTGTTGTACGTGGCGGTGACAATAAATTGTATTGGACCTGCCCAGGAGACTCCACTTTAGCTTTTTTGGTACAATATTTCGCCTGCTGATTGTAGGTATGTGGTTATGATTATTTTACTGGTCACGTTTTCACTCGATATTTCTTTCAAGTTTTTGACATCAATGGGTCATTATAGAGCTTTCATCTCTCTCTCAAATCTAAGCAACCTCATCAAGCTTAAGAAAATTTGCCACAGTGATATAAATATTGGTTTTTTATTGTTTTTTGTCGCAGTATGTTTTTGTCGACGTGCAGAATGTCGTGTTTTGTTTCCTGCATCTATAAACCTAAAACAATAAACCTGTCAGGTTTCTGTCACGCTTAACTAGGACGCGCAGTCACGACTACATTTGTACACCAGCACCGCACGGGACGTGGACAAAATTTCCCGTGGGGAAAAGAAATTATATCCTCTCGCTCTAACTCCCACTAAATCCCGTGACAATGAGACAATGTATAGAAAAGAGATGGAACGGACCATCTCGAGAGACCGCTGAACGGAGAGAGTGATTGGGATGACAACATTCCAATCCATACTGCTCAAGCTTTTGGCCCAGTATTCTGGCTTAGGTTTTACAGCCGGCCACCTGCCTGACACCAACCTTTGGTATGCTGTTGTTGGTGGTTTACCCTCCACCGTTCGGGTGCCCCAAAGTGCTTATTAGTACACCTGACAATCCCCCTTCTATATGGATGGAAGAATATAGCGAATGTTTAGTTTTTCAGGCAACTTTTGTGTACCAACTTTCTCCGTTCGTTTTTCGCGAAACAAATTAAATAATTAATCACTGACAGAGCCTGAACGAGCCGCGGGCCCTTTGTGTTTTGCGATTCATCGAATCGAATCGATTTGATACCACAAAGCGATCTCACAGGCAAGTGAGTCGCTAAAAAGAGACGCATACAGCATCCAATCATTCGGCAATGGGCAACGAGTCACCACCTTGATGACCTGTGCCTTTTGATTCTTGAAGTTTGTCTGATTTTTAGGGTTCTGTGCCCAAAGGGTAAAACGGACCCTATCACTGAGATTGTCCGTCCGACCGTCACCAGACTGATGTCAGTCATGTGATGGATTTTTTAAACTCTTTTCTTTTTTCAATTGTAAGGATTGTTTTTCACGTTTTCATTCATCATGATTATTCACATAATATAATACAACATATAACAGAAAATACTTACTCATGCTGACATAGTCATATAAAAACTATGGTGTTATTATAAAATCGAAATTGTTTTATTAAAATTTTGTTTTTCTTACCCCATACAAATTGCTCGGTCATTAAAGCAAAATGTATGGAAAATTCGAAAACAATTTACAATTTTGATTTTCACTATAGTTTTTATATGACTAGTGTAGGACTAGGTTCAGGGAGTACGTTATCTCTGTAACATGTTGTATAGAAAAGTGATTGTTGTTGACTCAAAGTCATAGTTCATATCTGGTATGATTACAATACACTTATGAATCGTCAAGACGCTAGCTATCGAAAACCGATACGATACAACGATAGGTCTCCACAACGCACTCACGCCCCGATCCGCAACGAAGCGCTGACCCCGAAGCGTTTAATACCAAAGTTGATACCAAATGCGCCAGAGCCCAACGACTTTAATATTATTATGAACTCAACACGGTCTACATACCTTAATCTAAAAATACTTCTTATAATAGAAAACTCAACAACCATTCCTCAAAAAATACTTCGGAATCTGATTCAATTGTTCTGTAATAGCTATTTTTCTCTATTGTCAATCTTGGATGTAGGGCACGGCGCGTGCGCAAGGACGCCCACAAGTTTACACAAATGGTTCATTGCAGTTTGTTATTAACCGATTCAACCCAAAGTAAACTCTCACAGCCAGGCTATGAGGTGTAAATTGCTATGGCAGAGAGAGTTCTGTTCTTCGGACATTTGTAGAATACAAAATCGATTTTATTGTCTAAGAGGAGTGAGTTCAAGATAGTTTAACTCTCACAGCCAGGCTTTGAGGTGGAAATTGCTATGGCAGAGGGAGCTCTGTTCTTTCGGACATTTGCAGAAATGTAAAATCGGTTTTATTGTCTACAGGAGAGAGTTCAAGACAGTTTAAAGTACAAGCTTATGGCTTAGATGCAAATGGACGGACAGTTGTGTAAATGCACCAATTTCAAATAGGCCGTTATGACATACTGCACACAGGTGTCACAGTTTGAATGTTTGCTCAGTGAAATAGTTTTGGGCATTCGGTTGCTCAATCACACAGAGAAAGAGACCGCCCGTGATATAATACGCGTTACAGTATTTGCTTGGTTTATGGGTCATCGTTCATTCTTAAACAAGACTATTTAGTAAGTACGTAACTTAGTTCTTCAGAATTATTATTATTTGATGGTCGGTTTGATCGAATGGTCTGGTCGCTTCGGTCCGGGGTTCGAATCCTGGTAGGGGCAAATGTTTGTGATGATGAACACAGATCTTAGTTCTCTCATGTCTCTATTATATTCAAAAAATATAAGAGTTATTACAAAAGAAATAATAAATAATAAAATAGTAATTAAAAAAGAGTTAATAATAAATTGATTACAGAAAAGTGTTGACTTTATGAAGTGCTAAGTTAGTACTGGGTGCTAGTTCACCTCTGCCTACCCCTTCGGGGATATAGGCGTGTTTTATGTATCGTATATGTATGTTAGTACTGTTTAGGTCAGCTGCTCATACTGTCACATACTATTGACAACGTCTTAAACACTTTTTTGTAACAGTAACACACTACACTGATAAACTGTAGTGTATTAACTGCCGCACTCAGAGACGTCAAATAACGTTAATGAGTACTTAACGTCAAAAAATTACAATTCAAAACTAGTCCCTATTCTTGCCGGGTCTAGATTTGAATGAACATTTTTGACATTAAATACTCATTAAAGTTATTTGACGTCTCTGAGTGCGGCAGTAAGGCGTTAGAAACTTGAGTCTTCGGAGTAGTTCAATGGTCTTCGGCGATATTCATGAATAAGGGCACTTGGCTATTCGATCTTCGTTCTTTCGAAGATTCCATCACCTTCAGTATCGGACGCATACATACCATGTGGCGTGGGTACCAACTCGAATGGCATTGCAAAAAGATTGCATTTCAATACACAAATACGGATCGCCAACATGTCACACGCGGATTGCTGGCACAATTTTGAGCCTTCACACTGGAGAATAAGACACACGCGGGATGTAAAGGTTAACTTGGCCAGCCACACGTCATGATGTAATGTCGGGCGACCTCCGAAGTTCTTTTTTGGCTAAAACCACTTTCACTTTTTGCCGACGCGACGAGTAGTACCTACTCGCCGGCATTTATAATTGTACAAGCAACAACCCGTCATACTGTACAATACAAATCTGTCCAATATCTCCAGTCGATTATTTACCTTAACTCTTGCGACGTAGAGCGCAAAATCTTCAGTCGGCGCAATATGTTTCCTTGTCCATTTTTATCGGTTGGACGTTATCAAGCCATCCACTCCCTTTTGATTCATATCATCCATCACACCGGAAAGGTGCTAGACAGGGAAGCTCTTGCTCTTCATCACACCTGACGGTAAGTAACGATAAGGGCCGAAGATGGAATCGAGCTTCACCTGGAACCCTCAACCACAGAGGGGCTGGGTAACTTATCACTTACATACATACATACATAAATCACGCCTATATCCCCGAAGGGGTAGGCAGAGGTGAACTAGCACCCACGTTTCGACAATTATGTTAGTTTCCATGTAATAGGTGGCGAGCCTATTGTCATTTATCGGGCACAAAAGTCGCAGTACATTGCTATTGCTAGGTGGTATAATAGGAACGCTGCTGCTCATTCCTCATCATTCATTTATCCTTAGTCGCCTTGTACGACACCCACGGGAAAGATTTGGGGTGGTGACAATTGTATTCTACTCTGCCGTCACCACACGGCACTTAACTTATCACAATTGTCGGAAAACTATACTGCTGTTAACATTATTATTATGGCGACAGATTGTGATAAGATGGTGGTAGCTAGAGCCAGCTAGAGCCAGGCGGACTTAAAAGAAGGCATACCGCCAACCAAACCCAGTACAAATTTGTATCAATCGGGATCGAGCCCGGGACCTCCGGATCTTAATTCCGATGGGCAAATCCCTAGATCACGGAGGTGGTTTAGTTCCCAACATAATATTATTATAGGTAGGTATAATAATACACTTAACTAATCTAGTTATTCTAGGTTTCAATAAGGTGCATAACCGCTATAGTCCGACAACTTCGTGCGCGACCCCTGTGGTATGAGAGACGGTGGCGGGGACGGGGCACTCCAGATGACAGCGGGGGCGGGCGATGCGGGGAGGAGGGAAAACTCGCCAGCGTCTCTCACCCCGTAGGAAGGTCGCGCACGAAGTTGTCGAACTATAATCACCTCGTTTGTTTTCCCTCAACAACCACACTTCACACCGATTTCCAGTCGATAAAATTATAAATTCAAATCAACACGTCGTTAGTTTATGCAGATTTTATGCGAGATTCTCTTGTTGTGCAACTCTTATAACGAACCAGAACCGTCTCCCGTAATTTACGACACGAAAGCTCAAAAGTCAACCAACTCGAATTGTTTGGAAGCTGAACTGCTCTCTGTTTCGAACGCATTAAGGTTCAATGTCTGATGAAGAATGTATTAGGAATACTTAGTTGGCAATAAAATATTTGAATGTAATAATAGCGATGATGAAATCTACGATAATGTCGTTCATAGAGAGAAGTTTTAGCCTTTTTGTTGTTTTGTTCGAAATGTTTTTACTAAAATAGCTATTTATTATAATAACAAGACGATAATTTTTCGAAATTTTTCTAATCTTAATATTCTTTGTCGTCTAGTTTGTGCTCATCACAAACATTAGAGGAGAGGAGCTCGCTAGCGCAGTGGCATTGCTCTAGCTCGCTAGCGCAGCGCGCTTGGCCTTCGGTGCGTAAAGCGTTCGCTAAGGCCGGTCATTGGATGGGTGACCAAAAATTTATTAACTTGAGTTCCACCGTGCTTCGGAAGGCACGTTAAGCCGTTGGTCCCGGCTGCATCCGCAGTCGTTAATACCCACCAAACGGCACTGGGCCAGCGTGGTGGGTTATGGCCCTATCTCCCTTTATTCTTCCATCCATTGAGAAGGCCCGTGCCTCAGCAGTGGGGACATTAAAGGACTGGTGATGATGATGATGATGATGACAAACATTAACCCTTACCAAGATCTTCATTCGACCAAACCAGCCATCAGCCGCTGCTTTAGCTGCATACAATGTAGTCTCGCTTTTGCATACGCTAAAGATGTGCTAAACATAATGTTTACTGTGCTCGACTCACAGAAACTTGTGGGACTCGTAAAACTGGTATCTTTGATTCAATTACCACATTTGATAGAGGCTGTTGATAGTGGGCCGAGTGACTTCCCACGGAATGGTTCGTGAAACGATGTATTGAATAATAACCTCGAGGTCCCCACCTCTGCTGTAAAGGATTTATTAATACATACATGAATACTTAAATCACGCTTATATCCCCGAAGAGGTAGGCAGAGGTGAATTCACTTTTCGCCAGTTAAGTTAGGTCTTAGGTCCCACATAACAGGGTACATAAATCGCAGTCTATTGCTAGGTGGCATAAGGAATACTGCCGCCCATTACTCATATCAATCTTTACCTAGACTACCTTTTTTACCTACCTTTTTTAGTCGCCTAGTTCGACACCCACGGGAGAGGTGGGGGTGGTGACAATTGGATGGATGGAGGCTGGTATTGAGAAAAGAAAGGGCCACCGCGATAAAATTGGCAGACAACGCCATCTGTTGGTAGTCCTTGCAACTACAGTTAACTGCTTTGTTGAATGAGTTAAGACTGTAAACGACGTATTTATGCTTCCCTTTGTCCTTATTTTAATTATACGTATATTTATTATATTATTTACATAATTATGAATTAAAGAAAATAATAAAACCAAAAGCTTTATGACAAAGGAAAAATCGTTAGAATGGAAATTACACATTGTAAAATTATAAATCCGGTTGCAAGCCAATATTCTATCTGTGGTTGTATACAAATACGTAGGTCTACGTTATGTGTATGTGTCGCATAACGTCCATTTTAATTGCCTTCTGTACCTATGAGGAGGCCATCCGCATGAGGTCAACGTTGACATAATATTGAATGAGACGCCAATAGTTAGAATGGAAGCTACATTTTTAACAAATTATTACTTACTAAGTAAGTATGATGATTTTTTCATACACAAACTAGATATTAACCTAAAATAAATGATCATATTAAACCTGTGTTCTGGACGTCAAATATTTTTAAACTATACCTATATTAAAATGATGAACACTACTAAATTATAATATTTAAAAAATCATGCATAACAATATTCCCTATTACTGTCACCACCCCTAACATCACTCGCGGTTATCGTACAAAGCCACTAGATTATCTTTATGCACTATCTAACAAATTCCCGCGATTAAAGTTCCTGGTGAATGGCAATAGGCTTGCCTCCTGACGGAAGCTGGCGTGTTTTTCCGTAGGTACTAACTACTCAAATACAAAAGAGATACAAGTTGAAATTACATTCCTGTAAAAACTAACTGCCACACTCAGAGACGTCAAATAACGTTAATGAGTACTTAACGTCAAAAAATGACAATTCAAAACTAGTCGCTATTCTTGCCGGGTCTATGGTCTAGATTTGAATGAAAATTTTTGACATTAAATACTCATTAAAGTTAATTGACGTCTCTGAGTGCGGCGGTAAGTCTTCTTGTAATAAATTTAGAACACACAATGTCTTTAAACGCCGCACTCAGAGACGTCAAATAAGGATAATGAGTACTTAATGTCAAAAAATTACAATTCAAAACTAGTCGCTATTCTTGCCGGGCCTATGGTCTAGATTTAATTGATTTTTTTTGACATTAGGTACTCATTAAAGTTATTTGACGTCTCTGAGTGCGGCAGTAAGTATTTTTTGGGTTGCGTCTTTGTTGTTTTAAATGATATTCGGTATGACATTCCGAATTGGTGACCTGCCGCCGTGACCTCCCAGATTCTCAGAACGTAACATGGGGTATTTAATGTTCCGTATTTCCTGAAAGGTGAACTTTGACTGTGTTACGAGTAGCATTTACTTATTTTACCGCTGCTCGTGTCTATAAGGACATCATCTTTGGCCATTTCTGTCCCGGTTGTTGGGACACACTTTGTTGGGAAAAATTACAGTAGAATCTGTCCCAGAGTCTTTGGTCAACTCATCCCGCTCGTTCTCATAACGCGGGATGAATTGACCCAATGCAATTTTTGAATTGAACATCTCACCCCGAAAGAAATTGCCATGGGTATAGATGCTAACCCCTTTAGCTTAACCTTAACTCATAATTGAATAAGAGAAGAACAAAACTTGCTGAATTTCTTGGCAATTTGAGAAGAACATTCTCAGAACAAACGCCTCCTGATATATGAGAGCATGGATGGACGAGGATGGCGTAGCTTATCGCGTTGAATATTGGAAAGCTTTTTAAATGACTTTTTAATCACGCATTTCCAATGTTCAATATATTTTTATATAACGATTCATGAGTATATTATGTAATTGCACTTACATATATGAATAAACCATATTTTTATTTATCCTATCTTGGCTCCCATGGCCACCATCCTAATAACCGGGTACAAGCGGAGCAAATATTTATTCCAAGACACGATCTGGAGGCATTGACCAGACCAGTGCGACCGCTATCATGACTGTGTAGCCCACGGTTTTATGAGGATATAAATTTGGCAGTAAAAGCATTTGCGAAATGACATTTGGTGATTTTTCGCCGGTACCTTGATATGGATCTAATGCGGGCATGCTAACAAGCGGAGCGATGAGCGGTTTCTTTAACTCTTAATGAAATGGAATTTGCATCAGCGATGTAGTAAAATCTGCCTTATCTCTATTTTATGCTGCTATTAGAGTGCAGAGTGTACAGCCGCGTGGTGACGGCAGAGTAGAATACAATTGTCACCACTCCAAATCTTTCCCGTGGGTGTCGTACAAGGCGACTAAGGATAAATCTGAATATGAATAGGAATGGGCAGCAGCGTTCCTCTTATACCACCTAGGCTAGCAATGAACTGCGACTTTTGTGCCTGATAAATGGCAATAGGCTCGCCAACTATTATATGGGACTTGACATATTTGGCGAAACGTGGGTGCTAGTTCACCTCTGCCTACCCCTTCGGGGATATAGACGTGATTTATGTATGTATGTATGTATTAGAGTGCGGGTCAGATACGTTCGCGCGTGGTCAAAAATGCAACTAAAAATTCGTCCGCTATTTTGTTTGTCTACAAGTGTTAATGTTAGCGAGCAGCGCCACCCCTCGCGCGCAGACTTATCTGGCCCGCGCTCTAGTCATTAACAACATTTGATTGACCCAACAACAAAAAAAAAACTGATAAACGTATATTTTTTTGTTATTGTTAATTTGTCAAGTTATTTTTATAATTTTAAAATAACTTGAGCTTAGAAAGAAAATTGCCAGACGCCTTTAAAAACAAACGACGCTTCCATTTCTGTTTAAATTTGGAACGCAAAAAAATTATGTTTTCTTGTACAAATTATAGTATGGTCACTTGTTCTATAATAAATTTCAATCATAACTTCTATGGCACACGTTGTTATAATATCCTTTTGCCATCAAAGCAACCTATTATTTTATAACCATTAATGCCCCTTACCTGTCTTTTCAAGGAATCTGGTCATAGAAGATTGATAAATAATTCCCAACCGAGATAGCTTAATGCGAGTGTAATGATCGGTGTTTTTCTAAACAATAATATTTTGTTAGATTTATTTTATGTTTTAAGGGCAGATTCTTAATACTAATCTACAAAAAATGGCTTTAAGTTGGAAGATAATTTGACTTATTGTGATAACTGGACATGCTGTTGACCTATATGATATGAATGGTAAATATGACGTTCACGCATATCATATAGGTATACAGAACAGGAAGAGACGTAGGAGAGCATTTAACTTTTTATGAATGAAGCACTGCCTTATTCATAAATAAGTGTTAATGTTTTCCGTTAAATTTGGTCAAAATCCTCGGAGATGATTAAAAAAAAAGTACAACGACAGAGTCTTCATTGTATTCTCAATAAAACCTCTACCTTATTTATAAAAAGTGCCTAATGATAAAGTTCGTTTCTTTTATGGTGGGCAGTCGGAGTCGTGTCGAACCCGAATGCTCTCCACATTATGATAATGCAAAATTCGACTGTAATTGTCGGGAATAAGGATTTAAAGAATTACCCAATCTTTGTGTATAATAAAACGCGAAAGAGGATTTATTATGCAGAAAAATACATTTGAATCGGTGTCGTTGGTCTCTGCTCGATTTAGTATTCATGTGTATATTTAGCCTAGCCTTATATTTAGCCGTGTGGTGACGGCAGAGTAGAATACAATTGTCACCACCCCAAATCTCTCCCGTGGGTGTCGTACAAGGCGACCAAGGATAAATCAGTGATGAGTAATGGGCAGCAGCGTTCCTCTTATAGCAATGAACTGCGACATGTTTGTGCCCATTAAATGGCAATAGGCTCGCCACCTATTACATAGGACCTAACATAATTGGCGAAACGTGGGTGCTAGTTCACCTCTGCCTACCCCTTCGGGAATATGGGCGTGATGTATGTATGAATGTAATATATGTATTAAGCCTATACGGTTTTAAAATACGTAGGTATATCTCAAATTTTTATATCATAAAAATAATATTTTGCCCTTTTTTTGACAATAGTATGAACAAAAAAAACTGTACAGTGCCACCAATTTATCTTGTCAGGCGGCGTTAGGGCTGGGGTTGCGTATTGCCTAGTTTTTTGAAGTTAAAGTTGCTCCATGTTGCATGGTATGATGTGGCCACTGATATATCTGTGGGTGTGGCCGTATTTCAGCAGCCAGGTCTACAAGTTGACATCGCCCTAAATTGCTTGACGTGGTTGTGACGTCACAGGAATTGAGCAATGTTAGTTGCCCGTGTAAGCGCACGATGATTTGAAAAACTCCGAACAGAAACAAAAGAAGGTCTGATTGAAAAAACGAAAGTAACATATGCCATTGTGGATTATCATGCATACTATCAAGAATTACAAGTCGAAGATTATGATCGCGTATTCTGCTGTCAAGCTATTCTACTCGTTTGACTGTATGTCACAGGTGGACTGAGCTAGGGCGCTGCTCCTGTACTAGCGACGCTATTTTACAATGCAGCTATAGTACCTAGCTACCTAATAAAAATAAAAAATAATAAAATTTCGTTTATTGCAATTTTCACGCCTATATCCCAGAAAGGGTAGCCAAAAGTGAATCAAAACTCACGTTTCGCCAATTAGGATAGGGTCCATGTAATAGCTGGCGAGCCTATTTCCATGTATCGGGCACCATAATCACAGCACATTGCAAGCTGGTATAAGAGTACCGCTGCTGCCCCATTACTCATCGCATCGCTCTTTACAAGACCCTTACAAGACAAATACTGTCAAGTGGTGGAGAGAGACTTTGTCCATATCCCTGACTAGGCTAGCCCGGCTAGCATGACCACCGAAACATAATAATATAGCCAATCAAAAATCTATGGAGTTTTCACAGTTCAACGCGATAAATAAATAAATATTTTTACACTTACACCTATCATCTAGCCCAAAGTAAGTAGCCTAAGCACTTGTGTTATGGATACTAGATGACGGACATATTTTTAATATAATTATGTATATACATGTTGAAAATATACTACATAAACATATACACAACCATGACTCGGAAACAAACATTTGTGGTCATCACAATGTTTGCCCCTACCAGTAGGCCTATTCCCTAACTTTTTTTGACAGTTGAAAATGATTATCACCGAACTATTTACTAATACATTGTTATCACAGGACAAGTGTCACAATAGCATTATAGTAAAGTAGTAATGGATACGTAAATAGTATGGTGATCATCACTTTCAACTGTCAAAAAAAGTTAGGGAATAGGCCTACTGGATTCGAACCCGGGACCTCTTGGCCAATACCCATCAATCTGAGCATTCGACCAAGGCGGCCGTCAAATGAGATAAATGGCTATAACTATCATATCGTGTTTCGGTGGTCACGCCAGCTGGGCAGCTGAGATAACTCATTTGTCGATAGTAAATTGGAACAGTATACGAGTAGCAATCAGTGTAAATCGCACCTTACTAGCACAGCAGAACACGCATATATCTCTTGTGTCACGCGGCCTCGCGCGGTAAAAGGTTACTTGCGCGGGCGCAGGTTATTTCATACGTTTCTTATTTTGTAGCTTATAATTGATATTGCATTTAAATGTCTCTTATCTGACAGTAGCGCTGAGATTGGCTGAGTCAAGCGTCAGTTTAATAATATGTTTTAAATTATGAATGACGTTACTGTTAATGCTATTTTTAAATGGAAATTATCAATTATGTCACACCTGACCATAAATTGGACTTTATCGCCTGCTACGCGTACGAAAAATCCCACTTCTAGGTCAGGGGGTGACATAAAACTATGATCTTACCTCGGGCGATAAACATAAACAAAGAATGTCTCTGATAGCACGACAGTCAACAATATGACAGGTTACCACAAGATGTCAAATTTTCTCAATCGACTTCGTGCTTTTCTACAAACAAATTTCTTCAATCGATTAAGGTTGACAATCGATTGAAGAAATTTGACAGGTTTGGGGGTAGTCTGAAGTGCTCTTGCAGGTGTTCAATTCAATTAAGCTTTCTGATTAAGATTTTTTTAAGAATAAATAAAAATTTATAAATACATTTAGACCCTGGCAAAAAAAGACAAACATTCATATTGTAAATTTTTTTTAATGTCAGCCACTCTCAGGCGAGTGCATTACTTCTAAGAATTACTTTAATTCGGAGAATCGTAAAGTGAACTTTTTAAATTACTATTTTTCTCAGAGCAAACGCGGTTCGCTGCTCGTTTCTGGCGTCGGACGTATATTTACAGGAAATAAAGACGCCCATTCACGGGCCGCGGACGTTCATGACTCAATCAGTGGGTAGCGATTATGGCATTCGCTAGTGTGTTTTGGTATCAGTGGGCTGTAGGTACACTGCCCTTTCCGTGGGGTTATGTGGATACTTGAAAGTTTTTTCGGTGCGAGTACTTCAGCCCGGCTAGCATGACCACCTATACACGATATAAGATATCGTCGTCGATACTGCAGTACTGCGTAACCACAGTGGCCACACAGTATGTTTAAGTATGACAATAAGGTATCCATTTTGTATTTAAGAAGCGTTATTCTGCTTATACGAGTAATCTGTAAGTACTTATTCCTTTTGAGCACTACACGCGTGACTTCATATGCCTTTATACACTCTCGCAAATCCGTAACTGCTTTTAATTTTATGTTCAATATCTCAGAAACATATAACAAACACGCATTTAATGTATTAGTTTTTATTAATATTGAAAGTAGAAAGCCCCCAGCTAAGTCGAATGTTTTCCAATAAACTCTTATAGAAAGTTGCAAGTAAACCTTGTATACTGCGCGCGCGCCATGTTTTTGTTCTCGTTTATGCAGAAGTGGACATTTTCTCCGCATGATGTGATTCAACTAAGACCCTGTTCAGAAGCACGCGCGAGTGAGACGCGTTTCGTTATACATTGCTCGCCGTTAAGCGGCAATCATAAAATAGTGCAGCACACTAGTGGCGTTGTACACGAAAACGCAGAAGAATTCGCGCGTAAATCGCCTCATCTGGGCAAGGTCTAAGGCTATGAGACAACTTATCAAGGCTTCGTAGACTTGGCTATTTAATTTAACCGCCTCAATCGTCTAGTGGTTCGGTTTGCCCACTGTAAGATCCCCAGCCCCTTTAGCACGGGCTGAGGAGAAAATCTCTTTTGGGGAAAGAAAAATTTTCCTCTCGCTTTAACTTCCACTAAATCACGAGATAAAACACTGTCAAGTGGTGGAGAGAGATTTTGTCTACGTCCTGTGCCAGGCGTACTGGGGAGTACAAACTTGTACTCGATTATAGCTAGCTACCACCATTTTTTTTAAACTGTCGCCATTGTCATAATGTTAACAGCATTATTGTGTTCCGACATATTTGCGATAAGATAGAAAGCCAAGCTTCACCTGGAATCCTCAACCGTAGAGGTATGGTTGAGGATTCCAGGTGAAGCTTGATTCCATCTCTGGCTCTTATCGTGACCTACCGTCAGGTGAGATGAAAGCCAAGAGTTTCCCTGTCTAGCGTTATAAAGTACCTGACTCATTTGTAATAATAACAATCCAAAATCGTCTGGAATCTGAAACTGCCCTTACTTTTGACTTGTTTTTTTACAGCCTGTATGTTTCTGGAGCTAGTTATTTTCTGTTTCCAGTTATTATTTGGCTATATTTACGAGCGGTGAAAGAAGCGATTGCGAAAACTAAGTAACGTTTGCTAAGGCCGGTCATGGATGACCAAAAACATATTTTTACGGATGACCAAAAACATTAGCATGGAGGAACTCGTTTCCTCCGTGCTTCGGATCGGAAGCCACGTTAAGCCGTTGGTCCCGGCTGCATCTGCGGGCGTTAATACCCACCAACTCGCACTGGGCCAGTGTGGTAGGTTATGGCCCATTCTCCCTATAATCTTCCTGGAATATGTAGGCCTGTGCCGCAGCTGTGGCGACATTGAAGGGCTGCCGATGTTTATATCGATTTTAATTAAGTTGTTCTTGTTTCAGAACAGAGATGGCGCTAAGGTGGTGCGTGCTGGCGTGCGCGCTTGCGTGTGCGCTCGCGCAGTCCAACTACGATTCACAAGCGAACAATATCGAATATCAAGGCGAAGGCCTCCCTGAGCAGACTGTTTTGGATGGGAAGGTCAGTATCATTTGAAATTATAACTCTACTTTGATATTGGAGATTTATTCATTGCCTTGTGGTCACGGCAGAGCAGAATACAATTATTGTTACCTGCCCGATCTCTCCCGCGGGTGACGATCAAGGTAAATAAGAGTTTTGACAGCGATATACAATTTACTGCGATTGACGTGCCCTTAGCTAAATATAAATAGGATATATTGCTAGATAGAAATATGATTATAGTTACATAGCAATAGGCATACAAGAGGACGTATCACAAAGTTTGTGAGACTATCCTTAACTTCACACAAAGATGGAAACATAACCTCCACAAACTACAAATCTAACCTAGTTTTCTAATTGAGTGACCGACCACCACAAAAGAATACCTACTATCCAAAGCTTGATGATTGCAGTCCCTTTTTTTTTACACTGGCATTTGCAATGAACTGGTTTAACCGCAACGTTCCGTACTGTGGCATGACTAAAACAAAGATCTAACCCCGAAATGCAGACACGCTACCTAAAATTTGAGCATTGCTTAAAAAGTTAAGTGGAAAATACCTGTCAAAATGTGTATGGAAAAACGTAAATTTTGACAATATTTAAATGTTAAACAGGACTCAAACTTTGAGTTGCGTTTCTGTATTCGTTGGTAAGACTCTTGCGCAGGTCAACTGGATTTGCTATTTTCATCCATTCAAAAATAGCACTTAAAAGTTTAATAAAATATCCAAATCCTTATAAATCATATAAAATAACCCTAATATTGTATTATTCTGAACTTATTTGAACAATAAGAAGTATAAAAAATTTACAAAAATTATTTCAACGAAAATTATTGTGGTCGGAAAAAGTTCGTAAAATTAGTCTTGATGCGGGAATCGAATCCGCGTGGTATAGGCATCTGCAAAGGATGCGGGTTCGATTCCCGCTTCAAGACTGTAATTATTCTAACGCGCACAGAGACCAAAGCCTCGCGCTATTGAGCTCTCAACAGACCCGCTTAGCATAAAAAAGGGGCCTTAGCTAGCGCTTATGTTATGAAAACTAGAAGACGGAATAAACATAAGTAATCACTCTTACTTACGTATATTATCATCATTCTCTCCGTTCATCGGTGTTCGGGATGAACATAAATAAAATTCTAGAATTGCATAGTATTATAGGGTTTACTGTGAGTCTTTCGACATGGTAAGGACTATGACGACGTCATCTTTCTATACATTCATTTTAACACTTTTTCCGTGTAATGGATGATATGAATAAAAAGGGAGGCTTGATGATGTCTGATTAATGGAAGCGGGAAACTGGAAACACTGCAGGAAGATGACGAGTCTATAAATAAAGACACAAAAAAAATAATAAAGACGCGTAAAAATCGCTTCGGTGACAACCCAGCCATTACAAAACTCGTCCAATGCGAAACTCGACCGAAATCGAATATGAATTTAATTATTTTCGAGGACCACTCCTCCTATATAAATTTGTTACGTCATACGAATAATGCATCACGTTTGCAGAAGATTAAGCGAAATATGTATCGCACCTGTCCAAACGAAACTCGAGTTAAAGTCTTCGAACTCGTAATCAAAGAAACCGCTGCCAAAATGATAATTATCGGCGGGCAATGGACTCATGCTGCGTGCCTGATATATCGATATTAATTAGACATTTCAAGGCGGTGTCCATTTCGGATGCACGGGTAAATGTTTTATTTAACGTTTTCAATTTGCATGGGCACTAATTGGGAGATTTGCCGGCGTTAAATAATAAGAATCGCGACAACCCAAGGCCGGTACTTGCTCCTTTCATGCCAGCCTGGTAGAGTTAAAAATAACGAAGGTACCTAGTCCCTTCTTCTTCTATGACAGCCATAGAATGTGCGAGTCCCTCACTCACCCTGGGGGTGTCATAAACACTTTGGAACACAAGAATGGTAGAGAAAAACACCTAAAACTGTATGATCATAGAGAGTTGGTGTTTAACGTTGATTGTTCAACCTAAATTAAAACCATGAACTGTATGGATTTGAATGTTGTAATCTCCATCACTCTCTCCGTTTATCCGCCCCCTGACATGATCTTTTTCATCATTTTTCTTTACTTTCATCACTAGCACTTTTGGTGTGATGGATGATATGAATTAAAAGAAAGTGGTGTGGGATTGCCCGGTATTATAGGTACCAATAAGCATATTGGGACACCCGAATGTTGGAGAGCAAACAACCACCTACAGCATACCGAACGAGGGTTGGTGTCATGCGGTCGGCTGGCTGTAAAATCTAAGTCATAACTTTGAGCAGTAAAGACTGGAATCCTGTTAGTCCAATCCTTCTCTCCTATTGGCCTCTCGAAATGGTTTTTTTATCTTTATTTCTGACTGATATGGAATACGTAATTTCACGAAATTTTGTAACATATGAATTTTTTTGCATACATAAATCACGCCCATATCCCCGAAGGGGTAGGCAGAGGTGAATTCTCACCCGCGTTTCGCCAATTATGTTAAGTCCCATGTAATAGGTGGCGAGCCTATTGCCATTTATCGGGCACAAAAGTCGCAGTACATTGTCAGGACGGTAGTATAAGAGGAACGCTGCTGCCCATTCCTCATCACTGATTTATCCTTAGTCGCCTTGTACGACACCCACGGGAGAGATTTGGGATGGTTGGTGACAATTGTATTCTACTCTGCCGTCACCACACGGCTATTTTTTTGGTAAAACCTTTTTCCATAAACCCATTTTCTCCGGCCACCCAGGCAGTTTGCGATGAATTATCCTGATAATACGGATTCATAGTCACAATTTCTAAGATACTTGAGGGGATAATCAGTGAGCTATCCTGCATAGCATAGCTAGATGCTGAGGCCAGAGCGGGGAGACCGCAAGTATGATTGATATCGCTATTACCGATAGATGCCCTGTGGCCTCAGTGCTTGTTTCCATTATCTCCAAAACAAAAACAAATATCCTTGTCTATTTTAATTTTATTCGTTAACGTAACATCGATCGAAACGTAATTATTAAAATATTTTAAAATAATTACAAAATTGCACACTATTTTTTACAAATTTTACACTACATGATTTTTTTGTAAATACAATTAAACGAACGTAATAACAGTGATTCCACTTATATCACCTAGCAACATGGGACTTGACAGAATAGGCATGATGACTAATTTTGAAAAACTACACCATGCTTTTCCTTTATGTCCACTTTACCCAAAATAAATTATATTTATGTAAAAACTTTCGATTTCGATAGAGAAAACATGTTTTGAATAATGCTATTTACAATTTCCGCCAAAATACCAAAATAGCAATGGCGTCTGTGTGACGTCACTAAGGCCAGTGGCTGCCGCAAAAAGGCCAGTGGTTCTTTGTTAGTGTCATTATCCCTATTGGCGAAACGTAATTAATCTCTGCCTAGCCCTTCGGAGATGAATGGCCGTCACCTGTTCGGCCCCGAAGGGGTAGGCAGTGGTTTGTTGCTATGGCACGGTAATCGCTGAGTTGTGGTGTACTAGGACTGCTGCTGCCCATTTTTGTAATGTTTAGAACCTGGGACCCACGGGAGAGATAGGAGGCGGTGATGTACTCAGCTTCGCCACAACCACACGGCAAACACGACGGATAACAATGGAAACGCATTACCGATTGCAGCAGCCCGAAGCTAATAATTAGCAATATAGATTTATAGGCGACGTTTGGCACGCAGTAGACCCCTAGGCAAATGAACTATCGATTTTATTGGAGGTTTTATCTCAAACTGCTCTTGCAAGAAATAGGATGCCTTTTTCAAATTAAATCTTAAGACAGTGATGAATTTACTTACATAATTGTATGTAGCTGAAATGGAAAGTGGTGCCGTGTGGTGACGGCAGAGTAGAATACATTTGTCACCACCCCTTTCTCCCGTGGGTGTCGTACAAGGCGACTAAGGATAAATCAGTGATGAAGAATGGGCAGCAGCGTTCCTCTTATACCACCTAGCAAGGGAACTGCGACTTTTGTGCCCGATAAATGGCAATAGGCTCGCCACCTATTACATGTGACCTAACATAATTGGCTAGACGTGGGTGCTAGTTCACCTCTGCCTACCCCTTCGGGGATATAGACGTGATTTATGTATGTACCTATGTATGAAATGGAAGGCGAGTAATTTAACCAACCAATAAAAACCAATGAAAATCAAAAATTATTGTTTTTATTATTTTTCATTTTTATTTGAACATTATATTAATGTTAATGTGAAAATTATGAAAAATGTACAATTATGACTACAATTTTTCGAACTTTTTCTAACCATAACTTTCTTTAGAACCTTGTTTTCTTTGCATGCCACCAAAAAGAGTTTCCTCGCTAACTGAACACCATGCGTGACGTAATTAAATCTATTATCTTACTTATAATTTAGGGCCGATTTCACAGTCTCTCATAGAAACTGAGTTTAATAAAACTTGGTTTTGATTAATGCAAACTATGTAGCGGAACTCAGTTTAGAGCATAAACCTAGTTCAACTTCAACTGATCGCGTTTAATTCTGCGGTGAAATCGGCCCTTAGTGTTATACAAAAATTAATATTTAAGCCTGTTTGTGACAAGCTTGTTTGTGTTAAGAGCGAAACTCTACGAAAATTTAAAAGTTTGGGCTAGATGGATAGTTGTGACTATAAAAAATATGTATTTTATTATTATTAAAATCAAATTAATTAATATTATCATGTTTTTTCTTATTACAGGTTACGAAGCTGGATGACTTGAGCCCTTTCATTAATTTGAACAGGACCAAAGCTGAGCTGAATTGCACGGCTGGATCTATGCAGGCATGTGTTACCAACCATTTTTTATATTTTATTTTATAAATAAGTACCTATACAATTTTATTTTAATCAATTTTATTCAATTCTAATTATAATTATCTATACGCAAAAAGGTTAACATAATTCCCCATAGCTGCAGCAGTATTTATTTTTCTTTAATTGTTAAGGGGTTAATTTAAACCCCTTCCGTAGCTCGTCTAGGTTAGTTTAAAGTGTCCGTTTCGATTGCTCGGCCACGACGGAGAATAAGAAAAGCGATCATGATTTAGTGCAAAATTGTGCAAGCATAAATTCCCGCATTGTAGACAGAATTGATTTTGTTAAAATGTAAATAAAAGTAACAAAATGATGTTTTCACTGCATTCATTTATGATAACGGAATTTTATCTAAATAGTATATTATTTTAAGCGTTACCAATACTACCACAATATACTTTGAGGTGTTTGTTAATTGTTCAACAATAACAACGTTCCAATCCAGACAAAAACGTAAAAAAGCATATTTTAAATTTAACAGTGTCATCTTTTTTCGGTTTCCAAAACAATTTGTACTCTTTGGAATGTTGTTTAGTTATGCTTAGTTAATCTGTGGCTAATCGGTCAGTGGTCCTCTGTCGGATTGAAATTGAGCTCAGCCCCCGTAGCGCGCACGTGGACAAAATCTCTTCGGGAAAAGAAAATACTTTCCTCTCGCTCTAACTCTCACTAAATCCTGAGACAAAATATTGTCAAGTGGTGGAGAGATTTTGTCCACGTCCCCTGCTAGGCCTACAGCATTAGCCAAGACGCTTACTGATCTTCTCTGTGGTGTAAGCATGCCAGAGAAAAATAAGTTAGCTATTTTATATAATTATGCCAACGTGAAAAACGTTGGCATATACCACTTCAGCACAATAGCCCAGTGATGAGGAATGGGCAGCAGCGTTCCTCTTATACCTACCACCTAGCAAAGTACTGCGACTTTTGTGCCCGATAAATGGCTTGCAATAGGCTTGCCACCTATTACATAGGACCTAGCATAATTGGCGAAGCGTGGGTGCTAGTTCACCTCTGCATACCCCTTCGGGGATATAGGCGTAAATTATGTATGTATGTATGTCGTTTAACTAACGCCAAATTCTGATGTCTACTTTCAGATGGAGCTGAAGTTCCACGAGAAATACTACGGAATAGCTTACGCGGACTTCGATAGGCACTCGGCATGCCAGGTCCGGGGGAAGGGAGCCATGTCCTACAGGCTGGAGCTGCCTCTGAAGGGATGCGGTACCAGGCAGGTGGGTAGTTGAAAAAATGGATTTGTACTATATTCTAGCCATTTTTTTTTAAATTTCTTTGGGACAATTAACAGTTACACATTATATGTTACTATAAATACTATCACATAATTATATAGAATTTTGTAAATGTGTTACCAATACCATTATCTACCAATTACTATACTTTAAATGAGTACATCTGTATATTAACTAATTATAACAGTAACTAAAAAAAATATAATGGTTGCAATTAAATGTAGTCCAGAAGGCGGACAAACACACCACTTTTTGAGCAAAATTGATAAAACACACCTACTTATAATTACAAAAAAAAAAACACAATAAGAAAAAATAAGAATGAATGAATTCGTTCATAAATGAGAGTGGATATCTCTCTTTTATTTAAAAACCAATTCATTCGCTTTCTACACTGTTGATACTATTAAAACTCTCTACATATACTACTACTTAGTATTATCTGTATATTGAACCATATTATATTCTATATGAATAACTATATACTCGTACATATAAATATACACACACGCTATATAATATAGGCTATATAATATAATATAATATAGGCCTAGGTGCGACAAAATAACATAGAACGTGCCAGCCCAACAAATGCATTTGCTTAGTCATAATGTTATTTTCTGTTTTAGTAACAGGGATTGTGTTAAAAGGGAATACTATTGAAACACCATTGCGATACGATTGTTACGTTAACATTAGCAAAGTCAGGCCTCTGTCAGTACATAATCAAATTCAATACGCAATATAAATGATCGGATCGTCCATATAATCGGCGACAATGACTAATTTATTACGCAATCCGCGTATCCCACCGTAGTGGTAGAAAACAATTATCCACTCTGTTCACTAGCGGTGAGACCTTTATTTTTACACATTTAAGGTTTAGAATCAGGCGTGGATCTTCGTCACCGTTGTCCATTGTACCGATTGATACGGCGATCAACGGTAGCTGGCTAGGAGTTTCCGGGTTCAGACGTCGGTGAAGGTATTACGATGTCGGTTCTACAGCGCGTTGAACCTATGGATTTTTATGTCGTGGTGTATTTCTATATGTTTATTTACGAAAAGTATTGAGGTTGGATGAAGGAAAGTGCGGGGGTAAATTGCAGACTTGGCAAATATGTATGCCTATTCTTTTTCTTATATGTATTTTTCTTTCCGTATCTGCAGGACCCTCTTCGGGTGTTCACCAACAACATTGTGGTGCGGTTCCATCCCAACCTGGAGATGGAGGGTGATGAAGTGATCACTATAGTCTGCCGGTATCCTCCGCCAGTCGTGCAAGAACCCATATTCAACCCTATTTTGGCTCCGTAAGTGTGATTTTTGCTAAAAGTATCATAAATGTTAGATGTCTGAATTGACCGCCGTGTGGTGAGCAGAATACAATTTTAACCCCCCCATCTCTCTCGCGGGTGTCGTAGAAGGCGACTAAGGCTAAGGACACTGATGAGTATATAGCATATATAGTAGCGTTCATCTTATACCACCCAACAATATACTGCTAATGATGTGCCCAATAGATGGCAAAAAGTGTTTAATACTGAACCATCGATTTCATCTTTCGTTTTAACCAAATAACTTTAAAACGACAAACCTCAAAGATCGGCTTATCGAGCATTCCTTAGTTACGTCATAAACTTAAACTATTGGACATTGCGCCATTAAGCTCCCCTTTCGCTCAACCAAATAACGTAACAATGACCAACCTTCGTTGTCCTTCGCAGAAAACCCGAAGATCCGCTGCCAGTCCACTCGCCGCTAGCAGGAACTCACATTCTGATGATAATCTGTGCGATTCTCTTCCTGACTCTACTGCTGCTTGGGCTGGGCGTGTCTTACTTGTGCTTGCGCAGGAGAGCGGTGCCGGTCGCCAGGAGGCTTATTGATGACTCGACTGGCTCCATAGTAAGCCGGGAAAGTATTCAAGGTGGGTCGAAAATTTAATTCTGTTGTTTCTCATAGAAAGTACCTAAAATAATTTAATAGCCAGAGAAAGTAGAATTAGCCAGAAAAGGTAGAATAGTAGCCTGAAAATCAAATATATTTGCCGAAAAGGTAAAAGTGAAGAAATTAAAAGCCGACCACTTTTAAGAGATTTTATAACAGGTTGCAAATTTTTTTTTAAATTGTACGCGTCGTTTCTAATAGAAGTGAAGATCCCCCGAGCCCACCCGGTGTACCAGGCGGCGGCTGATGGTGCCAGCGTGGCTTCCGACACCATCCCCTCTGACTACCCCTCGGAGACGCCCAGCGAAGCCGAACACGCCCACGCCAACCAAGCCTTCATGATCGACGAGTACCACAGCGAAGGTAAATAGGGGGATAATAGATGGGGAAACGTTTACTTGATACTTCTTATTGGAAAATAGAAAACTAAATTAAAAAACATTACATTTAAAAGTCATAGAATTAGGGCCTGTTTCACAATCGAAAAGTAAGTTCGAAGTAGCTTCCTTCGCAGATCATTAGACAGTTGTAATATGAAATATATGTCAATTGAACTTCAAAGTAAGCTACTTCGAACTCACTTGTCGATTGTGAAACAGTACCAGTACTCCTTACAAGCAAATTAGCAAGTTAGGCAGCAAATCATAAATTTAAAAGAACATCGCTGACGATATGTGGATTGTTAATTATTTATGTGCTATTAAGCCGTGTGATGACGGCAGAGCAGAATAGAATTGTCACTCTTCTGCGGGTGCCCGATAGATGGCAGGCTGGCCTAGGGGGCATACATGGGACCTAACATAATTGGCGAAACGTGGGTGTTAATTCTCCTATTTATCTTAATAGATTTATGTATGTAATATGTAGAAAATAGAAAACAAAAAAAAAAATTATTAACATTAAGATGTGGTCTGAGTTGGCGAATGTTTCAATTACCATATGATTAAAAAAAAAAGAAGCCGTGTGGTAACGGCAGAGTAGAATACAATTGTCACCACTCCAAGTCTCTCCTGTGGGTGGCGTACAAGGCGACTAAGGATAAATCAGCGATGAGAAATGGGCAGCAGCATTCCTCTTAAACCACCCAGCAATAGTACTGCGACTTTTGTGCTCGATAAATAGCAATAGGCTCGCCACCTATTACATGGACCTAACATAATTGGCGAAATGTGGGTGCTAGTTCACCTCTGCTTACCCCTTCGGGGATATAGGCGTGATTTATGTATGTATGTATGTATGTTAAAAAAAATTAAACAATTACAATAATTAACTTCTCCTAAAACAGTATAAAATATTCTAATCAGTAATCATTGACTATCGGACTAACTTTTTATATTTATTAAACTAAATATAACTCTTTTAATAATCAGGCTAATTGATATCACAATTTAATTTATAAATAATGCCAATAACGTATTATACAGGGTTAATTGTAAAGTACCCGCATCGCCGTAAACTAAGTTTGTATTACGAGATTTAACATCTATAACTCAATTGAAAACATTGAACAAAAAAAAAATTTTTTTGCAAGTTGTCATTAAAATACGAGAGGTGGATCAAATTAATATATTTTATGTCACACCTGACCATACAGTGGACTTTTCCGCACGCTACGCATACGAAACATCCCACTTCCTGGTCAGGGCGTGACATAAAACTATGATCTTACTTCGAGCGATAAAAAAAGCCTCAGATCGGATGTTTATACATATAATAAATACTTGTGATCTGACAAAACACTGTCAAGTGGCGCAGAGAGATTTTATCCAAGTCCCGCGCTAGGCCTACAGATAAAGGTCTGAACATACATAACGTGAAAACACCCCGGACGGGACGGGGACGGGACCTCTCGTACAAAAAGCTCCGTCCGTGTCTCCGTGACATATGTCACACGGGGCTTCCCGTTACGTATGCTCAGGCCTTAAACTGGGAACAGGGCAGGGAGATGAAGAAGAAGTAGCATTCTAACTAACTGAACTGACCAAGTGCGCAAGTGTCGCCATAACCCATACATAACCCACTAACAGGATACGGCGAGGCGCACGAGACGCACGCGGCTAACGGACGCCTGGCATTGGCGGCAGGGCCCCCGCCCGCGTTCGACGTTCGCGTGCGCGTGCAGCGGCCGCCCGCGCCGCCCTCGCCGCCCTCCACAGTCACGCTCACTGAGACGGACGCGGGAAGTATGAGGTGGGTACTTTTTGAATGTCGATTTATTATGATTTGATTTTTATTTGAACATGCTTAATACAGGGTTATTTGTAACACACCAACAACCTCGCAGAACTCGATAGTAGCTATTAAAGTTCATCTTCTTCTTCTATCTGTGAAAACTTGTCAATAGCTAATAGGTAGTTATAAATTATACACATATAATGTAATAGCAGTAAGTTTTCCAATAAATAAAATAAAAAAAATAAAAAATAAAATCTTATCTAAGAAGTACCGTTTGACAGTTCTGACACATTGAAGAATAGGGATGGGATCAAATAAATCAATTACTACAATATGCGAATTTTATATACTAATCGATTATAAATTTATGTATCGACAACGAAGTGTAATGACCTCCTAACTAACATTTTGTCTTTTTTATAATTCTTATTTTTAATGGATTTAAAATACGGTTTTGTATTAATAGTCATAAATAAAAGACAATAAATTTACAATATAAAAATGTTTTGTTAATAGATATAAAGTTGATCAAATTGAACGAAAGTCGAGAATCGAGAGTTTACAGTTGATCCCATAATGAAAACGTTTTTCTTTTTTATGGTCTGCTGCACAAACTCTTGAAATTTTAGAAAAATAAACAAATTATTTATATTGCACTTAGTTACTCGAATGTTACCTGAGAAATTAAACGAATAATTCAAACCCAATCGTTTGAATTATTCGTTTAATCAATAGCATGGCTAACATCCCTACTATAAAAAAAGAAAATTGGCCTTCGACAATGACCTTGTAATGACGGCAAATTTACGTCGGATGAAATTAATTATTTAATTTAGAAGAGTTTTTAAATAAATATAAGTGTTAAAATAGTCTTCATTTTCATTTTAATAATCAATATAATATGCGCCAATTAAAACAAGTGCGATTTTATCATTCAAGAAATAAATAATATTGTGTGATCGCAATTACAAGGCTCCCATTGAATATCTGTCATGAACCGCCAAACGGTACTTCTTAGTTTAGATAGACTGTAGCGGGAAGTATGAGGTGGGACTTTTTAATATCAATTTATTATGGTTTGGATTTATAATTGAACATTTTAGTCATGTGGTGACGGCTGAGCAGAACTATTACCACTATCCCTATCTCTTCCGTGGGTATCGTACAAGGCGACTAAGGGTACAGACAGAGCAGCAGCGTTACTCTTATACCAGTTAGCGATATACTGCGATTAACGTGTCCGATACATGGCAATAGGCTCGCCTCCTACCTATATGGGACATGGCACATGGGAGGTCCCATGTGCCACCTTAACTGGCGAAAAATGGGTGTTAATTCACCTCTTCTTGTCTCAAATAGTTAACTACTAAAGAAGTCAAGAGATTTAACTTTAAAACTTTACTAAAATTAAATTAGGTAACTATCTACAATGCAATTTTCATCCTATATTGTGTCACCCATAGGCAATGCCGATGCTTCAGCAGTGTAGATATTATTTAGAGGTTCCTTAGGTTAACCTCTTAATATCTACAATGATGGCTGATTGGGTTAGGTTGATGATGATAATCACTAATGTGAACTAACAACTCACGTCACTAGAGCCATTTCGTTTAGCATAATTTCAATGTCACCAACAGACAAACAGCGGCTTACATGGAACAAGAAAGGCAGGAGTCCGTTCGCACTGTGTCGCCGATGGCGTTGCCTTTGCCCGCAAGAGCTTCACAGCTCCCGCCGCCTGAGAGACCACCTAGACCGGCTCCGCATTACGTTCAGGTTAGTTAACTGGCCGCAAAACTGACGGATAAATAATAATCGCCTGTTGTACCGACACGTAAAACAAGTGATTAAAAGATAACCGCCCGTTTTTGACAGTTCTTCCATACGATATAGGGCCTGTTTCACAATCGACATGTAAGTTCGAAGTAGCTTACTTTGCTGTTCAATTGACATATATTTCATATTACAACTGTCAAATGATCTGCAAAGTAAGCTACTTCGAACTTACTTGTCGATTGTGAAACAGGCCCTTAATGTCACAAACTGATGGGCATCTTTTATTCGCCTGTTTATGTGTTGGTGAACTCCAGCCTTCTAATGTTGTGTGCCACCTAGAGACAATTTTAGGATAACATTGATAGGTGTTTACTGAAATGTGTTAAATGTTGAAAAGGATTAAATGGCTACAAATATAACCTGAGGCCCTTGATAACAAAGGTTGCTAAATCCAAGTTTGTCATTATATTATAGTATATTTCTAGCTGAATTTGTCAAAGAAGTGAATAAACTGAAGAGTCCAACTAGATGGCACTCTAGGTGACTCAATCATCAAGTCATTTAACGATTTCACGCTGTATAGTTACCTTATTATAAATTATAAGCCATAATTGTGGTAGTATTTAATAGAAATATTAAGTTAACTGACGGAGAAGAAAGCAGTACGAGAGCAGAATCAATAGAAGACCTTTGCATTAATGTATTATTTCCATTACCATTGAGGTTAATTTTCATACCAATTTCAATCTACATCATTGCGATAGGTATTACATTTGAATGTAACTAACAAACTTCTATACTTACAGTCTATTTTAATCAGAAATGTTCAAACTGGGTTAATTTAACTGTCCATTTTAATTTAATAATGGTGTTCTTAGAAAATTATATCCAGTTTTTGAGAATTACATTTGTTTCAAGATCGCGTAGAATGTATTAAAATTTCCTGATTGAACATTAAACACACTGCAGTCATTTGATCATACGTTAATTTAGAGAATTTAAAATTATTTAATGTGTTAAATATCTATGTATACTAAACAGTTTTTTATTATTATGAGTGTATCCTGGTCACTTATTCAGTGTTTTGTGTTTTGCACCAGAGATCTTTTAACAGAAAGCAACTTCGTATCATCTCAATGAATCATTATAACACCTACATCTTTTGCATCAGATTACATTTATCAATCTGTAATATCAAATACATCAACCATAAATTTATGAGGCGGTTGACTAAAATCCTGGAAGAAACCAAAGATCGAAAAAACTCTTTCAATACAGAATTTTTATCACCCACTTGTTTAGATTATTCTTATTCGTTTTTACCTAAACTACAAAAAAAATCAAGGTTCTCAGAACTACTTTTTAAATCAATTTTTCTGACAATGAGAATATATTGTTATCTTTTAATTATGCCAGGTCAAGCTAATGCATCTGTTACAAGTTCTCTATCACCAACATTAATATCCACAACCATTACTAAATCCAACTGTTCACCACTAACTAGGAGTGGTCGCGACGACCACGCTCCATCGTTTCCCTCAACACCGAGATGACGGACACCCACTCCGTAACCGAGGTCACTGACCGTTCACACGCCAGGATGTTCCACATCAAGGTAATCATCGTCACCTTGCACAATAACTGCATTGCACTCTCACATTGTATCCATTTTCTGTTCCCTAGGTGCTACAATTATTTCTTTTTGCTGAATCGTCTCTTTCAAGTTGTCAAGACGTTGCCTGCTTCTCTTATCTTCTCTTACAATATGTTCATTAGTTTTTCCAAAATAGAAGAATACCAATTCAGAATATTTTACAGCGCAGAATAAGTTTCAGCTTAAATATTTCAAGGGATTCTTGATACTGTTTAAAAAACTGTAAATGGGTTACTAGCTTCGCTTTATGGGTCTTTTTATGAAATAAAAAATGTACTGAACGCTAAAATGTGAATACTGGATACATTTCAGAAACCTCCTCCGCCACCTCCTGTGATGAGTGAGCGTCTGGAGACTGAGGAGCAGGAAATGCTGATGGAAAGCTTAGAACCATTGCCTCAGACACCTATCATGCCAGCCAGGTAACGTCTACTTAGATTACTTCATTATAGTTATGGGTGATCGAAAAATTTATTATCTCCATCTTTCGGTGGCGAATCAGATAGTGGCTGGGTTTTGAAGACTCATCATTACAGACTGCCTAAAACTTTAATCGAAATTGGTATATTGCAATAGTAATAATCCAGATACATATTCTTACTATGAATGGATTTCCAAATCCCCTCATTTCACATGAAAGATCTCCGTATACTGCTTACTCCCCTATTCCCCCCTTGGACATGAAGGTTTTTGATGTCTAGCGTCTTGACGATTCATAAACGTATTGCTATCATACCAGTCATTAAACAATTTCGACTTTTACTATTTTTATTTTTATTCGAAAAATATAAATTATAAATGTTAGAAAAAATAATACAAAAACGTCTTGGCCGAGTGGTTCAGGTACCTGCCCTTATTTCCCATCAAGGCTATAATTTTTCGAAATTTTTCTAACGCAATATTCTTCAGACTTGTCAATTTTCCCGGAATTACAGGAAGCCAGAGATCACCTCGCACTTGGTCGACGACGTGTTCTTGCGCACGATCACGGAGAAGAAGACGATTGAAGACATCGAACGACACAAACGCCTGGTGACGGAGTACAGGCAGGTGCCGCCGCCGCCGCCGCAGTTCGACGTCACCATCCGCAACCACACGCTGCCCGAGGCGCAGTGGGAGAACTTCTCAGACATCAGTAGCGCCTCCGGCATGACTCTCACGCCCAAAATGGAGAGGGTCCCGCTGTCATTGCCGCCACAGAAGTTCATAGGTGAGCCGAGCCTTAAGATTTTCTCCTGGACAAGTCGAGAGACTTTCCTCTCGACTGCCACTATAAACCAAAAAGCAATATCTTTTCTGAATTTTGTTGATCTCAAATATATCTCTTCTTCTGATTTTTATTGTGTTTGATAGTTTAATGAATTATCTGTCTAAAGGGATATGACACATAGTAATACAATTCTACCTAAAATTACTAAGCAACTTAAGAGGTAGGTAGGTAGGTATAGATAGAATCAATTTAACTTAAGACAATTTTGGGGGTTAGAAAAAGAATTTCGAAAAATTATGGTCTTGATGCGGGAATCGAACCCGCGTCCGCTGCTATCCGGGCAGGTGCCTGACCGCTCGGCCAACCAAGACACTAATTAACTTGCCGAAATTCTTCTAACCTTTACACTTCTTCACGTTGTAAGCCAACGGGTACCCTCGCAATGTAGAAATAAATTTCAAACATTCCAAAGCAGATATTTTTACAAATACCATGCGTTCGGTTAAGCTTGGGTTTGCTTTATAAAATATTCGATTTTAATTTCAACATAATCAATCATTAAGTAAAAAATTTAAAATTTAAGTAACCAAAACTTTTCGTAGTTCGACTATAGAACCCAGCGTTAGGCAATAATGCTCGATAAACATAATGGTTTGTTGACATTAGTGCCATTGTATTATAACTGAATGTTTTTTCAAATCAGTTAGCCTGCAGTAAGACATTCTAACGTTTCAGGAAAAGGCGGCCCGGCCCTCTTCTCCCCGGAGCTGATCAAGCAGACTAGTCACGTGTACCACCCGTCGTCACCAGGCGAGATGCCTCTCCTACCCGAGTTGCCACCGGCGAGGAACCCGCTCTATCGGGAGGAGGATGACGAGGATGTGCCGGATCCCACTCCGGCTCCGCCCGTGCCAACCAACTGGAGTGTGCTCACCAGGGTGTTGAAAACCGAAGCTCAGGATGAGGTAAGCTGTCGTTTTACGATCTATTCGGATGTAGAGATAACGATTTCGCTCCCCTAAAACTTTACAAAATTAAAATGGTCTTTTTAGATTCAGTGCATCCTAATCTAATCATCCTAAGCTAAGTCTGTACGTTGTTCTTTTTTTAAAAAAAATACTAAGTTAAATTAAAATATACAATGCTCGACGAAGTTTTTATTTAAAAAATAAAGAAATTTCGATGCTTACAACGTTTAACAAATGCAATATTTCGTAAATATAAAAACATACGAACCCAGCATTATATTATATTTACAACATAATTGGACTATGTTTACGGGGTGAAAAATGTTATTGCTTTTTGTACTCAAATGTACCGCGTCACAATCCTCTTACTGTTAACGGTTTTCGCATCCCAAGGTTCTGCAAGACACCGAGCGCTCCCTCCGGCTCACGAGAGAGGAGCGCCTCCGCTGGCGAGAGCTGATCACCCACGAGAGCACCCTCCGCAGAGAGCTAGCTCGCTCCTCCACCAGGGAGGAGTTCTCCAGGGTGGCCCACGACCACAGATTTGCACCTCTCTACGCGCCTCACAAGTGGGAGGTCATCATACGCATACTTGCTCCGCCGCCGGATAAGCCTAAGGTAACTTTAAACTATAATACTATGTGGATAATGGAAGTGTAATTAATTATATAAAATTATGAGTAAATAAATAGACGTACGAAATAGTCCAATAATGGCCAATCTAGGGTAGAGCCATGTTATAGGAATGCGGCTGCTCCTGGCACAAGTGTTTTTAGACTTATTAGGAGTAAGTCAACCTCACTTATTGTTACACTTGCACTTTTGTTAATGACAATAAACATTTTTCATTTTCAACTCAAATCATGCTTCGTCTCACACAGTCTTATTAAATAAACTGGTAAAACATGGTATAGTTATTCCGCGTTTTGTCTTCGTCTCACAAACATGATATTGAATGCGAGGAAAACAGACAAAACACTGAGTTACTACTTAAATACTTAAACCGTTTTTATTAATAAGGCTGACAGAGATTCGCCGAGTTCGAGTTCGAGTTCGAGTTTCGTTTTCGACAGGGGTTCGCCCACCGGAATTAAGATCCTGACCTTCCCAGGGGAGTACAATTTTGCCCTAGGTTTGGTTGGTGGTAGGACTTTTTTCAAGTCTGCCTGGCAGCTACCGCCATCTTATCAAACCTTGTCGCCATGATAATAATGTTAACAGCTTCATTGTGTTCCGACAATTTGTGTTAAGATAGCCCGCCGCTCTGTGGTTGCAAGTTTGATTCCATGTTCGGCCCTTATCCTTACTCTATCAGGTGAGCTGAAGGCCTACTCTGTCTAAAGAGCTTCTCTGTCTATCATAAAAAAAGTGTTTAAAACTAAGATTTGACAACCATCGACGAGCGGTTCTGGCTTTTTAATGGACTTTGAATTTGATTAAGAAAGATCCGCCTAGGCCTTCCCCGTCCCATTTCTGTATTCACTTATTCACTGCAATTGTTGTGTATATCTCATTGTTCATAAAATATCACAAACGACTTGCCCAGCTAGCAGTCGCACTCAAAACGCAGTCCTACCGTAACCTACTTAATAGATATAATATCTCGTCACTGTCGGAGAGGATGTAGCTTCGTTACTATACGGAATAGTGCTCTCACTGGAGGGCACACTCGTAGAGACATTTAACCTACAACACATTCACTAGAAGTTGCCGACTGATTGTGGATTAAAACAAAAAAAATCTGCCTGTTCCAGAACCGGTACAGGAAGAAGTCCGAATGGGACTCCCGGTCTCGCCGCAGCTCGCTGCCGACGCTCTACGAGTACGACAGTGACGCCACCTCCCTAAGGGAGCCGCAGAGGTCACGACGCTCCTCCTACCGCAGCGACCACGTCGACATGAGGTCAGATCACCTACCAATTCTTTTTATTTTACAAATTAAATTGTGCCTGATATATTATTATGTGGGTAGTTAATTATCCGTTTGCAACCACCCCAGCTCTCCCGCGGGTGTCGTACAAGGCGATGAGTAATCGACAGCAGGGTTCCTCTTATACCACTTATAACGAATGAATTAACGATTAATGAAAATGAGTATTGTTAGATCACCTATATATGTATGACATTATGGGACCTTAGTGGGTGTTATTGCACCTCTGCCTACCCATTTGGGGATATAGGCGTGATTTATGTATGTATGACCGAGATGTATGGAAATATAAACGCCAGATAACCTGGGAACAGCAAACCCAAGTCGCTTATATCTATTCGAACGCATAGAAAACAAAGGCCGTGTGGTGACGGCAGAGTAGAATACAATTGTCACCACCCCAAATCTCTCCCGTGGGTGTCGTACAAGGCGACTAAGGATAAATCAGTCATGAGGAATAGGCAGCAGCGTTCCTCTTATACCACCTAGCAATGTACCTACTGCGACTTTTGTACCCGATAAATGGCAATAGGCTCGCCACCTATTACATGGGACCTATCATAACTGGCGATACGTGGGTGCTAGTTCACCTCTGCCTACCCCTTCGGGGATATAGGCGTGATTTATGTATGTATGTGTATGTATAGAAAACAAAAGTAAGAGACTGGCGTATTGTTTTCTCAGTAATACGCCAGTTCATACATTTGTATTCTACACGTTCGATAGCTTGGCCACTTGCCACTTGGCTAGGCTACTTGGCTGGTCGGGAGCAGAAAAATGTTGCTGAGAACTGTAACTGGAGATCTGTATCCGATTCCAGGTCGATGTCCGAGATGATGGTGGACTACGCTCGGGAGCAAGCGGACACGCACTCGGAGGTGTCCGCGGGCACCCAGCTCGGCCGCTTCTACGATGACGACAGCGATACCGAACACCCCTTCCACAACCCGCAGTAAGTGGTCTGGGGCTTGCTTGGCAAAAGAAGCTCCTAAAGTAACAGCACTGAAGGCTTCTATTCTAATACTGGCTGGTGACACATACGAAAAATACAATTCAAAAGTAGGTAGGGGCCCAAATCAGCTACGCTCCTGTAATGATTAAGGTGCTACCTCATGATACCACTACCATTTACCATGATACCATTCGACCAATTCGGCCGAACAGGATCTACGATCTGATGAAGGTTTCGGGAAGCCTTGCGAGATCCTTAGCCTATACCCAAGGCCCAACAGTAGGCACAATCCAAGAGACGGCTGAAATTATCTAGTGACTGGAATACATCTTCAATTTTGTAGTTTCAGTTGTAGCTAATGCTAAGGTAGATTGTTTAGGCCGGGGTCGTTTTGAGCCAGCCAACAGCGGGTGTTTGGTCGTTTTGAGAACATAGCCGCGGCGGCCAGTTGCGGCAGTTTCCGAGAATTCCGAGGGTTTTTGCTTGCGTACGGACGTGTGTGTGTAGGTTCGTGAAATGGAAAAAAACTCTAGCATATTTATTGCTTCAGGAGGATATACTTGAAATATTTAGAGTTTCACTGTGATACTTTCCCACACTTTACGTCTCAAATTGTTGTTTTTAAAGTTTTTGTCCTGTGCATCGTACAAGATACTATTACATTTGACTAACTCGATCAAAAGTTCGTCCTTTTCTTTGGTGAATTTCTCCATATTGAGCCAGCGTCCACCAGCCTCAATGCTTCAAAATAACTAAAGACGAGGTGCGCGGTGGCCAGCGGGCGCCAGGCAGGCGAAAACGACCACTCCCGAGCATTTCCGAACATACCATTCAGACGCCGAGGGCGGCGGCTGAAAACGACCCCGGCCTTAGAGATAAATATTCTCAATGAGTTAGAGAGATAGGTAGACGAATGTAATTGAAATCGGCTTACATAATACGGGGTCTGGGCTGCAGCCCAAAGAGCCCTTAGGCAGATCCACTCCCGAGTAGAAGAGCCGAGTGGTAGGTATAGGCATCTGCCCGGATTGCAGCGAACCCTGGTCGGATTCCCGCATCAAGAGTCTAATTATTCGAACTTCTTTTCTTTTCGCATTCTTTGCAATAGCGGCAAAATATCGACGCTGAGAAAATGTTGTGACGTCGTGTTTTTTCTTAATTATTGCAGGTCGTGGTCACGGCATTCCTTGCACCGGTCCGCTAGCCAGCCATCGCTCGCGCGATCGGCCACGGAGGTGGTGGAGCAGTGGACCGTTCCCGACGGTGACGTCACCCCCACGCCAGGCAGAAGGGCCAGAGGTGCGAAACATGTTTCGATCAATTGACTTTAGGTCATACCTCGCCTGAGGAGCTCGCTAGCGCAGTGCCATTGCCCGCTTGGTCTGCGATTGCTTAACTAAGCAATGTTTTTAAAGATAACTAAGGGCCTGTTTCACAGTCGACGTGTAAGTTCTGGTTTTGCTTACTTGGCAGTTCAATTGACATAAATTTCATATTACAACTGTCAAATGATCTGCCAAGTAAGTTATCTAGAACTTATACCCGTCGATTGTGAAACAGGCCCTAAGTCTTAAGTCGTCCATATAATATTATCCGCTAAACATTTTAGTCCATACTATCCGTGTTTTAGATTCAATTAAATACAGATATCAGATAGTACAGAGTTTTCTATACTAAAAGGGGTTTCACACATTCACAGGTGCTCAAGGACTGTCCACATTCACAACATCTGAAGTTCGCACCTTCCAAGCGTCTGCAAGAGAATGGCGCCAATAAAGCAAGACGTGATGAGTCGAAACACGTTATCGCTAGACTAGATAAGGAATAAATCAATACGAATTTTTTGGCCATAGTTACATAGAACTGCCGCTAGATGGCATTTATTGATAAAGCTGTATTATAAATATGATTCAGTATTTTTTTACAATTGTATTCGACTTAATATATTATATTTAATTATTATGGTCAAGGCTGTAGACCCGATTTACAGTAAAAAAAACGGCGACAAGTTCCCTAGGATTGTAAAGAGATGGCGCTGTTATCATTGAACTGGGAACCGTTTAAATATTACTATTCATATAATATGATCTTCTTACAAGATCTAAAGAAATTATAGGTGATGAAAATGAAAAATGAAAATGAAAATATGGTTTATTCATATAAGGTATGATTACATACACTCATGAATCGTCAAAGAAATAACGTTAAACACTGGAAACGAAAAGAAAAACAGTTTCCAATATTTAACGTTATAAGCTACACCATCCGTTCGTAAACTACCAGGAGGCCTTGTTCTGAGAAGAACGGGCAAGAAACTCAGCAAGAAACTCAGATGTGAGTTCACTGCCCTTTAGATATATTTTTCTCGTTATACTGTTTGTGCTTAAAACAAGTAATTAATACTTTTAATTAATGCCGTCCATTATGATATTTTTTTGTGTAGTCATTTGCAAGAACACAAATGAGCTTTCATTTTTACACTTCAGTTGTCTTTAATAACCTAACCATACTAACATAATAAATTACTGAGAGTAAACATAGCTTACCATAAATTTTACGATAAAAATATAAAAATTCAAATTTATTAGGTTTAACTTGGTATTGAAATGTGATTTGTTTTAGATATATGTTTTTAAGATAGAAGAGATTTATTATCATTTCAGTATATGGCAATTTAAGAAAATCTTTTATTGGTGGGGGGAGACACAGAGCAAAATTTTAAATGTCAATGCCAAATTACTTTGCTTGCTTTTTTAATATATTGCTTCTTATATACAATACAGATATAACTCTAAGTCGCATTTCTGCGACAGTGAGCCATAATGACATAAACTTAGAACACGTAATGTTTCTAAGTATTGTTAGAGATGCTTCTCTCTTGTATTGAATACCTGTATATTTTGTTTAATCAACGGCGCGGCAGACAATAAAACAAAAAAAAACTGTCAAATATCACCAATTGTTTGTCAACGTTAAGTTGTTTGAAGTAAAGCTGAGGTTGACGTCCTGTTGACTCTACAAATAATCTTTGGGCTACCTTCGCCTACATAATTGTTATGCGTTGTCATTAATTTAAAAACAATATACAAATAAGGATTTATTTTTGGCAGTTTTACCTATCAACGAATATGTTTTAATATTTTTAACTTTAAATGCTTAATAAATTGGCCGTTGTTAAGCAGAAAAGAGCAGCCCAACCACAAATATTTGAGTAATTTTACGCGCAATAAAATAATAAAATAAATAGCATTGATCAAAAGTGATCGAGTGACTGAAGCTTTTCTCGAATCTGTTGTAAAATACTACAGTTTTACAACAGATACACAAGTGAATTTGTGCCTAATGTCGTGGCTCCTTTATGTTTAACGCGGCCAATTATGGCGTGTAACCATGGTAATATTACCGCGGCGTAATTACCTATCACCTATTACCTATCGCTTAAGGTATAGTCTGTACAAACGACAGTGAAGTAAGAATTTCCATTACATTATTACATAATAGTAATTATTAGATTTTAATTTTAACATTATATAAACAACCCGTTGGCTTACAACGTGAAGTGTAAAGGTTAGAAGAATTTCGGCAAGTTAATTGGTGTCTTGGGTGGCCGAGCGGTCAGGCACCTGCCCGGATAGCAGCGGACGCGGGTTCGATTCCCGCCTCAAGACCATAATTTTTCGAAATTCTTTTTCTAACCACCAAAATCTTTCTAATAATAGTAATTATTAAGAAGACTCACCATTTTATAAACAACTTGATAGTTAACATGGATTATTTTAAGTCTAACAAATAAGTTGTTACAAATTATAACAGTGAATGCTTGGTTGGTTGTAAATAATGATTTTTTAATTTTTTTTTTCAAAATGGTTGGCGACCTAGCAGTTGAGGCAAGTTCGCTGAAAAAAATTTTTTTTGGCAAATAATTAACTCGTTCCTTAATTAAGCCTTGCCTTGATTGCTATGTTAGTTCCGCAGTAGGGTGAGGGGAAGGGGTGTGCAAGAGTGCTCAACTAATTAGTTTAGATAAGTGTATATTCTAATCAAGAACTTAAAACTTATTTTGTAACATTTTATTTTGTAATAACAAAGTTATTGTGTGAATATTTTAATTGAAATATTCTGAATTAACAAGATGGATAGAAAGTAATGGGATAATAGTTGTTGTGCTTAGATAACACAATATTTGTATTATATAAATATATATGTTGAAATATTTGACACGCTATTATAATATTATGTATAATATTTTATTAGGAATGAAATTTGATACGTTCAAACGCTACATAATGTATAGATATTAAAAACACTAAGGTGCTAAATGTACAGACTTTAACATATAATTGATTGTGTACTCTAAACCGATATTGAGTTAAGAATAAACTGAAATTTGAAAATAAACTGTTGAAATCAGACGTAAGTTTTGGGTAATTTGGAGCATTACCGACTTTCTTACTGATATATGGCGAAAGTTATATAGCGCTATTAAAACACATTACCAGTCTTAATATCATCCAGAGTTCATGATGACTGCAGGTCTGTTGTACATTGTCTCATAATTGGCTTAAACAAAAAAACAGTTTGTATTTTTGATATTTGTAATCGAATATACGTAGCTAACATAATTATTTTTAGTTTTTCATTTCTTACCTTAACACTACATTTAAACAAGGCAAGCCTGTGAATCCCCAGAAAGGTAGGCAGAGGTAGTGAAATTAATGAGTTATCCATTGTCATTATGGATCATGATATTCCCGGTCATATCGTGAACCAGTGAACAAAACTAAGCTTATAACCAAATCAAATCTTTGCATAAGATATTATCATCAACTTCCCAGTTTATCTGGTGTCAGTAGGTTCCTTCTTCCATTAATATCGGTCGGGCGTAATCATTAAGGTTTATATCACCAACCACACCAGAAAGGTGCCAGCTATGAATGTATAGAAAAGTGACGGAAAGCACCATGTAATGGTTGAGAGACCATAAACACAATATAAAATTGATGCATAAATCAGCAAAGTTTCCACAGTTATAAATTACAAACATAATTAACATTTGTTTAAACTAAAGGGAGCCTCTTAATACCTTAATTTTATATCGCAAGCAGCAATCGTTACTATATTCAGTTGCTAAGAGCGTACCATCTATGTGAAGGGCATAAAAACAAAAAGGATTTTAAGAAGTTTATTTTAAACGTTCGAAACAATGAAAGACATACAAACGAAATGTGTTAAAATATCATTTAAAAATATCAATAAATTCGATTCGATCGTACAATTTTTCAACACGACGTATTATTATTCTACAAAAGTATAATTAAATTTCAGGATTACGCATCTCGGTCACTAATAAACACGTTGAAAAGCTTTCCGAATACTAAAGTAGAGAGAATTTATAACACCCTATGCACCTGTCCCACAAACCATCGATTCTAAATATGCGACAAAATGTAAGCTCCTGGACATTAGAATCTAAACAAATGGACGTTTAAATACGTTTTACAACCAGAAGTATTTAAATACATAATTAATATGTGATATATAGTAGCGATTTCATTAAAATCTATACAACAGCAGATCGCAGAAACATAAATATATTCACTCTCGCACACACAATACACAAAAGTACATTCCTAGAAAGCGTCCGTTATAAGAATCAAGTCAAAATATAGTAACTGTACAAACTACGTTGAGAAACTTTGAACCGCTCATTGACAATGTATAGGTATACAATTTAATATCTAATAGTCGACCTAGGTCTACTTACTTGCTAATTTACAACAGACATTAGTTTCGTCTAGCTACGATATGAAGTAAAGTCGGCAGGTCCCAATCGTCATTTGATTTGGCATTTGTACACCACTGGCGTCAATTTGGCAAACTGTTTCTTCAAATCACCACAAACTTGACACAACTTTGCTCTTTCTTCAACAATGCTTCAGGTTACGTCACAAATTTTTATTGAGTACATTCGTATTTTTCCATGGGTTCGATCGAATTAGCTTCCTAAAACAAAAGTCACTATCTACAAGTTAGCTGATTTTGAACATCAGTGGATAGTCTACATTATTTTCTATTTGAACATGAACACCACTTTCATTTAGTTAATACTCAGTTGACAGGTTTACAGTTTATATTTGGCTTATGGCGCCACATGACTGACGTCTTCTGGTCACCTGTTTCCAGAACCGTTTGTCGAAATGCTTCTCCTGTAAAACATGACATTGAATAGACATAATCGGTCGTGACAAAGAATTAGAATAGTCTCCAAATAAAAAAAATATACAGAACACCTTTTTGTATTAAAGTTGCCCAAGTCATGTGGTTTTTAAACAAGCTCGAGCTATTCGCCGGCTTCTACAGTAAGAACTAAGCTTGCTGTTTCTAGAATTAGGTAAGTTTGTGTTCTGGTGGTGGAGTAAGAGACTAAAAGAAGAAGTGCTAGGTTTGGATCTGCATTTATCAAACAAACTAGGAACAGATGCAAAAATGGTTTAGGATAAGGCGAGGATTTCCAATTTTTTAAGAATTTCTGATGTTCGGTTTTTTATTTATATAGATATATCAGTTCAAAAATAAATAGACTTTAAGATTGAAAACCTTAATGTAATGTAAAACACAGAAACGTACTTTACTCGACAGAAAAGGTTATTAAAATTTATAAAACAGCGATTTGTACTTAAATAGTTATCAACTAACAACTAATTAAAATAGGCACAAAAATCTAGGTGTATTTTTACTTCACAGTTCTTGGGAATTTTCTATACAACTTATTAATGCCCCTGGCTAATATTTGCAGTTTAATTCAGACAATGTGACCTCGAGAAATGCTCGCCTTAAACAAGAAGGAAACACAAACAGTGGGAAACGAAATTGTAATAGCGCAAATAGGAATCGACAAGGACAACGGCAGCTGCAGGATGGAGAATGAAAAGCGCAATGCATTTTTGGTAAAAATATATTTTCGAGAACACTCGTTCCAATCAAAATGGACAGATCAGTTCAACAAGAAATAAAAACAAAGTATTCAGCGTAATTTCGAAAGCTGGATTTAAACTTTAATTACCACAAATTCAAGCGAAAGGACAGAATTATTGACAATACCTCCTTTCCACAAGTTTTCTTACAAGACGATAACAATTTCAAGAACGACTTCAAGCGAATATAGTTTCATCAAAACATGAAACGTTTACACATAAACTTTAGATAACAACAATGGCTTCTTCAGTTCCTAAAGATTAAAGTTTTAAAAGGCAATTTCATTGGCCATTACTTTCAACTATATTTCCACGCAAAATCTCACTACTACTCGTATTTAAACTTATCTAATTAGTGTCTCCATTCAAAAGTATCACGTTACGTGATTTTAATTATTATCCCTAATCAATAACCTTCTCTGTCATCAATTTAAAGTTTTACTCACTTACGCAATTATACACATTTAGGCAGTGTTGGACTTGAAAGTTGAATTTAAATTTAGTATTAATAATATCTAGTAAGTAATTTATATTGTAATTGACTTAACCAACACTCTGAAACCCTATAGCAAAGTATAAAAAGAATTTGGAGACTTCAAAAATGTTTTACCTTTCCCACTGGAGTAACATGTGCAGCCAATTCTGAATACGCCCATGAAGAATAAATTTAAGCACTTTTAAGAACAACACCGAAACAAAAATCTTTTAAATATAATTTCGTTCAAAAAAGCCTGCACTGTTTAAGATGTAACTATAAATTATAACACTAGGAGAAACCTTTTTTCATAATTTCTTCCTTTCACTGAAAATATCACAAGATTTTGGCTCATGATAAAACTAAAGGCTATCAAAATAGTGTCGAAATACAGTGCTTAAATTTAATCTCATTTAAATGGTGTTTTTCAGAAACGTGCCTAATACAAGGTTCCGGTAAACTCGGAAGGTGTTATTACAAAAGAGTGTTTAGGACGTGTTTTGTTTAAATTGTTTAAATCTGACGTTGTCCCTTTCTTATCAATAGTCTGTGATGTTGAAATCGTCTGATTTAAGCACTGCTCAACCGAAACACGTCCTTGTAACAACACCGGGAAGGTTTAAATCCAGCTGATTGGCACATGGAAGCTGGTGGTGCGTGCGTTACACATAGCCATTGACAAAGCAAATCTTGTAATAGCCGTTGTTGCTCACAGTGGTGCGTCTTGGGGAGAACGGGCGCGATGTCCCGCCGAGGAGCAGCGGCTCGCGGCGGGGGCTATCGGACGATGCGCGACGACGCAGGAAGCCCATTCTGTGGAAATACCGGCAGCAGATTCAATAGACTCTTTGGGGAACTAGTCTTAAGTCTACGAATCCCTTGAACATGGAAGCATTTAAGGGCGTTTATGGAATAAGCTCCTTATTAACCCTTCGAACCCTGATCATCTAAGGGGATTTATGGAATTATCATCATAACTATTTTAACAATGAATGCATACACTGGTGTACAGATTTTTTCATACATCATAACGTCTTTGTCATGCATCATTGCAGTATGATCCGGTTATGAAAATAGGAGACGAAAGCTCATTTCGTAATCGAATTATAATGTAATAGTCGTTTTCCTCTTATTTTTTTCTGTCACAGATGCCACAAAAAAAATATTTCTGTTTTTTTTTGTAGAGAGGGAAGCTCTTGGCCTTCATCTCACCTGTAGGCCTATTCCCTAACTTTTTTTGACAGTTGAAAGTGATTATCACCGAACTATTTAATAATACATTGCTGTTATCACAGGACAAGTGTCACAATAACATTATAGTAAAGTAGTAATGGATACGTAAATAGTTCGGTGATCATGACTTTCAACTGTCAAAAAAAGTTAGGGAATAGGCCTACTGATGCTGATGACGAAATCAAGCTTTATTATTATGGCGACAGATTTTAAGACGCCAGGCTAGCCAGGCGGACTTCAGAAAAGTCCTACCTACAACCAAACCAAGATGGTGGATTTTTCTAATTTAAAACAGCGTAAGTATACATACATCTTCCCGTTCTGGCACAGAGAGCGCGTCCGCGAACGCATCATCTGAACTTCCGCTCGTGCCAGTTGCTCCATCTCCATAGTTTTCGTTTCGCTTTCTGGAGCTGAAAAAGATATATAAAATAATGTTTGAAATTGTATCAGGTATACAAAAAAATTTATCCAGTATTAGCTTTTTTTGAGATACAAAACAAAAATGTTTAAACTATATTTCATTTCGTTTATAAGAATTGGAAACAATAAGATTTGGCCCAAAAGATTTTGGAAAGAAAGCGAATTTGAAACAAATTTGGTATGCAGGCAGTTTTCATTATATTGAAACATGCAATTCAATATGCGCTTGAAACCTGCGGTGACCGCATAATACTTTTGCCGCTTTCTAGCGCTAGGGTTGTAAACAATAAATATTAATGCTATAAATTTTGAATCCACAATGTGTATTTCAAGAGTTACATGGTCTTTTATTAAGCGACCGTACTAACCTAATCTGACCAAACGGCCTTCGTGAGATAGAATACCTGTAGGGGAACCAAGGCAGAAGAATAGAATAAATTGTCAGCAAATTGACCTTTTGAAGCATATACGAATAGAATTAATTGCCAGACCTTTCCAAGCATATACAGAATTGCGCGAAGTAGTATGCGGGGCGGTGCGGCGTGGGTTCGCGCGGCACAGGGTCACCGCGTCTGCGCTCGCGACGCGACGCAGCAGCGACCTCTGGCACGCCGCGCGAAACGACCAAGGGTCTGACCCTCCACCCTGGAGAAGTAGAAAGATATAGCTTATCATCACTATGGGCATCTGTCACTTGTACTAAAGCATTGCTATCGTCATCATCATCATCACCAGCCATTTAATGTCCCCACTGCTGGGGAACATGGCCTTCTCAATGGATGATGGAAGATTATACCAGGAGATTTTTTGGTCACTGCTAAAATTTTTGGAATTCGTTCAGACCAACAAACTGAACAAATTGAGAGACAAATTGGGAGCAACTCCAAATTCACGAAAAAAATAACAGCTGTTTCATACATTTGGGTCAAGTAGGTATTATCATTTTGTATGAAACAGCTGATATTTTTTCGTGAATTTGGAGTTGCTTCCATAGTGAAATTTGACCAAAAAGTCTCCTGGTAGAGAGAATGGTGAACATTCCACAACGCTGGCCTACTGCATATAGTGGGGTATTAACGACTGCAGCAGCAGATGCAGCCAGGACCAACGGCTTAATTTGCCTTCCCAAGCACGTAAGAACTCGAGATAATATTTTTTGGCCACCCATCGAATGACCGGCCTTAGCGAACATTCCTACGTGTTGATAAATATTTTTGAATACCTACAATACAATAGGACATAATCGTTAATTTGATATTAAGTCGTTGTTCATGTTTATTAAGATTAATTATTATTATTAGGATTATTAAAACAATTATTTATTAGGATTATTGTCAGTTGGTAGGACATTTCACAGTCTCATGTCAAGGTGGTTGGTGGATGGTTTTATGACAGCTGACCCAAATGTATGGAATATCTTTTTTTTATTTATCTGCGCAGATCTCAGATAACCTAGAATCTAGGTAGGTGAGCATTATAATCCGCTTGCCTTGATCTAGTTCTAGGTCCTAGATCAAGGCAAGCGAATTATTAATTATGCTATATTAATTATTATGCATATTAATTATTATGCTCATCTTTACCCAGGACACCTCCTGATCGGCCAGCATGTCCTTCCCCTGGTCGAGAGCAAGCCTCATCTCCGCTCGAGGACTGAGCCGTTCCTCTGGTGTCGGCGGCTTCTGTTCTTCCTGTTGTGTAGGTTCTTCCATAGCTTGTGCTGGCTCCGAAGCTACAAATTATAGTTTACTTTCAAAATCCTTGAATAAATATTATTTGTAAACAATTCGGCCTCCAGATTAAAACTTTCGGATGTGACGGGATTCTCTGTCCCGTCACTAATGCCCCATACGTGTTCAACGTTATTCCATTTGGTACGTCATATTCCATAAGAGCAAAAGTATGTATCGAATGTTTAAGTCTATGCCTCCTGATTGAGACTATCATCGAATAGTAGATTTTTCAACGAGTGCACAAAACGAATCATTTTTATCCGAGACTTTTAGTAATGTCGAGGATAAAAATGGTTTTGTGGACGAGTTAGAAACTCTGCTTTTCACTTCGATTGCGAGGAAATAAAACAGTAATTTATCATAACATTTCATAAAATTCAAACTAAACTAGTACAGTTACAGTACAGTTTTGAATATTGAAGGAAATTGTTTTTCCCATTGATATTAGGCTTGGGCTGCAGACCAATACAGCCTCGTATCAAATTATTTTTTAATAATAATTTTCTTAAATTAATTAAATAACTAACCGTACAATACTTGAATTTAAATTTTAATATCTATTATGTATTAAAAAAACCCATCAGGCAAATAAATTAAAGTAAATATTATAAAATAACAAATTCTATCACTGAACTTCCTATTGTGTTTGGCTGCATGGCGTATTTTCTTTGCCTTAATATGGATACATTTATGAGTAGATACGTTAATGCTCTAGAGCACAAAATTCGATTTTGTAATAAGCATTAATAATAATCAGTAATAAGCACTTTCAGATCATGAGAAGTGAAAAAGAATTTTTAATACTTAGTGCCTTTAAAATAAATTAGTGTAAGATACAACATTCCAGATTAAAATCGCTTTTGGCTTACCCGGGGAGAGAGTCTGGTGTGGCGTAGGGTTGTGAATAGTGGTGCGTTCGAGTGTGGAGGGCGTGCTTGCCGAGCTGGCTGAGCCCCGACGAGCGAGCGCACCAGCAACGGCACGCACCTCCACACACTCTCTTGAAACTAAAAAAAAGACAATCAATAAGTTTTATCGGCGCAAAAGCAAAGAATCGATAAACCGAAAAATAATTGACGACGAAAAGTTTAAGAGATGACAATGCAACGCGTCCTCAGCATTCGTGTCGAGCTTTATTCAGACCACTTTCATGGTAAAAAGGAGTGCCAAAATATTATATCTATATTACTCTAATTTTTATAAAGTTATAATACCACCGCACTACAAAATCAGGATAACAGATGAACCAAACGCTTGAAATAATAACGAAGAGAAAACATTACTTATTTACCAGATTGTAAGTGCATCGAAGGCACCTCGTTGGTGGGTGTCCTGTCTGGGCTCAGTTCGGACTCGCCACCATCTGGCTCCTCTCCAACAATTGAAACGACGCCCGCACCCCCGTCCCCTGCTTCTGCGAAAAACTCACGTATAAGGTCAACCATGACAGTTATTATAATATGTCATGCGGTTGTATAATGTGTGGTAAGTATGTAAAGAAGTCAGGTAATACAAATATTATTAGAATATAATAGTATAACAATATGCTAAATATTACTTAGATTGGTAAACAAGACCATTATCATTAAATAAAATAGGCACTTACATAATAATATATTGTATATTGCAACATACCCATAATATTATCAAGTGCAACAAATTCTACATGTTATGAACTATGCAAGTAGGTATATCGTGCTAGGTTACATCGAAATTAAAGGATGATTACACCATTGAACTAATATCACTAACATTGTGTGTCATATTGGATCATAATTATATTGACATGCATTCGTGCATAACAAATAATATTAATTGTTGTATAATTTCTTGTTAGTTTAATTAGTTAACGGCCGAAGACTTAACGTCTTTCTCACCTTGTTTTAGTTAAGATGTCCATTTCTCTGTCAACATGTTTTTAGTTAGTATGATAGAATGTTTGTGTTTTTAAATAACTAAAGTGGTATTACTGTGTATTTTTCCAAAATTATTTATTACTATTTAGATATTATATTTTATTATTGAAGTCATAATTTTTGAAATTGCTGTTTGTTGTGGTGCTCTTCAGCGTTCATTGTATACAATGACGTCATCTAAGTAAACACTCACCAGAGTTGGAAACTCACCTGTTTCGAAAGCAGAGGGCGGCAGGTGCGGCACGCCGCAGCAGTCGTCAGCATCTGGGCCACGCCCGCTGTCCTGCGCCAATCGCCGCACCAGCGGACCAGTCACAATGTGAGTTTCAACCTAGCTACTGTCTACGCGATAGTTTGCCAATACCCTTGCTTTAGGTCAAGCTTAAAATTTCGAATCCGAGTAACTAAGCTGGAAATGACATTTGAGCCAAATCTATGAAAAAGCCTTTTAAGCAGCTTGAATTAATGTTTCATTCTTATTACTGCGCTGTTGAGAAAGTGGTAACTTGCTTGTGAGTATCAAGTCTATCAGATGCTGGTTGTTTTCATCAACATTAGTTACCTATATAAATATAAAAATATTGTAGGATCATGCAACAAGCATGCTTTATTACACATTTTACTTTCATCTTCATGCTATGACAATAAATATAATAATTAAGCAATATTCATCATACCATAATACTGGTTATATAATACAGTAACATCCGCCAAAGTCGACTAAGAACTTAAATGAATATCTGTCAGACGTTCTCGGATGTCGTTCTTCACATAAACACTAAGAATTAATAGTTTAAGACACATATTAACATACACTGTTCTTTCTAAAACAACTATTCCTTTATTTTTACTAATTGACTGTAATGATAATGCTATAAAGTTTTTTATATTCACCTGATCGTCAGAATTTGTAGGAGTTGGCTTATTGTCTTCGCTACTACTGTCTGAGCATTCTTCCTCTAAAAGCGGTTCCAGTCTTCTCCTGAAAACATCCCTAAATTAAATTTAAGTTTATTAGTGATTTTGGAAAAGATTAAATATTTACAAAATAACATTAATAGCCAATTATGATAATGAACTAATATTGAGTAATGGTATTAGAAGATTTTTTTTTTGATGCCGACAATAGTTGCAAAATATCATTGTAACGTGCGTTAAATAAAAAAATACAACATTAATGTATTTTGTTATTTACCTTGGCAATAAAGGTCTCATAGTGGTCGGTCCAGTTATGGTAGGTGCCATAAGAAGTTCATCCATCATCAGTTCTGTATCATCATCACCAGCATACGATGATGAGGACTTTGTAGGCGACTGAAATTGTTATAGGCTTTCTGTTCAAAGGGTACAAATATAATTCTAATTTCATTTGGTGGATGGTCTGCTAATGGAAAAAGTATTGTGTACGTTATTTTTAATTTTAAATGTACGTAACATTGGCCTTAAAATAAGTTTGGGGAAATAAATACATACTCAACAACTGAGTTTATATATAAAATTATTAAAGAAATATTAACTATTTTTATAGACGCGGGTGTTTTTGCACAGGGAGAAAGGCATGATTTATGTATGTATTCCTTTATAAATTAACATGAGGAAAAGATACTATTTCATCGGGCATGAAAAAGTGTCTTTTAAAGTATAGATTGATGAGAACTCACCGATAGCGTTCCATGTTCTGAATCTGGTAGGTTGTCTGATAAATCTCCTGATGATGGGGTACCCCATGCTTCTTCTCCACTTGCACCACTACCTTCACCAGTTTCAGCTGTTCCTTCTTCAGTTCCCAAAGCTGATTTCCATTCACTAACTCCTAAACACCTATATAAAAGAAGAATTTTTAGTACATTGTGTTAAAATATAAAAGTTACAAAATAGTTGATAGAATTGAATCTACAACCATACACGGAATGGTTTAGTAGTTATTAGTTTACTAAATAAAATGTTAATAAAATCATGTAAGAAAAAATTTAATTCTTACATGCTACTTTCATAAATAACTAATGAAATTTAAAAATCACACTAATTGTTGTTAATTTTTTTTCGTAATAAAATCTATAGAGATATCAAATACAATAATTTTGTAAGAAACTAATAAAGTATGTATAAAGGTAATTCCTTCTACTATTCTTCTAATTCTGAAATATATTTGAAAAAACAATTCTCAATAATTTACCACTAATTTTTCAGAATACAATTAAAAAAATAAACTAATTGATTTTTGCTAGCTAAAATATTAGATCAGTATGAGGCTATTTTTTTAAAATACCACCGTGAAATAAATGGCGTACAATTGTTTCCTCTTGTCGTAACTAAAAGCTCTATGAGCCTATTTTGATTAGAAGCACACACAATGAAATAATGGAATTAGCACCCACGTATACTTATCGGTTTTTCATTTTGCCGTAGACAGTTGTATTCCACCTAATAGTTAAAATAAGAATATTGTTATCACAGTTCAATTAAATGCATAAATAAATAATGAGAAGTGATGAACCCATCATAAATGCATTGCACCGCTTAGGTTGTAATTGAGCCATATTTACAGACTGTCCGGATAGGGCGAATTACTCGTGAATTGGCGTTTTCGTGTACAACGCTACACAATAACGAGCGATGTACTTATAACAAAACGCGTCTCACAGTCGCGTAGTTCTGGACAGGTATTTAACTCAGCTTCTTTGTGCTACAAAGACTGACCGTCTTAAACCTCGCAATGTAATAGTATAGCCAATTATTCATTATAAAATGCCTTTGTGGCAGAAATGACAATGGCTGAGTTTCGACCTAAGCGATTATATGTTATTGATGATAGAGAATATTTCAGAATAATATATCCATACCTTTCTAAAAATGAAGGCTGTTTATGTGCTATAGATGTATTAGGAACACTTTCTGTGTAACTGAAAATATTCATCTTTTCCACAACGAAAGAACCAGCTCTGGCAGTCCAGCCCATTATTCCTCCAGCTGCACCCGATACTGAAAATGCAATACAAACAAACATTTTTGAAAATTTATAAATAAATACAAGCATTGTTGAAAACTTATTAAAATTTATAAATAAATATTAACATTAGAAATTAATATTATTATTAGAATTACATTAAAATTGAAAAGTAAATTAAGTGTATGCACAGAAAATTTTTTTGGTAGCTTTAGAAAACAATATAAAGTATAATTATAAAGTATAAGTATAATCAAGACCATAATTTTTCGAAATTCTTTTTCTAACCACCAAAATCTTTCTAATATAAAGTATGATAAGACATTTACCTGCATTATACGTTTTCGTACTTTCGGGCTCTTGTCCAGTCAGTCTTATATTGCCATCATCAGTCTCATCTGACGGCAGCCTCTCTAAGCTTGACATTGTGCCATATCTATAACATTAAATGATATTCAATGAACTTGCTTTTCTCCGAAAATAATTGTGGTTTTGAAGCAAAAGCAACGTTAAGTAAGTAACAGCAAAAGAATTCACCTTTTTAGAGAGACATAGGGTAAGTCTTCTGGAACATCAGGGGAATCTGGGGAATCGTCTACAGTTACGTCCTGAGGAATAAAAGAATTATGTGTGCATAAAATATTATTACCCAAAAAAGGGATATTTTTATGAAATACAAAATGTCTTACAGTCTTATTTAGAGTATTGAAATCTGGCGTTGGCGGTACTACTGCAATATTTGGGACTTGAGAATCCGACTTAATTGGTACAAGATTTCCAGGCCTCGATATGCTGGTCGAATTCGATATTGTTGTCCGCTTAAACGGCTCCACCCGCATTAGATGCGCGGCCGGATTGATAGCCGACAACCCCATCAGCATAAGAGGTCCTAACTCCAACTCATCGTCTGACCCAATTTCATTGGCATTCACATTCGCATTGAAATCTTCTGTTCTATCAGTCTTTTTATTCACGTCCCCGTTCATTTTACTAACCGCAGAGATTCCCATTCTGGGAGATCTCCTCAAGCCTCTATCTAACTTAAAATCATGATCGTCTTCGTGAATAGAGTCTTCGTCTAAAAAAATTGATGACGTTTTTAGGGATGTACCTAAGTTTTCTCTTTTGGTTATAATGTTCATACCTAATACTTTATTTAGTACGCTCTCAGCCTTTTGTCTGGTGATTTGCTCTTTTATGGGCGTTGACGGTGACGGGTAGCTAGAGGTCGACACTTTTGTCTTAGATAATGTTATGTTTTCAACGCATTTCACTTCATTTAAGTATTTCTCTTGTGCGATAACACATTGTACCTGGTTGGAGATATTCGAATTGGACATTCTAAGATCATTAGAACTAGAATTGAAAACCATAGAACTACATGTGGTGTGACTAGTTGAAAGTGGACTGTTATTCCTGCTACTGGAGGCAGGACTAGGAGATCTAATCGAATTGTCCTTTCTTAATTCCAATTGGTTCTTCGTATGGCCCCTATTACTGGAATGGACACTTCTACTTAATACTGGTGAATCAGTTTTCAGTTCGTACGATGTCGACTTGAGCATCTTCTGACTTTGTTCGATAGAGTCTATCACTTTTAAGGCTGCAAAGGGGGCATCTTCAGGACGTAACTTCATAGCACCTTTACGCTCTAAATGACTAAACTTTTTCGGCTTATAATTACCACAATTCGCACTACAAGCACTGTTGGAACTTTTATTTGAGTTCGAGTTTTGGGGCGAAGGCTCTGTTTTTGTTTTTATTGGTGAAGAGGGTCCCTTTTGTGCAACTAATGGGCTGTTTGGTTTAGATAAACACTTTTTGTGGCACTGTCTGCAGACGGGTATAGTGTCGACCACAACTGGACTCGTTCTCACGGTGATCTGGAAAAAAATCGTTACTGTGTACTAAAATCACCTAAAACAACTTCGCCACAAGGATTCCATTCAAAAATTATGTCTTTTCATAAAAGTCTAAGAATTGTTTATTATATACCTGACTCCCCGAATTGCTACTCTTTGAAGGGCTACGCTCATTTTCTTTCTTTTCATTGGGAGATGAGCCTTTATTATCTGCAGTATCTACAACCAAATCTGCTACTTCTAAGAGATTGAGCTCTTTCGATCTTTTTCTGAGCTCTTCTATACTCCACATCTGTTAAAAGTTATTATTTCACCATTAAAAACTTGATTCCATGAAATTATTACGTATATTGAAATTATTTTGATTAATATGAATCCCATTACACTATTCCAAGATTTAATCAAATTAAATAGAATTGACTTCATATTAAAATAAGAACAAAGAATAAGACCTTCACCTCCATGTCGGGTTCTGGAGGGTCCAATTCTTCTGCTTCAGGGAGTTGAGTCATCCATCTCTGCAGATGGATGGTGGACCCTTTACTTCTTGTACTTCGGGCCCCTTCTGTAACACTTCCACCTGCACCCGTTTGTGTCTCCGCAGAACTTCTTCGTACCTATAATTTTTATCCCATTGTACCGTAAGTCGGGGAAGAAAGTGGTTTCATTACAACCAAACCGAACATTAATCCCTCTTTTGTTTAAACCAAAACATTGCATAAAATTAATGTTAGAAGCTTGGGTAATTTTCAAAACTAATGTGGATATTGGGCAATCTAACTATCGGAAGTAATATTGTGTATGAGGTACTTACCGTATCAAGTCAAGATGAGTTAGAAGGAACTCAAAATACTGCTGTGTAAATTTGGATAACAATGATCTCTAATTCGACAAAAATGTCTATAAAATCTATAAAAATGTATATCACTTCTCCGTAGGAAAACTGTGATATTTTTTTATCTCATTTCAATATAACGAGATCCAAGAAGTTAAAAGCACTGATATATTCCATTTCTAAGCATATTCAATTTTATAAAAGCCTTATAAATTGTATACAGGAGTTAAGCCAGCATAAAACTTTTGCTGTAAAATAGGCTTTGTGATAATAATATGATCTGAAGTCTGAAGATAATTATTTCAAGATTTTAAACTATCGGTCAGATTGCTTATCAAAATTCAAGTATCTTCTAATTAAGTTACATTAAATAAACCCGGTTGTTTTGTCTTTTCTAATAATGGTTCGTAACGTGTTTTGTGTAATGTATTGTATTTATGCGACGTGTATGGTAAAAAATAATATTATTAGCGTATTGTAATAGGTATTAAAAAATTGGACAAACCAATACATTTTCAACACCTACTCGTAATAGAAAAATGGTAAGTCGTACAAAATTTCGTTAGCGTCGCAAAATAATGAGTACTAGTAATAAAAACATAATTGCCATTGACAAAATCACTTTATTTAAGGATATTAGAAATATACTGCTCCGATCTAAACGTAAACATCCAAATTCATATAATTATGTATCATATTTTAAGTCAAATGTTACAAAGAACTCAAATCTATAGGTAAATGGTTTCTCAAAATTATCTTTTCTCGTCATACTCTATTCTATATTTAAATTTACACACAGCCAAATACATCGAAAATTATTGATTCTAACTACGAATTTTGTAAAAAGAACGTCAAATACTCATAAAAACCCGGACATTAGGTTATGTGAACATTTTGCGATGCTAGCGATTACGCACAGATTACATGATTATCGTTACTTGCTAATTAGTACATGATTTTCAATATTACACTAGGAAACCAAGGTGATTTGCTAAATTGTCCCATGACTATATTTTATACAGCGACTACCATTTTTCTTAGTGAACACACTATAACTCTAGGTGAAAAGTGCATCAGACAAAGAAGCGTTAAAAATTAATGTTAGCTTTAAAGAAATTGCACGACAACATCTACATGATATCGCGAAGCAGATCGCCAAATATCCACATGACCTGTACAAGTGGTTCAATATTATGTACAGATTTACAAATTACAGAGTTACATGTATTACAACATTTTTTATAAGTTAAAACAATTAAGTGCTCCGTTATCGCCAGGCACATAAGTCATCCTTTGGATAAAGAAGAAAAGGCTACGTGAGTGAGATTCGATTTAGGATTTTGAGTTAATTTTGCTCCAAAGAAAGTCGCCGACAGCCACCTTAGGTTAGGACGGAAGACACAAGAAGCAAAAATATAAAATTAAATGTATTTCAGTAACGAGCTAAATCCCGAAGTCTTTAAGTATATATTTTTTTGGTTACCTACAGTTATACGTTTGACACTGAATTCACTATTTGATAATATGTAAATTGGCAATACACATAATAATATAGGTTTGGTTAAAATACTTAAGCGAGTTGTACCTCTAATTACCCCATTTGTGAATTTGTTCAGTTCTATGAAAATAGTTATAGGTTGAGTTGTGTTTTCTCGTAGATACTAATGCGAGAATAGCGCATTATCATAAGTGGGTATCAGACTTATTATTAATTTTATTATTTTAATCAAAATACAGAGATTTCTCTTCAATACTGCTAATGTTCGAAAATATGTCTCTCAAAATTTTTTTACCACAACCTTATTCTCATCTATAAGCAATATTATAACAATCCAACAAATTTCATTCGAGCCGTGTCTCTCAGCGTGTCTACACGACAAAAGCGTACGGCACTTTTAGCCACTTCCTAAACATGAGCTATCAAAAACCACAGGTCTACTAGAACACCACGGAAAGGTCACAGTGTTATCAATAAGTCTATTGCCATTTAGATGGTCTTCAGGGATAAAATGTCTATCGCCATCTGGATGGTCTTCGGGGGTAGCTAGGATCCGTTAATTCCGGATCGGACTCCGCGGATCAAAGTTCTAAATAGGCTGGCGGAGTTGGACGTTCCGGCAGAGCCACGCGTGGGAGCAGCGGATCGTCTGGAAGGAAAATGCGCTCCTCCACTGCATGTTTATACGAAGGATCGACGTCTAGGTCTGCTAGTGCCAAATCGGCTTCGAATGATTCCCATCTGCATGGAGATGATTCTGAGTAATCCTCGCCACCGTCAGGGGTGAGTAGAGCGCTTGGAGAGGTAGCTCTCTCTTCATTTCTCTCTATACTTGAGGAAGAAACAAAGTGAGAAGAGAACGTTTGAGAATCAGCAGGGGATAGATTGGCCGACGGTGTTTCTGGTGTGGGAGCTGTGCGCCATACCGTGCTAAGTGGGCCTCTGACTGGCTGCATAGTTCTCATGGGGGAGTCTACGATAGGCCTGACATCGAAGCTCACTCGGACTTCTTTTTCGTGTCTTTCCTCTATGAGCATGTTGAGGTGCGAGCGGTACGAGCTGGCGGGTAGTAGCGCCAGACTCGAGTGTCGTTGGATACTGGACGCGGATACCTGACGCTGCTGCGAGTCCAGGGTTGCCAGAGAAAATGTCAACTGTGGGTCGGGTGAGTCCAGCGGCGAGCCGAGCGGTGTACCCGTCATTGTGTGGGCACGGTATCTGTGATAAAATTTACATTGATAAGGGATCGATTCTGTATATCTGCTTTACAGGATGACAATGGTCAAGTATACAATCCATACTTACATTTGTCTCTGGAGTAGGCTCTGCCATACTGCTTTCAAGTCTATTGAGGGAGCTCGTAGGACCACTGTTCGAGTACGACCCGGTGTCCTTGGAGCACATGAGACTAGAGGACTCTCACCCCCAGTGCGTCCTAATATCAGTCGGAATTCTGTAGCTGTAGAACAAAAAATGGATTACCTTTGAGAGAAGAAAGAAATCATCCATATATAATTACTGTGCGTTCACTTTATGGAAAAGGAGTTGGATCAACGTATTCAGTCTATGACAAAGGCCTCCATTGTCTTTTTTCTTACTTGAATATGCGAGAGAAGTTACACCGATGAAGAGTTGTTTTGTAGAATTATTACCTTTCTTCCTAACGTTAAACTGAGCTTCTGACACCGTTCCTAGAGCGACTGGCTCCTCAGTCACAAATAGCACCCTGTCCCTGGAGACTGTGGCGAAAAGGAGCAGGTCTGTAAAGAGCAGCGCCCAGTAAGGCCTGACCGTGCGACCTTCCACCCTTGAGAGTTCACCGCCGAAGATCCACTGACGGCCTCCAGTGCTTAGCACAAACGGCTGCAAAAGAATAAAAGTTTATTAATAGGTTTCCATTTCGATGATAATGTCATAGAAATTAATGTGAAAGTACTTACTTTACATCTAGTGAAGACGAGTCTACTTTCTAAATCAGACACAGAGAGCAATGGTTTCCCATCACCAGCCAAACCCATCAGACCAGACCCAGCTGTCACGTCTTGGTAGCCGCTCTGAAAGAATAGGAAACAATGATGAGCACAAGAGGTTCATGTGCTTCAATCACCTGCACCGGATCACGTATCAGTGAAATATTTGCACAACTTTAAGTTTAAAATAAAGTTCTTAGAAGATCCGAAATGTTTTAATAATTAAGTCAAGACCGCTCATTCTGTGATGAATGATGAGAATGACCTTAAAGATGGAGGTTATTCCCGCATCTGTACAATAACTTTTCGAAATTATTATTTTTCTTTGTATTTAAAAATTATTAAAGTGTAGTTGATTAATAATCCTATTGATAATATTGCAATTTTTGATAACAGTTGCAATTATTTTACCTGCAGTTGGTCTACGATAACCTGCAGCTGCTTCTTCTCCAGCTGATCGTAGGGTCCATCCCCATGTGCCGCAGCCGCAGCTCTCATCAGCCTAAGCAGCTCCCGGAACTGCTCCAGAGGCTTGTGTACCAAGGAAGTGATGTCTGGTCTTCTTCGAGGTATGGGTGGGCTCGTACAGAACCGTGAGAACGCCCCACTGGGATCTTTGGACTTTTTAACCTGATTTTGGACCAGAAATAATATTTAAATTACATTGTTTTAATTATAGCAGTGAGCTAAAGCAATTTTTACAATTAATAGATAAGATGGTTCAGCATTAGGGATAATTTTGGTATAATAATGACTTATGATATTGGTTTGTGAGTTTAAATGTGAAAGTATATGTGATAGTAAATGTAGATAAGTCTCAAATGATTGTGTTAAATCTGAATTAACACATTATAAAATTGCTTCTATCTAACATGCATAAGAATGTAATTTTTCGAAAATTTTCTGTCTTTTTTGTGTCAACTTTTATCAAGAGATTGGGATATCTCGGGCTTAGGTCATTTGCCAAAATATGAAGGTCTTCTGTACAAAATTTTTAATAGCTCATAAAGATGTATGTATAGATACTAAAACCTACTAACCAAAACACAGTCTGCTCTCTTCAAACCTAGGCAATACTTCTTATAAAGGCTAAGGAACACAGAGGTCTTCTGAAGGTACACCGCCACTACGGTTGACGTCTGAATTTCTCCATCGTCTTGCACCACTTGGTCCAAAATGTCTTCTGACAGTCGGAAAATCTGTAGTAAAATTAATGCAAAAAATTACTGCAGATGAAGTAGGAGGGTCATTTTTTATTTTAAGAAATTATGCAATTCAAACATTTATGGCGCTACCTCACGAATTTTCAAGAAGGTTTACTTCTATTTTTCCTACTATACTATTGTTCTAGTTCTCAAATACCTATGTCAGAGTTGACTAATCAACAAACTAATTTCCAAAAACCAAAACACGAATGGTAACAAAACGAGATTGTATCTATATTCATTTAGTATTTAGATAAACAAATAATTTCCACTTTATGTTATTGTTATCTTTTTCCTCGCACCGCAAATTTCATCTCTATCTCCCTCTGTCTATAACGAATCAAAGTTATCGCCATGAGAATTCATTTATTGATCTCTGATTCATTCATAGACTTACCTCTTCAATATTCTGAAACAGCAGCAAGTGGTCGTTGGGAGCAATGAGGTCCGCCCTCTCAGCCAGCGGGGACACGAACCTCACGAGTCCGAACTGAAGGCACGTCGCGTAGTGCTGTTCCCTCGACACCACGGCCAGTAACGCACGCTTCCGACCGTCCGTCGTCAGGCCTGGCGTCTGGGTGTAAAGATCCTATCATTTTAATTTTGACTGGTAAGCATTCGGTAATTGGCATCTCTAACTGCGTAGGGAGTTAGGAAATAGTGCTAGCAGCAAGAAGAAGGAGATAAACATTTATTGACCTCACAGGGGTACATTGTAAATTATAAACGAAAACGTAAACTACAAATAAAATACAAAATAAAACAGGCAGAGAGAGAGAAATCGGGGTGTCGAAGGTGTTCAAGGAGTGACATGTGCAAAAAAAATGATGCAGTTCAAGATTATCTATCTTTCAATCTAAGAACTTTACTATTCCTCTATCAATGATAGCTGCAGAATGTGTATGGAAAAACGTTTATTTTGACAATACTTAAATGTTAAGAAGAAATAAAACTTTTAGTAGCGTTTCTGTATCCAGTTAAAAGATTCCCATATTTTTAGGCATTTCCTCAAAAACAACTTTTTGGGTTTAACGACCTTCTGGATAAAGGATGGCTGCTTTTCACCAGTCTTATAACCCAGCAGTGCATATGTTATAAAGATGATTACTATCTTGCGTGATTATCCCACGAATGGTCCGATAGTGGTCATAATTAGACATACGAGGCTGGGTCAAGCTTGTAATTGGTATCATGTCATCAGGAGCAACGCGTCGAAGTATCAGTAGTATCAGTGGGAAAAGACCAACGGTAAAAACATACCTGAGAAGAACAAAAACTAGTACTTAAAACTCGATACTTTCTTATATTTATTTTTTGTCGCTTAAATTATAATCGTAAAACGAAATCAAAAAGCCTTATAATTTCCTCTTTGATTCATATCATCCATCACACTGGAAACAGCAGTGACGGAAAAGACTATGTCAAGAGACCGATGGAAGGAGAGTGATTGTGAGGAGAACAGTCAGAACATTTCAATTCATACTGCTCAAGGCTATAAAATTGCATTATTCAGCAACGATTCTTTAGAGTCGCTTATAATAAATATCTTCATAGTTTTATCGAGATGTGGGTAAAATAATTGATATTTGCTTAAGTAAGATCCTACTGACACAGTATTTTTTTAACACTGAACTGGGTTAATTTTGATTTAATATCTAGGAAATATTATAATGTCTCAAGGAATCTTTAAAAGTAAAGTCTTTTTGGCGAATAAAGGCATAACTCTCTTTGGTTTGCCAGACCAGCATTATTATCTGAAAACATTAAGCTTAGCCATTTGCTAAGGATGCTTTACTTACGCCTCCACTATGTTTCATGATGGTCACTATTGGCGCTAATTTAAGTGAGACAGAGAGTTTTAGAAGTAAATACTAAATTAGAGGAAGGTGGTCCAAAACGGCCATGCTGCCCTAGAAGATAGATGTAAATTTTAATTTTCACATGTCCTCTGAAGCAGTGTATTTATATAATGTATGGTATGTAAAATATCCGTTTTGAAAAACAGGGTATGTTCGTTTATGCTACCTTCTTTTTCATATAAAACCTTATTGAATAAATTGAGTTAAGAATGGATTGCGTGATTGCGTGAGAATGGATTTTAATGTAAAGAGCAAAGAGAAGAAAACAGAAGTCAGACGTACTGCGCCCGGTGTAGATAAAATGGTTCTACTATATAAAATTACAATGGCGGATAGAGCTCTAGGGATATGGGTACGGCATAATTATGTAAACCCATATTTATATTATTATGTCCCAGGCATAGCGCTGGACTTCCCACTAAGGATTCGGAACACGTGTGATTAATACATGCAATGATGAGCATTCATCCCTTCAAAATATATCATTAGCTAGTACGCTATGTGAAATATAGCAGTCAAAAAATAAAAAGTAAAATAAAAACCAAAATAAATCAAAAGCCATAAATTTATTTATTTGCGATTACGAAACATAAATTAGAACGAAATAAAATTAACAGGAACCAATTCATTCATATTAATTACACAAAATAAAAATAAAGACACAAAAATAAATCATAAGTTTGTAAATACTACATGAACAAAATCATACAATACATGTTTTAATATACAGTAGAGTGATAATGTAGCAAAAGATTAATCATAAAAAAATAATAAAAATTAACACGCAAAGTCTTGGACAAAGAAAATAAATAGAAAACATTAACAAAATAAATATTAACAAAAACAGTGGAGGCTAAACGTAACGATTCCCCTTTGAATGAATTTCAACTTAAAACTAGTGTAAGTGGAACTAAATCTAAAATACGTTTACATACTAAGAAAGAAAAATCTAAATGTCATAACATAATTAAATTATGGAATGTATTACGAAGTATTCGATTTCTGTACAAAATAAATAGTAACAAAAGGTGATAGATATTTGAGGCTACCGACAATTTACAGAATTATCCACACGAGTACACGACAAAGGTGTACGATAGAAAGGTCTAATAAATTAGGTCAAATACTAGCACCACTTTTCTAAAAAAATTTCAAACTCCAATATTAAATTCGTTTTTTATAAAGATGACTAGTATGCCACAATTAGAAATTTTGAATGATGCTATGGACATTATGCAGATACTCAATGTAGCTGATGCTGTGTTCAGATAAATAGACGCTTTTAAAGAAAATGATTACACAAAAGAACAATTTAGTGTATTTTAGACAGATTCAATGGTATTTGGATTTGCATGTCGAGATTGCTTTTGGCGTATCACACTAATAAAATAACTATTATATAGTGGAGCAGTTATACTTATTTTATTGTAATATATCCGGTTTGGAAATATATTGAGGCTTGAGTTAACCAACACATAAAACAAGCGATTAAAAGATAACCGTCTGTTTTAAACAGTTCTTCCATACGGAAAAATGTCAAAAACCTACGGTTAAATAATAATCGCCTGTTTAAGTGTTGGTGGATTCCAGCCTAAAAAGAAATAGCCGAACCGAGCATCAGCGATGAGGGGTATCTGCAAGATGTGCTGCAGTTAGACAATGATGCCATTACCGACCTCTTTAGAGAACGTAACTTGTGGTAAGTGCAGTTTGCGACGGTCGAGCGACTGGCTGGTCGAGGAGCAGGCCGTCGGTGGTCTGGCCTGTGCGGCTGGTGACGCCAGCGCAACAGTTCTGGGAGACCTCGGAGCTGGTGGCGGCGTGGACTCAGACGGCACCGGGATCGTGACTTGGGCAAGCCGCGGCCTGATGCCGGCTCCGTTTTGGGGCACTCGTCGAAACGTTTCCAATATTAGAATTTGCCCTGCTGTTCTGGAAACAAATTGAAGGAAAGAAATCGTTAATATTGTTGTTTCTACACTCGTACAAGGGTTATGCACGCCGAACATTAAATTAACTAAAAAACGATAGTAAAGGAGGGCCAGTTATTAACAAAGTAAATATTACATTCTACACCTCATATTAACTCTAATGGCTATTTTTAAAACCATGAATAAGTCCGACCAAGTAATCAAAAATAAACGTTGCCCGCGGATCATCAAAGTTAACAGATGGCAGCAAATGTTTGAATTATTATATTAACTTTGAATTATGATATTTTCTTTTGTTAACTGTCTAAATAACAGCCTAAGCGACAGTTTATGCGGACATTCAGAATATTAGAAACGACCAATACTTACTTCACAAGTCCTCTGACTTCTTCTTCAGCGACTGTGACTACGTTCTTATTGCCGACGAAAACGAGATAGTCCCCTGCTCTCAGACCAGCACGTTCTGCGGACCCTCCTGCAGCCACTCTCTCGACCCTGGGTGGTCTAGTCCATACCACTGTGAAGCCGAAGCCACCGCCGGTTCCTCTTGTAAGTCTGAGGAGTATAGAACCAGCATTAGTACTTTTGAGATAAGCACAATCATAAACAGATTAATTTCAATGTAACTTCAAGCACTACTTAAGATTTTTCTAAATTATTTTTTTTAAGCAGGTTTAAATGCTTATGATTTTACATGTATTCTCTGGCGTACAATACGCATCACGTAATGATAATGGTGATTTAGAATGATTTGAGAGTTAAATAAATGTATTACTTGTTTGATTATAACTTCTGAGTATGATTACATTTAAAGTCAAAGGTTCAAATTTATACCTAATTTATGCATATATCCCCGTGTGTTCATACACACATTTTACCAACTATCCTAATTCTCATATATTAGGGGGCGAGCGATTGTCATCTATCGGACACGTTAATCGCAGGGTATCGCTAGGTGTTATAGCTTAGCACATCTTTTTCATCATTATTGTGTGTATAGGGGAGATTAAGTATGGTAACAATTGTATTAACATTTACACATAGTTTACTCACTTTCTTGAGGTTGTAAAAGGTGTACGGCCATTTCTTTGAGCCCTTCTGGGCGCGTTGGGGTCTTCTGGCGGGTCAAGTTCCAAGTATCTTAGGAATAGGTGCTCGTCAGCTTCTCTTTGAAGGGCAGCAGCCACAGCTTGAGCCTGGCTCGTGGTCGTAGAGGATGGCCCGTTGGCTGCCACACCTGGTAATTTTAAAGGATATGATTTAAAAATGATATCATTGTTTATTTATACGTCTAGTATAGTTTTAATTGTCTTTAGAGCCAGCTCAAAGTCTTTACGAATTTCATATTTAACACCAATTATGGTATTGGAAATCTTTGGGATGTATCATAAAAACCAAGAAAGAACAATTAAGGTAAAGACTACATCGAATCTGTATGTGTCATCATCCCCTTGCCCTTATCCTATTTAATTTGGGGTCAGCGCAGTGAGTTTTTTCTTCCGAGAATAAATTATTACCTTTATCATTCTGATTTTCCTTAGTGCCATCGTTGGTGCTAGTCTCGATATTGTCTGTGGCCATCTTGCGTCTGTCTTCAGTCACGCGGTCAGTTCTTTCATGGAGCTGTGCCTGGGCGTGCTGCCTCCCGGAACCTTGCTGGAGGAAGTACGTGCCAGAGACCTCAGTGGTGATCGCATCTTTTAGTGGGAACGAGACACATCCTAGAAACTCGCTCCGCCTGAAAACAATGAAAAAACACAGTTTAACAATTGTCGCAAAGGTAAGAGAGATTATTATTTGATTTTATTTGTACACCTTACATGAATATAAATACAAAGATTTTGGGGTTAGAAAAAGAATTTCGAAAAATTATGATCTTGAGGCGGGCATAATCATAATTTTTCGAAATTCTTTTTCTAATCCCAAAATCTTTGTACTAATTTTTCTAACATTTATATAATGTTAAAATTAAAATCGAATGAATATAAATGTTAGAACAATCACTACAAAGAAAATGAGGTCGAAATTTTTTGGAAAAATCATTGTCCCGCTATAAAATAGTTCTGACCACATTTTCCAAGTCAAAACATCTTTAGCAATCCAATGGTATTTAACGCAAGTATTTCTATTCATCCAAGGAAGGCGCCTGTGCTATAGCAGTGGGGACATTAAAGGGTTTGTGATGAAGATGATTTAAAAGTTTATAACTCAACTCCGCATCTTTTAGCACTTGACTTGTTAACAAATATTTTTATTGATAATATACAATGAGAAAAATAAAAAAATATCCATTGAACTCCATAAACATCTCCTCTCGCAGTTTCCAACTAGGGGGCATATTTTTAAATGTTGTGTCACGTAATGATTATATAGATATCGCTTAAAATATTCAAATTGGGATAACGTACTTTTATATTGTGGTCTTTATTTAAAGACGTACACATACTATTAAATCTTACGGTCGGTATTTTTATTCTCAGTACTTTTCCAACCACTCATCTTTCCATCTAATTGCACAGGTAATTAAGGATGTATCTTATCGGTAAGTTGCATGTTCGCATTGCTTCTTTTGCAGAATTAACTTTACATTGGTGTTCGGGTGGTGCAGTTAGCGTGTTCCCATCAACTGCTATAATGTTCAAGGAAAGCTTCCCTTGACCTTCTTTCTGTACCAAGTGTGTCTACAATCAAAGTGTTCTACTTCATTCGAAAACGAAATTACGAACTTTGTTTTCCACGGTACAAGAGTTCACTGTACAGTGATTTTAATTACTGTACTGTGCAGTACAAATTAAACAACGCCTAATCTTTACAAGCTTAAGAAATCCAACAATAACTTTTAATCCACTTATCATGCAATATAATTAATTAAGCATATTGTCCTTTTTACACTTGATGCAAATTATTTTCAAGATTACATAAATAAGCCGTATGGTGACAGCAGAATACAATAATGTCACCACCTACCCAATCTCTGCCACGGACATCGTACAAGGCGGCTAAGGGTACAGACAGCATTAAGTCATGGGCAGCAGCGTTCCTTTTATACCAGCTAGCAGTATACTACGATTTACTTGCCCGACAGATGGCAATAGGTTTGCCCTTATGAGATGGGACCTACATAACTTAATTGTCAATTTAAAACATGGGTGTTTTCATCCCTGCCGAGGTAGGCATAAATAGGCTTGATTTATGTACCTATGCATAACATCGATGATTATGTCATTTCCTCGAGCTTATTAAAGGCGGCAGTTGGTAATTAGATTAGTCGTAATTTACTTGGCGCTGCCGAGCCTCGAGCATCAATAATTTCCTATCTGGTAATATTGATAGAATGATCCATTTTAACACCGGTGCTCTTAATGACTGCTCTTTCTGGACCCTTAATGGGCCCGCTTCTCCCAGCTGAAATACAATCTTCATCAATTCGCTCATAATCAGGGTCTATAAGCTGATTTTCTTCTCTGTTAATTGGACAATTTACAACATCGTCTCCAAATAAACATTGATCACAAAATAAATACATTTATACGGGGTTTTCGTGCAAGGTCTTCCCCTAGGGTCTCACATAAGCTGCTAAGCATGCAAGGGGCCTGTCCCACAAAGCCTTTCTTCTTCCCGTGCTATGGAGTGCGTCCATGCGTACTAGAGTGACTGGGGACACCAATTTGGTCGACTTACGGAGATGGTTGTCACTCTTCTTCTAGAATAGGCGGGCTGTGGGACGGAGAATCCTTAACCCTATCGATGATATCAGCTGGGAGGCTATTCTTTCTGGCCCTTGGTTCTGGCGGGTCCCATTCTGGAAGACTGTTCTTCCGGCAGAGCTGGTAGTGGCGGTTGGTGTGTTGGTGGGAGCAGTGCTGTCGTGGTGGCGTCTCTTCACGCCGCTTCTGACTCAGGCCCGCAACGGTTTGGGAGACGAACGACATCTTTTAATCTACGCGGTAAGTTACTGGAAAAGTTGAATAATCTGGTTTCTCTAAGCAGATTTTCTAAAGCCAAATAATATTTGAAAATTATTTAGAGAAAGTTTTGTTGTATTTAAATTAAATAGTGGTGGAAATAGTCGTTAGTGACGATCAGAAACTATGGGTAAAAGGTAAGGAAAATCAAAAACAGCTATTAAGCGAAATGAAAGTGAAACGTGGGGGAAGAAAGGACATTTCGTCAGTCACGCAAGCAAAATGTCTTAGTGGCAAGACCTGGCGTGTTTCACATGTGAACTTTATGAGCCTTGGCCAGTTCATTATTCAAAATATATTGCTTTAACTATAGTAGGTACATACAAGACGTTTTATTCAAAGTTACTAGACGTAGTTGAAATACTTAAGACTGCTATTCCATTCAGTTTGGGCTATATCATGTTGTCATTAATATTACTTTTGCTTTCTGCTATAAAAACTGTATTTGAAATGTATTAGTTTCAGGCTATTTTATAAGTTTTTCAGTACGTTGTCTTTTGAGAACATATTGAATTCTGCTGAACTCAATTTAAGAATTTGCGTTTCTGAATGCCAGAATTTCAAGAAATTATATTTCAGTTCCAATGTCCTGTATTTTCATTGTAGCATTTGCATCTCTGCCACTGTCGTAGTGTAGTATGTAGGTAGCTTATTTTCAACCTAAATATGAACACTGCATTAACGTAACATTTTGATTATTCGGGCTAACATTATTTATAAATTGATAGCTTCATACTAGATTGGTTCGCCTAAAAGAGTTTCCTGTAACTAAAAGTTAAAATAACGTGAACGATGTTCGTCACGCGACCGAGTAGCCCTGAGTAATTGAATTGCCACTTTAAAGCTTTATAATCACTTTATCTTTTAATAGTGCTGTAGTAAAAGCCCACTTTGCAAACTAAAAGTTCGTAATAAAATGTTTAGGAAGCTAGATGTAAATTTTTAGAATTGTTTATTGAATCTTTAAGTGCCACAACTGGATTCTTTTTTTACTTTCAAAATTATACTTCACAAATACGCTGTTACACAACACAAAATTTAGCAGCCTGACGATAAATTTGTCCCGCAACAGGACATAGTACTCATAGTAGTAATACAATTCCAACAGACGTAATAGCTCTAAGTTTAGTTTACAAGTGACTTAACAGCCAGGGCTATGACAGCATTTTCTATTTTAAGCTTTATTTTTAAGCAGCATCCTTGTTGAATCGACCGCATCCAAAGTTATCGTTCAGAAATTGGGTCAACGATCTTGTTATGACAAACGCGGCACATTTGGACCTTTGCCAATAAACAAGAGTGGGACTAATCTCATCTCCACTCACACGATTGCTTCCTCAGAGTCTCCAAAGCTAAAATTATTATAATCATCAGTTTAACTCTTAAAATCATTTGAAACTTTGGGAATAAGTGCATTGTAAATTAAGAAATTTTGAAGAATTAATAAACTTTTTTAGAAATGGAGTTGTGTGAGATCTATTTCTAATAAAAGGTGTTCTCTATAGCTATCAATGAATTCGTAATAGTGAAAAGAAAATAGAGTGAGATTCAAGATAACACGGTTTCGGAAGCTTCATCAGGGCATAAGTTTTAAAAAAAAATTATCTGTTTTTCTTTTACCCGCGGAAAAGATTGGGGCTGGTGACATTTAAATAAATTTATAATATTTCAAAATTTTATATCATGTATGTAATAGCATACGAGTACATCGTCTTTGAGGACTCGTTACATTACATAGACACCATTCCAATCAACTCTTACTAGGCTTTGAAATAATAACATGAACGTAAAACAGCAAAAGCCATCCCTAGAATAACGATCGTCATTAAACGCCTTTATACGAAACAAAGCGAGAGATAAGTCATTAAATACAAAGTTACGTAGGTAATAGAAATTGTGTGTTAGCAGTCCAACCGATAGCTGGTAGATTCAGGTTTGACATATGGTGCACTAGCTAAAAGTCGATATATTGCTTCCTGGGAAAGCTAGTCACTTTTATTCTGAGATCTTTCATAATCATAAAGGACCCAACACCCACACGGTAAATCCATGGAATGCTGTCCAGTCTCAATTTGTAAATGAACAATAATGCTAAATATGTGATGTCACACTAGGGAGGGTGGACTCGCAAATGTGACCAACGGTAACAAGGACAGGGGAGGTGTCAAAATAACACAAAATTAGTGTAACGTACTTTATGGATGACCTCTTATACCACCTAGTACCTATTTCTGCTGCGATTCACGTGCCCTAAATAGGCTTGCCACCTATTTATTACATCGGCTATAACAAAATTGACGAAACGTGGGTGTCAATTCACAAAAGCACCTTATGTGACCCCGACCAATGAGATTCAACCGCTGTAGAATTTGAATTTGAAAAGTAAACTCCGGATAAATTTAACTAGGGCACTAATTAGCCGAACGGTAATGACGCTATCGTTGCGGTCATAACGAGGCACATTAGCCGAGTGAATGAGCGACCTTTGCCGCATTATGAGGGCGGCGTGAAGGGCGGCGCCCTACAACCGAAACACGAGATTTTTTTCACATAAAAATAGAACCTCTTTCGCTTTTCATTGTGCTTGTTGGAGGACGGCGTAAAATGCGTTTTAGACAAAATTGTATTATTTTTCATTCTATACCCAACAGGGTTAGTGTCGGGCAGGCGACCGGCTGTAAAACCTAAGCCAAAACCTTGAGCAGTATGCATTGGAATGTTGTCATCCCAATCACTCTAGCCGTTTACCGATCTCTCGACATGGTCCTTGCCGTCTTTTTTCTATACATACATTCATCACTAGCACCTTTCCGGTGTGACGGATGATATAAATCAAATGGGAGTGGATGGCTTGATGACGTCTGACCGATTTTAATGGAAGAGGAAACATACCTACTACGCCCCCAGATAGACTGGGTACAGGGCAGGGAGAAGAAGAAGTTTTATTTTTCATTCTACACAATACACTAATTATACATTGAATAATACATTTAATAATAATACATTGAAGTTCTAGTCCGTTTCTAACTTAACTTCGAAGTCTATATTATTATTGAAAGTCGATATACCTAGCTTAGTTACTCGCCACCAGCCGTGTAGCAATTAATTATTCCCGCAAGTCCGCTTGACTGCCGTCTTTGATGAGCCTTTTAAGTTGTCTGTCGGCCGTGTTTACGTCAAGACGTCAGGTCGTTTCCTAATTACAATAGAGATAGAACTCAAAATTGCATTCATAATTTCTATTTCTTTCTTTCTTTGGTCTACCCCTTTCAATGAATTGATTCAGGTAAGGTCAATTCATGAATTCGTCGAACTTGAAAGTTACTTCGCATTTTCGCATTTAATACGAGAGGGACCCAACTCAAACCAAGCTTAGAAACGCTGTGTTCTAATTTATGATGAAATATTGTGTTGGATCAAAAGTGACTTTGTCGAAGATTCTGTTTGGTTTATAAATCAGTCGATTGTTGGCCAACCGTCACAAAACAAGTTTTATGAATGTTATATGTATATTAAGAAAAATCAACGGACAGTACGACATTGCATCCTAAGAAACTGTGTCCAAAACTGTAAATACAGAAAGCGCAAACGACCAAGGCAACGAACCATTACCAATCGCAGCCAGAAGCAATCACGAACAGCCATTAAGGCTGAGCGCCAAAAATAATTTGAAGAGGTAAACGGATAAAATGTGTGTTCCCCTATCGGCTCGTTACCCCACTCCACCCTCCGGATAAACATTAGTTAAAACTAAGCCCCGCCGGAGCCCGGTCGTTGGCTTCCCTTGAAAATGGTGACAAGCGACTGGCTTTATTTTTAGATCCAATACCATTTTCCTTGTGGGGTTACAGTGAGTTTTACGACGATGAGCTTCCTTTACTGCGCTACGAAGCTGACAAACAAAGGTTAAGTGTCAATGAAAGGAGGTTAGGAGCTTACTGGTTCAACTATCAAAGGGATTTATAAGAAAGTCTTCAAGATTGGACTGTAAAAGGCTCTATTACTGTTCAAGACGTGTTTACCATGCCTGAGCTTATGTAAAAAAGTGATTCGGACCCTGGCTACGAGTCAAAGTGAAACTGTTTATGGAACTTGGAGTGCCAAGAAGAAGACCCTGAATCTTTATATCATAAAACCATGGTAAAGGCTAAAGGATATCTGGCTCCATAATAGAAATGGTTTCAATGACATATTCTCGACATCCTTTAGGAACATGCAACGATGTTTAGAATTACCTGTCCAGCTATTGTAAGGGAAAGAAGAACTTTAACAACCAATGTTGGTTCAATAGGAACACGCATGATAAATGATGTTACAGCAGATATCGACTGAATTAGTGTGAATAATATAACTGGAAAAATGTTAAACGCATCAATCTAAAGAGCCTCCAAGTATTCATTATCCTACATTTGAAAATCAAAATGTAACAGAATTTATAATAATTTGAATAAAAAGAATTTGAAGCAACATATTCTTGATGGCTGGTTTGGTCGAAAAGTCAGTGCTGGGTCAACCAAACCAGCCAGGTTTGAATCCCTGTAAGGGCAAATTTTCTGTTGAACACAGACATTTTTTCTCGAGTTATAGGTGTTATGCTTATGTAGTATTTACAAATGTACGTCACATAATATCCAAAACAGAAGTGCTTCTTATGCTACTTCGGGTTATTAGGTGATAAGTGTATCTACATATACATTTGTCATCTAGCTTTTTTTTGATATCATTAATGAATAAATATTTCTTACACTTGTAAGAAATAATAATTAATTAATTAATACAAAGATTTTGGTGGTTAGAAAAAGAATAGTGTCTTGGGTGGCCGAGCGGTCAGGCACCTGCCCGGATAGCAGTGGACGCGGGTTCGATTCCCGCCTCAAGATCATAATTTTTCGAAATTCTTTTTCTAACCACCAAAAAAAATTAAAATCTAATAGTAATTAATTAATGATATAAAAAAAATACGCCAGTCCATACTAATTTTCAAAGTGTACTTATTAAAATTCTTTAGAAGAGTGCTAATATATTTTTTCACCAACCCCATCTGCTTTGTCGTCTCTATTAAACAAACTCACCGACCCTGACGTTAAATAAACTCCCGTATCCAGTTCAAACATGTTAAGCTAATCCCCGGTAACCCTCGTTTCGGAAAGCCGCATGCTTCCAAAGTCTGCCCTAGAGCAAACAATGTTATTGTGGGCAGGAAACGGTTAACCTAACCGTTTCCAGCTTCGACGTTGATTTGGAGATGAGAAGCCTGACTCTTTAATTAATCAAAATCTTAACACTTGATTTGACAAAATTGAAAATTATGCTTAAAACTGTACAACATCTAATGCTGTTCTTCAGAAATGTCTTAACGCACATCTTGAACGAAAATGTCACGTGTTCTGCAACTACATAACGACAATTCAGTTGATTCTCTAGCAAATTATCCATACTTATTCCGATTTTAAGAAATATACCAATAGGTACAATGGAATATACAAACGTTTTAGATTGTCGATAGCTCTGTGGAAACGGGAAGAGAATAGCAAGAAGGGGCGGAGTAACAACTATATTATGAGAATATAAATCGTATCGAAAAACGAAAAAAAAAATGAAAAATGTTCCTTATAAATAGATAGAAATATTCAAATTTTTCAATGACCTCAGCTCTATAACATAATAAGTGTTGTGAAAGAAGATAATAAATATGATTAATCTATAAATACTAATGTTATAAATCTGAAGCGTTTGTTTGTATAGTTAAACGCGCTAATCTCAGAAACTACTGGTTCAAATTGAAAAATTCTCTTTGTGTTGGATAGTACATTTATTGAGGAAGGCTATAGGCGAATATAATTAACAACGACATTAACGCGAGCGAATCCGCGGGTGACCACTAGTTATGTTCATAATTATTGATGATCTGTGATAAGAAACCATTTTAGAGTCATCATTGATAGACAGAATTATTATTGCAAGGCCTAAAAATCCTTTTTTAATTTATTTAAAATGCTGTAAAACATTCTCCCTATATTCTTCCATCCATATGGAAGGCCCGTGCCTCAGCAGTGGGGACATTAAAGGGCTGGTGATGATGATGCTGTAAAACATGGTTTGAAAAACAAAATTATTGTAAAATACAAAAAAGCCACAACTAAAAAAGGCTTAGAAATAATTGTGTTTACTAAATTTAATATTAAATTTTTTTATTTTTTTAAGAAAAAAGTCTGATGTCATTTCTGAAATACGATAGACACTTCTTTTGTACTTAAATGTCCCTGACATTTGGCTTGTTAAAAACTTGAGAAAAAGTTTTTGGTTCTATCCTGTTGGATACGCTATAGTGAAGAATGCTTAGTTTTAAGCTAACCGAAGGCCCTCGCTATTACCCCATCTAGCTCCTAATAGATTCCAATGCCAAGTATAACAGCTTCGCCAACATTTATCTTAGCTTTCTCTAGTGTCGGCCCGTGACCTACTAGGAGTCCAGGACTAACTGACAGGGACTTGGAGACTAGGTCACGCAATAGGTCGGCAAATAACAGTGTCGGTTTTATTTTACTTTGTCTGCAGACGCTGTGAAATGTGTGTGCTTTATGAGTGGATAGAATAAAAAGTTTATAGCTACGTCGTGTGCTTTGCCAAAATTTAATATAATGTTACAATGTAATTGAATAATTTTGGCATATTGGGCACTGGGAAACGATCAGTAGTCCCGTTTTCTTTTTTCGTTTTTGTGATAGTCGTGATAGTTAAAAATAAGCCATGGCCTTTAATCATAAGTTTATGATTGGCAAGGAGTAGATATTTGTGAAGAGTATATGTTTAAACATCAAAAATAAATGTACTTATAGTACATATAGAAGACTTATTTGTCTGAGAATGGCAAAGTAAATTCCATAATTTCTCCTTAATAACGGCTTACACCACTCCATTTAAAGCATTCTATGAGAACATAAAGCATTTTATAATTGGCCTTAGAAATATAAGAATAGAAGACTCCTTCTATTATTTGCAATAAACTTAGTAGTAGGTCGAGAATGAAGAATATCTCTTGACCCTAATAAGCCAGAGCCTCATTTTCTCTTTAAGAATCAATGAAATCGCAAGTCATTTAACAAACTATGAACGTGCTTTAGTGTTTTGGCTCTAAGCCAGCATTCAGAATACTTCATCCCTTCACTGCACAATCTAGTCGTTAGGACGCCATATGCTATGTGTATCTGCGATCGTGGCTGGAATTGTATCTTGAATAGTATAATTTGTAGAGTTAGAGAAGAATTCTCATTTTACCAATAGTTCAATGTTATTATATTTCTTTAAATTATTTCAAAATTATCAATACATAAAATAAAATCAAAAATTGCAAAAATTATTAAAATTATCAATATAAAATTTTATAACAAAATATTAATCGATTGTGCTAAATATGTCTTAAAAGTATATGAAACGATAACTACATCGTCTGTCTTTTAAAAAAAATGTTCCTAGATAACAGACCTTTAAGGGCTATAGTAGTGTTTTTCTCTTCTGATTCCTTTTCTAAATTAATCAGTATAGATTTCATGGTCATCACAGTAAACGAAATAATGGGCGAATCTTATCTTAATCTTGAAATATGCTGTCAAACAATATACAAGTTTTAAAAATTACAAAAGTCTCTACTTATGTCAGTAGATTGACATGATTTATAAAATAAAAAACCGAATACAAAAAGAAGTAAGATGTTCAAATACAGTTTTGAACTATTACTTTCGATTGGCCGCAATGATTTTTATGAAAGCAGTAGAGAGCTGCGATAAAGCAGTTAATGTTATTGGTAATTTAGTTTTCTATGATGCGTTGGATAAGTTTGGCATCATTCCAATACGTCACTTAGAGAGAATCCTTTACTCACTAGAGCCTTTTTCGTAAATCTAAGGGATTTACTGTACCCAAACTAAAATCGTAACCATGAATTAAATATTCATGTAAATAGATCAAGAGGCGTTCACCAATTTGCTTCTTTACCCACAAAAATATTTCTGGTTATTTTGTTTTAAATTCATTGGCAATGAGTCCTGAATTTCCGTGACCTTAATTTAGTGTCGATTAATTTACAATTTTGGATCCTTAGGGCCTGTTTGACAATCGACAAGTAAGTTCGAAGTAGCTTACTGCGCAGATCATTTGACAGTTGTAATATGAAATATATGTCAATTGAACTGCAAAGTAAGCTACTTCGATCGAACTTACTTGTCGACTGTGAAACAGGCCTTTAGTCACTGATCTAACCTAAAAACAATTGTCATAAAAAACGTCTACTAATTGAAGAAAGCTTTGTTTTAGTTATTTTATTTATTAAGGCGTTAAACTATTTTGATATACTACCGTCTAAATAGTAGTTGATGGTTTTCGTTAAACAACTAATATAGTGATAGCAGTCTTCCGGAAGTTTTAAAGCTGATGATAGAATATCCCTGTTATTAATGTACTGGTGAGCGGTTTTGAAAAGACTCCTTATCATAATCGAAGACATCATCATGATTTACTGCTTATCGTTTATCGGAATACGAATCTTCCTCTTGTCACTGGCCAACTACTGTTAGCCTAGTGTTGTTTTATAAATTGACCCAGTTAATAAAATTATATAAGTTAAAAGTTAGTAAGAGCGCCAAATACGGTAGTGCCATAAAAAGGCGTAGTCAGAATTCGTATCAGTTTCAAGAACTAATAAATCATTTTTAACTATGTATGTTGCACCTATAACGCAATATCGCTAATTGCATTAGATGTGATTATCATTTATAAATTGCAACTAGGTCAAGAAGTGCCACATACATGACTGTCTGAAGTTTAACTTTTTGTTTCATTATGTCTGTACTGTCATAATAGGCTTGGTTACCTTGATAGCTTTATGAAATTAATGGTCAATCTATTTCTCTAAAAAATCTCGTTGTGCTATTGCGTTAGACATACTAACAATATGGTGTCTTTCAAAAGAACAAGAAAGAAATCAAAAGAATGTTGGTCACCCATCACCAAAAGCTGCTTATGTACCTACTTAGCAAAGCATACTCAGTGAGAAATTGTGGATTGAACAAAAAAATGAAAATAAAAAAAAATTGATCGATGTGAAATATCCATGAATGACTCCTTACCAATAAGACGCTTCTAATCAAACGCACGTTATCACTTTATAAAAAAAATCACTAATTCGCTCACACCACAAACCACTGTTTGGCCCTAAAAATTCAATGCGTACTTTTTCTTTTGGGGTGAAATAGACAAACTCGGCACGTCTCACCCACGGCACCGATCGCAACTGCCCGGGACTGCGCCCGGCCGGGATCGATCGCTCTGCGCATGTACCTTTGCGCCCCGCGTCACTCCCAATATCTTATGTATGAGAGTGGAACATGCCAGAGGAAAAGTGAAAAACGCTCCCCATGAACGTTCCCGTGGCAATGATGTGCAGTCACGGCATTGCTCCTTGCTTACATTACCCTACTTAACCTTTAATGGGATATCCGATTGGTTTACTACGATGGATTACAGATTATCCGGCTTTTATATCAGCGTGTGCTACTGAAATAGTCGCTTCTGATGTTTCTGTTAGCATTTAAATAAACGTAACTAGTTTAATAATTGTAATACTATCTATCTTCATAGAATATTAGATACTATCAGGGGCAGTGTGCCTTGTTGTACTTTAATTTTTTATGTAACATGTAAGTGTAGCAAATGTTACGTTGCTACCAGAGTGGTTCTTGGATTCCTCCAATTTCGTGGAGGCAACCCGGTTTAGTTATTTAAGCTCGGTTCCTTATTCATGTCTTGCTCTACAAAACTACTTAGCAACAGAGTGGTTTCTACGTTTATAAGGTTAGGACTTACTTTTGCAAGAAAATAATTCGTGTCATTCTGATTTATGTCACTTTTGTATTTATCAAGTGACGACGTGTTGGGGTTGGCATGGTAAGGGCATTGAACGTGTGGACCCGAATTTATCGTTTGATGAGTTATGAAGCCAACGAGGGTGGAGTTGTTGGAACGAATATAGTTTTTTTTATCGTGATTAAAGAAAACCTACCTGTACTTCTTATCCCTGTGCCATACTGAGATGTGCAGCATTTGGTGCTCATACACCGTCGCTGGAAGAGGCAGCTTCAAGTGTCTCTGGAACTCCGGTTCCCTCTTTCCGTAAAGAACTGAAGTTCTTTGAAAAATTGAGCGTTGTGATGGAAATGACTGGTTTTCAGTCTCACCGCTGATGACAACCTAAAATTGGATGTGGATTATGAATTTGGTCACAGTTATGTATTAACGTAATTATTATTTCTATCGGCGTTCACATACCTTAGTGTACGCGTTAATATCTTCAGTCTTCCCTGACGATCGTTGTAGGTCTCGGCAGCGTATGACTGAAAGGCAATACAGAAATTTAGTATCAATGGTTTATGTTACAGATATTATAATAAAAGATTTTTAAAGAAAAAGGGGTCGATAGTCACCACTCACCGTGCACGTCTATAGCTTCATTCCTAGTTTTTATTTCCAAATCTATAGTTCCCTTGACAGGTTGATACCTGTCCGAACTATGCTCTAGTCGATTGCTGGCGACGCTACGTCTTTTCTCTTCGCTGCTGTTTATGCTGCTTTCTTCCGGAGAATATGTCAGACAGCGCCTAGATGACTTATGTTCTATGAATGGCGTAACAATATCAGTTGAAAGTAGTTCCTCGTCCAGTTTGCTAGTCTTGTGAGCTCTTTCTTCACTAAGAACATTACTAGGCCTTTTCAGATTTGGTACTGGAGTAATGGGACTTGGAATACCGTTCTCTAATGTCAATCCGAAAAGCTCCCTTGATCTCTTGTTATGCAGCATCGGTTCATGAGGCATTAGACTACTATGGGAGACGTTCGATTTAATAGACATATTATCACATGCTAATGCTTCGAATTCAGTTTCATAAGAGGTCACAGGGAAACAGTTGAAAGAGGTACTGAGTGGTTCACATAAGGATACGTTTTGAAGATCTAGTGCCGGGCTTGGTATGCCCATTTCTAACGTTAATGATGATATTTGTTCTGATTCTTTTGGCCGTCTGTGGCTTTCATTGCTGACCGTGGACTTTTTTCTACGTATACACCTCTGCCTACGTAACCCTATGTTTCCATTTCCTTGAGTGGCTGTAAAAAGATCTGGCGTAGATTCTGATGAGACTTGCGTTAAGTTGCTTTTGTCAGTATTAGAAATACTCATAGAGCAAGACCTATTTAGACGTTTCTTTTCCACTTGATTACGACAATGTTTTGATTTGCTTTCAATAAGTTTATCTGGAGTACGGACTTCCCTTTCATTATATCCATCTCCGTCGTCTAGAAGAAAACAGCCTATGGGTAGATTTTTTAATAATTTTTCGTTCACTCTATGTACAGGTAAAACTTTTTTACTGGGAGTACTTTTCGGAGAAATAGAACTTTCTCTTGATAAATTGACATACCGGGCCTGTTTGATCAAATTGGTTTTATTTTCTGTTTGAGGATTCACAAATAGATCTTTTACTGCTTCAAGAGGGGGTATTTCATTTTCTATTGCGGTTAATAGTTCAGGCTCGTTATTAAGAATGCGTCTTTTAGTTTTGACTATTTTTGTGCTCTTAATTATATCTTCTATCATTTTTTCCAGTGTTATATCTCCCATTTGTGTTGTTGATACTGTCGATTCCGTTTTATCAGTAATAGAATCTTTACCTAATATAAATTTATTTTCCATCTCAGCAGAAGTTTCTTCATCTCTTATTGGAATAGTGAAAGGATTATCAATTTTCGGAAAAAAATCTGAGACATCATCTTTGAACGGTTTTTGTTGTGATTTGCTATGTGTACTCATTGTGCTAAACCTTAATGCAGCTAATTTTGTTGATAGAGGTGTTATAGATACAGGCGAGCACCCATCTCTAACTAAAGTATGTGTATCTCTTTTATCTACAGAAGGAGATTTAAATGAACTTTCAAATTCATTTGATTTCTTTCTCGTTCTTTTCAAAGGCCTTATATTCGTAAAACCTGTGTCGTTCTTATTAAAATAAAGTGGATTATCCATAAATATATGATGTCCAAATATAGGTAAAGTAGTTTTAACTTTAACTTTGTTGTAAGGTGCTGGATTTTCGATACAATTTAAAACTACCTCCTCATCATATTGTATTTCTACTAATCCTTCACTAACTGTTTTTGTGGTACTTACAGGAATGCCCATTTTCTTGTTGAGCCTAATGGAATTTCTACTACTATCCGTGGTGGCGCTCAGTCTATCAGAAAGATCATTTAAAGACGGCTCCGATGTACTATGACTAAGCTTCGGCGGACTAAATTGCGACCTGTCGGTATTAATTCTCCTTTCAGATTTGTAAACACAGCTATCTCTACGAAATATATCATTGGCGCTGCTCATTTCCAACTTTCGTTTCTTGGCTTCTCTAACTCTTCTGCTATACGTTGGAGGTGTGGGAGGTAAATCAGGAGGAATGTTATCTTTAGAGCCGGTTATAAAATATTTTCTCCTGTCGTAACTTTTCACAGGCGTTCCCGATGAGGGTGTTATGTTGCTGACATCTTTAAGTACTAAGCCTTCTGGCTTTTTTACAAAACCTTCCCTGTAATAATTAGGAGTGTTTCCAACGTAATTGAAATTCTCTTTGTCAATAGTTTTTATATTATTTTTTCGAATAGCAGTAGCTCCCAGGGATCTTCTTTGATATCTACTGGGCTTTTTGCTTTTCCGCACTGTTTGTGCGTCCAAAGACCTCCTGATCTTGCTACTGTAGGGTCCACTCGTATACGGCTCCAAGTTTTCTGTTTCCAAGTCTTCAACTGGTTGAACATCTTGGTTCTTTTTACCATAGACTGCCCACTTCAGCATTTTTATCTGTAACAAAGAAATGGTAAAATTAAATACAATTACATTTACCAATAGTAGCAATAATTTGGTATCCAGTGTCTCAGGTGGTATAAAAATTCAATCAACGCTCCCGGATATAAACCCTGGGGATATTTCTTACAGTTGTCAAACGGCATTAAGCATTCTGGTAAGTCGCCTAATCGAAATAAACGATCCAAACGAGCTTCTCGTCAGCTACCTAATTTAAAAATGAACTTTTGTTCCACAAATTCAAATTATTATCAAAATACAAACATATAGGGTTAAATTGGTAAGTGCATCAGTATGCATGAGCCTTTACAAACCATTGGCCGCGTTACTGGTGTAGTAGTAACGGTGGTCTAACATCCATGTTATGAGTTCTGAATGACCATGACTAGAGTTTAATGGACGTCACGACTAGCCGTTAGTGTTTTCAATGTAGCCATGGATAAATCAAATCAGTAAGTTATTCAGAAACTGTTATATTGTTATCGATAATGGGGCGTCAGGTTGAATAGTTAATGTTGTGTTCAACATTGAATCCCGCCGAGATAATGAAAAAAAATGCATAATTATTATTATGCCTTAAAACATAATACTGAGTTTATACAGTCATAATCACGCCTATTTATTTCCGAGGGTAGGCATACAATTAACACACACGTTTCGCCAATTTCGTTAAGTCCCATGTATTAGGGGGGGCAGCCTATTGTCATCCATCGGGCACGCAATTAGCAGTATATTGTTAGGTGATATAAGACGAACGCCGCTTATTACTGATCACTGTCTTTACCCTTCATCGTCTTGTTCGACACCCGCGAGAGAGATGGGGGTGGTGACAATTGTATTCTGCTCTGCTATATCCCACCATACGACAAGTATTGTAATTTAATTTATATTATAGGTAATAAAGTGTCTTACTGCCGCACTCACAGACGTCAATTAACGATAATGAGTACTGAATGTCAAAAAATGACAATTCTAAACTAGACCATAGACCCGGCAAGAATAGCGACTAGTTTTGAATTGTCATTTTTTAATGTTAAGAACTCATTAACGTTATTTGACGTCTCTGCGTGCGGCAGTTAGTATCTTTTAAATGTCCTTAAAAGTTAGATGATTTTGGTGAAACCGAGGTAAGAATACCATTAATTATCTTCGCGTAATATTAACAAAACTCTAAATAACGCCAAAATAATAATGTCAGTGAAAATATGTACAATAAAATCAAACGAGTGGTTGTAAAATAATATCCATTATTTGTGAGAAGTCATCCAACCAATCGGACAGGCTATACTCAACCTTCACTTGTTGGACGTAAAACACACAGTCGATTGAGAAAATTTGACATACTGTGGAAACCTCACGTCCTGTTGACAGTCAAATGTTTAATGAGAAAATGCCTATTTCAATATTCATAGCTCACATAGACGAGTGCTTGCAGTTCGCCCATGAATGAATTGGAGAACCTGAGTGTGAAGCGTGACGATGTAAATTTTGAGAATGCAGGTTGGAACTAACACCGCGATTTTAAACGAGGCGGTGCGAAGGCGGTATAGACATTTTGAACGGTAATTAATTTATAGTTTTAAAGATAGTAGAATATAACATATTTACTTTCATCCATAGCGAAGGCCTGTGCCGAGTAGTGGGAAAATAAAAAGGCTAGTGACCATGATGATGAGGAATAACAATTTCGACTAATTATTTCCTGATCATAAATCACAATATCATCAAGGTAAACACAACTTAAATACCTGCTTTCTAAAAGTTAAAATCGAAATTTCTGACGGTAATATTAACGGTCTGGTGCGATATAAGAAGCCTACTAGCCCACATTGTCACTCGTAAAAGCGAAGTAAATCTTGTGAAGTGGGATTTACACGGAGCCGGAGAACTACACAGTTAAAAATGATTTGCACATTTTCAAATTGTACTACTTTTTGTTTAAATATTTAAGATGATGTTTTATTGAGATGAAAACATTAACTGGCGAAATGGAAGTTTCAAAAATTGCCTATTTCTTACATCGGTGATGGTTGCACTGTCCACTCAATAATATGGACAAGCCTCAATTTCCATTAAGCTACTACGTGACAATATAAATTCGCTATTATTGTAACTGTTCTTCTCCCTATATTCTTTCACTTCTCCCTATATTATTTCAATCATAGGGAAGGCAGCAGTGGGGACATATAATGGCTGGTGGAAATTACAAACATACATAAATCACGCCTATATCCCCGAAGGGGTAGGCAGAGGTGAACTAGCACCCACGTTTCGCCAATTATGTTAGGTCTCATATTGGGCACAAAAGTCGCAGTACATTGCTATTGTTAGGTGGTATAAGAGGAACGCTGCTGCCCATTCCTCATCATTGATTTATCCTTAGGCGCCTTGTACGACACCCACGGGAGAGATTTGGGATGGTGACAATTGTATTCTACTCTGCCGTCACCACACGGCCATGGTGGATGATGATAACTGCTAATAGCACAAAACAAAAAAACCAACGAGCAGTCAAAGGATTGCATCAACCTATGCAGGCTATAACTATTCTGGGGGAACATGGGCTGGCTTCAGTAGGAGAATACGGACAGTGGCCCATTTGTGATACAAAAATCTGAAACTGCCCTGACAAACTACCACTTCAGAGGTTTGTGTAAAAAAAGGTTTAAATTTTCGTGACGTTTCGGTAAGTAAAGCTGTCGTAGTCACAGGAAACTTTTATTTATATTCTAATCAGCTTCCATTGGGTACGAAGTCTCGGGTACATTTTTCCGCATAAAATTAGTAACTTAATCACTACACAAAGGCCCCCAGCCAACACCATTACGATTCAAATTAAGACCAATCTCGAAACGAAAGCCTCGACAAACGTCACACTAATGTCATTATTCCGCCAATCAAGCGAAGCAATCGCTTTCTAACACAATCGAGGTTTTATTATTATGCTAAGCTCCAAATACGAGACTGCTTTGTTTGTGGCGCTGAACGGAAGATTTCTTCTCGGCCGCGCTGTAGGCAATAATTCAAACATTCCTCTTTGCTTACCAAATTGACTGTGTAATTACGATTTCGGCGGGCATTCATACGGCCGCGGCATCGCAGACACATGCTGCGCACCGAAACCAGTGTGTACACAAAACGACCCTGGAGAATTTCGCGAACTAATACAACACCGCAAAAACAGGGCGTACCGCTCCAGCCATTATCCCGGCCCCAGCTATTCACCAGCAAATTACTATTGAATTTAAGATTTCTTCTGGAGCATTTTTTAATATCAAATGCACGTCTCGCGAAACTTGGGGTGGCACAACAAAAAAGTCTCTTCGCGAACCACCAGGAACTTTTTGCAGTTCGATCGCCGATTTCCGAATGCTTCTAGGAATAAGGCTCAGTTTCCCACGGAGCCTGGATGCTGGCCGGCGAGACGTCAACGTCTCGGCTCTGAATAGAACGGAACACGTTTTAGCGGATTTAATTTTTTGAATTCGGGCCGTCCGAATTGCATCAGTGATCTTTGCTGTTTCTCGGCAATCAAAAGAGCCGTTTGGACTTTATGCTCGGGCCGTAAAGCTTTCTGATCAGCAAACGGATAAGGAGTCGGCACAATAAGATGGACTCTCGATTGAAAGCATTAACCGGCTTGCGCCAAATACCAAACGGATATTTCCCCATTAAAAGATTGAAAGTGATCTCCGCATTGTAAATACGGACAGTCAAATAAAATCGCGAACAATGGGCGAGTACTTATTTGATGAAAATAAATTACAGAAACCTGATCTTTTTTTGTGTCCAGGCTGCTTTCTCGGAACTAATGTGCCGTGAAGTTTGTAAAGTATTGTCACCGTTTCCCATTTTCCATGTTGTATTGGTTTGTAATGCGCCAAATGTTAGTTTGTCGGTTGGGCGGCAGGTGGCGCTGCTTTATGAATTATTCAATACAGTTTTGGACAGCGCTCCCCTTTGTCTATGGTACCATATTGCCGTGGCAGTGTTCCTTTTTTAAATGTTTGGAGTGCAGACCTGGCAAGTTTTTTTGTTTTCATAAAGTAATCCGAATGTTGGTATGTGCTAAAGATTATGCTGTAGAAGAAATAAAAAATTCTTCTACAGCATAAAAAAAAATCTTTATGAGATACAAGTGTGTGCGCTGTGCGTGCTTCAGCCATCCCTTTAATATTGTCTGTTATTTTGTATTTTTATAATTAAAATATCTAAATAAACAATATTATTTACAATTTGACATTCTTGCATAAAGTTTTATTGAAAAACATATAGGTCAGCCATAATAATGATCCTTACCTGAGTAATAAGATTTTTAACCGCAAAATTTCAATAAAACACACTGATGGACCTTGAATTAATTGTCCTGAGAAAGAATCACATATGCTTCACATTAAAACGAGCATCTATTTTACGTTCTTGTGACTAGAAGAAAATGGAATAGTGTGGCTTATCAAAAACGAACCTTGTTAGGGCGTAATAAGATCGGAAAGGTACTTAATTAATACGGCAATAATTCACTTAATTAGTAAGGTACGCGCATTATTTACGCTGAATGCTTTCCACCTAAATTTGGAGTCCCCTAACGATGGCTGAACCTTGTTAAAGCTAAATTACTGACCGCGACATATTAAAATTTCATGATGGCTATAAATATTTTGATGGTATACCTACTTAAGTATTAAAACTAGGTTGAAAACCTCAGAAGAAAGACTTCCATGCTGACCGGGGAGCGAAATAATAACGTAGAATATGCCAGCCCCTACTAGCTCCGGGAGTGTCGTTAAAGTCGACTATGGTAGACTGTGGGGTGTAGAGTTAGACTATTAAGTACCTCGAGGCACCTGACTGGTGGAGGGCAACTCACCAGCAAAATAAAACATAATTCTCGGCTACTTATTCCAAAAGGGGTAGAATTGCCACCCAGGTTTCGCCAATTATGGCAGGTTTAATGTAATAGAGGACGAGCCTGTTGCTAATCGCTGCCTCTACTCTCGGCCGCCTTGTATGACACTTACGGAAGAGATGGGGGTGGTGACAATTGTATTCTATCCTGCCTAAGCCAAAACCTTGAGCAATATGTATTGGGACGATGTCATACCACTCACTCCCTCCGTTCATTGGTCTCTCAACGTGGTCTAGTCCGTCTCTTTTCTATACCTTCATTCACTATAGCACTTTTCCGGTGTGATGGATGCTATTAATCAAAAGGGAGTGGATGACGTCTTACCGATGTAAACGGAAGAGGAAACATACTGCGCCGACCACAGATAAACTGGGAACAGGACACAAAGAAGATGATGGTGAGAAGTATTTTGATAAATCATATTGAATATTAAAATTGGATTGAATTTCCCCGAAGAGAAAAGCTAGGCCCACGTGGAGTTTTCTTGCGTACACGCATACGCTAAACATTGGAAACCTTTTTACTTTGACACACAAGATTCCTATGTTTGGCGTATTTCTTTGATGCATTCGTGAGTGTATGTAATGATACGGTAAACCAATTATCTTTTTTTTCCGCATGAATTGTAGATTCCTCATAAATCTTAAAACTTCATAAACGGCTTATCAGGTCTACGGGTGGGTCATCGCGTTTTTTTCTAATAATATAGTATTCTACAGTTGCTTTGCTTATTACGGCCCCGGCAACGGAATCCGCGGGTAGACTCGGGCCATATGGCCTGATTGTAGATAACATTATAAATTATAATAGATACGTAACACGTGGTAGCACATTGCGTCGACAGCGGACTATAGGCTCTGTGTACTGACATACCTACTGTTTACTAAAGACACACCTTGTCTTTTGTTTGGTTTTTGATAAAGTTATGTTGCAAAATTTAATGGTATTGCTTTAATTCATACATACATACATACATAAATCACGCCTATATCCCCGAAGGGGTAGGCAGAGGTGAACTAGCACCCACGTTTCGCCAATTATGTTGATGTAGGTCTCATGTAATAGGTGGCGACCCTAATGCCATTTATCGGGCAAAAAAGTCCCAGTTCTATTGCAAGGTGGTATAAGAGGAACGCTGCTGCCCATTCCTCATCACTGATTTATCCTTAGTCGCCTTGTACGACACCCACGCGAGAGATTTGGGGTGGTGACAATTGAATTATACTCTACCGTCACCACACGGCACTCTACTCTAATTCTAAAATCTGCTCTAATTCAATCATTCCCAAAGAGGGTTGGTGTCAGGCAGGCGGCCGGCTGCAAAATCTAAGCCAAAACCTTGAGCAGTATGAATTGGAATGTTGTCATTCCAATCACTCTCTCCGTTCACCAGTCCCTCGACATGGTCCGTTCCGTCTCTTTTCTATACATTCATTCATCACTAGCACCTTAACGGTGTGATGGATGATATGAATCAAAAGGGAGTGGATGGCTTGATGACGTCTGACCGATATGAATGGAAGAGGAAACACACTGCGGCGACCCCAGATAGACTGGGAACAGGGCAGGGAGAAGAAGCTCTAATTCAATTTGAATGCCGTATGGTAAAGGGAGAGCTGAATACGATTGTCACCACCCCCGCTATCTCTGCCGTGGGTATCGTACAAGGTAACTAAGGGTTAACACACCGACGAGAGATGGATAGCATCGTTCCTCTTATACCACTTAGGTGGCCATATATTGCGGTTTATCTGCCCGATAGATGCCAATAGGTTTGCCACCTATTACCCTATTACGTGGGAGCTAACCTACGATCTAACTTCGCAAGCCGATTGCAATCGTCTTAGGGCCTGTTTCACAATGGACAAGTAAGTTCGAAGTAGCTTACTTTGCGGTTCAATTGACATATGTTTCATATTACAACTGTCAAATGATCTGCGAAGTAAGCTACTTAGAACTTACTTGTCCATTGTGAAACAGGCCCTTACTGCCGCACTCAGAGACGCCAATTAACTTTAATGAGTATTTAATGTCAAAAATTTTCATTCAAATCTAGACCATAGACCCAGCAAGAATAGCGACTAGTTTTGAATTGTCATTTTTTGACGTTAAGTACTCATTACCGTTATTTGACGTCTCTGAGTGCGGCAGTTAGTCTACTAGTCACTCTCACTCATTAGGTATGATAGCAACGTTTGAGAGTGATGGCAACACAAAACCGATTCCAATTAATTTAAAGAGTAGCCTCTCTGATAGGTACATGGATGTTCAAAATTGGAAATGTTTCTTTAATTTTTTTCTCGTGTTATAAGTTTTCTGACAATTATTAATCAATGTTCAAATAAAAATCAAACTAAAATGCTCCATTTTTGACTTAAAACAAATTTTTCACTAAAAAAAACAGCGTCAAAGGTCAATCAATAAAAGAAGCCAATTAGAAATTACGATGCTACACCTTACTGACACGGGAACACAGCTCAACACAATACTAAGGTCAACAACGCGGCGCCGTAATTGCACAGTAATTAGGATCACTTAGCGAGGCGCCTGCGCGACAGCTGCGCGGGAGTCGGCATCGTGACGAGATGTAGGGGAGGCTCGGGTTGGCCGGCTTCGCTTGAATTGTACGGAGTTGAAATAAATTAATGAGTATTTCTTACATTCACACCTACCATTTAGCCCAAAGTAAGTTTTTTTTTTCACCGCCTCTGTGGTCTAGTCTAGTTGCCCACCAGGATGAAGATCCAGAGGTCCCGGGTTCGATCCCCAGGGGGGTACAAATTTGTGCTCGGTTTGGTAGGTGGTAGGACTTCTTCGAAGTCCGCCTGAAAGCTACCACCATCTTATAAAAATCTGTGGCCTTAATAATAATGCTGTTAACATTAACAGCATTATTGTGTTCCGACAACGTGTGATAAGATAGCCAGCCCTTCTGTGGTTGAGGGTTCCAGGTGAAGCTCGATTCCATCTTCAGCCCTTATCGTCACTTACAATCCATCAGGTGAGATGGAGGGCAAGAGCTTCCTTGTTCAACATTAAAACAAGTAAGTAACATAAATAAAGCACTTGTGTTGTGGATACTGTACTCCGTTTCAAGAATCGAACTCCTAAGGTCCGATTTCACCGCAAAATTAAACGCGATCAGTTGAAGTTGAACTCGGTTTATGCTCTAAACTGGCTTCCGCTACATAGTTTGCATTAATCAAAGCCAAGTTTTAGTAAACTCAGTTTCTATGGGAGACGGTGAAATCGGCCCTAAGGACTCGCGGCTCATTGGTCAATGCGCGCGGCTACGGCTACTAAAGATAAAATGTCTGTGTTCATCTCAGACATTTGCCCCTACCGGGATTCGAACCCGGGACTACTTGGTTGATAGGCCATTTGACCAAAAAGGCAGTCGAAACAAGTAAAAAAAATGTCCATAAAATGTAAGTATTGTAATCAGAGGAAGAAAATTACTAACCAATTTGCGATTGGCTAGGATAGTGGGTTACGGCCCTTTCACACTATATTCTTTTCTATCCGTAGCCTAGCAGAGATGGGGGGTTGTGACAATAATCCGGGCAAATGCCTAAACCACTCGGCATTTCCGCATTACCACAAATATATATATTTTTTAAATTTTTATTGTAACATTTTTTCTTGCATTTATTTGTATTGTACCGTCACAACACCACGAGTAATTGTCAAACAAAAGCTGCAAATTTCAGCAGGTGCATTTGCATATTGGCACGTGCTCTTAGTCTAGAAACACCTTCAATTATGGACATCTGCTACTATGTGTGTTATCAAGTAATTGGGCAGATGAAGATACGCGTAAATATCATGTCAACTCTATATCTTAAAGAACATCATAATAACTATCGATACGCGTGTAAGCAGATGCCAAGTTTTTAACCTGTTACTAAGAACGTGAAAAAAACAAAAGTAAATGCCAAAAGGTATTGATTGGTTCAATCCAACTATAATCCAAAAATATATACATTATTAGACATTTAATCTTCCCACTGCTAAGGCACAGTCCTTGCCTATGTATGAAAGAATATAGGGGAATGGGCCATAACCTATCACGCTGGCCCAGTGCGGATTGGTGGGTATTGAACGGCTTAACGTGTTTTCCGAAGCACGGAGGGACTCCAATGAGGCGGCCTTAGCGAACATTGCTTAGATTACGTAATGGCAGGACGAACGCGGTAATCCACTGCGCTCCTCCAAAAGATAGACACGTTATCACGACTTACAATAAATTCTGCGCATAGAAAAAAAATTGAATTAAATAAATCCGTTGAGATTTGAAGAAAGAAACTTTTTTGCCATTTTAATAATAATTATTATTTTATTCAGAAGTGTTATTTTTAATTAAAAAACGCAGACAGCTGTCTCGAAGGCGCGCAAAAGCCACGCTATTGTTGCAATAACAATCGGTACAGAATAATAACTTCATTGTCATATAATCTGGAGCGGAGAAATGCTGAATCTTTTCGGGTGCGTTCACAAATCTCAGGCGCCCATTGTGGTTCGAGGAAGAGTGCAAAATTTGACAATACCGATGCACCGATGAGTTCGGAAGGTCGCCCGCCATCAGCGCAAACAGCTGCCACAGACTATTTTAATTTTCAACCCTAACCTCCATGCTCGAGTGACGTTTTTACTTTTTAAACGAGTAACGGTAACAAGGAGTCTATCGCAAGGAGTTCCGATCTAGTTTTTTTTCTACGACAACGGTTCATGGTATGATTTATTTTTGACAACAATCGCACCTCGTCGCCGGCTTGTGGGAAATTTACGAGCGATCCCAAGGGGCGGTGGACTCAATAAGTTTGATTGCGTATTGAGGAATAATTCGTGAGGCAATCCTTGGGGCACGGTGACAAAGTCAATTGTCGCAAGTAGGTAATAAATTTATTTACAAAATGGCTGAATCGGGGTAGTACGTTCTACAACATTTACAATATCTATGTTCAAAATAGAGCATTTTCCACAGATTAAAAAGCATGTTAAAATAGAAAAGGAGACACAATTTAAGAGATTCCGCGGTATAGTGGTTCGTCCACCGGAATTAGGATCCTGAGGTCCCGGCTTCGATGTCCAGGGGAGTACAAATTTGTAATCGGTTTGATTGATGGTATATTCAAGTTCGCCTGGCTAGCTACTACCAAGATGGTGGTAGCTAGCCAGGCGTTACCATTATTATTATGGCGACAGATTTCTGATAAGATAGCCAGCCCCTCTGTGGTTGAGGGTTCCAGGTCAATCTAGATTTGATTTTCGACCCTTATCTTCATTTACCATCAGGTAACATGGAGGCCAAGAGCTTATAGCATAAAAAAAAACAAAAAAAAATTCAAGTTTAAGCATACGTTTGAAACCGAAACAAGAAACTTAAAGTAATTGAATAAACACATTGTCATGCTATCATTAATTCCGTAACAGATTACACTATAAAGAACTCTGAGCAAAAACTACCAGGCAATCAGAAACTCATCTTGATACAACGTTGAGTAATCACACAAGTTCATTACGTGTTCCACAACCATTAATTTGGCTACAGGCAGCGGACAAAGTCGCAACCAATAATTGAAAAGATTACCTCCACTCTATAATAGAGCAGTAATTTTTTTTCACCATTTCGAACGACGATTAACTATTAACATTTACGACAGAATGCCTACATGCACTCATTGCAATGAGACTTAAAATCGAACGCAAGAACGCGGATCTCCCCTCTGAAAGGCGATATTTCATTTTTAACAATACCCAGGCTGTGTGCCGTTATTCCTTTGCCTCCGATGTGCAAAAAAGAGAGCTCTATGGCCCATTGTAGACGTAAAATAGTGTTGTTTTTTTTTCAAATACAGAACATGTCTTGATCCGTGACTTTTCGTAAATGGCAGAGTTTTTTTTATGAAAAAGGGTTTGAAACCAGTTTAATTCTCGACGGTTACAAGAAAGGCGACCTGTGAACGACTATTATTGCCGTGTCAGTGTTTATGTAGGAAAGGTTTCCTTGAGTGTATTTACTCACCTTACCCTTAACAAATAAAGTATCAGTAATGCCAACAAAACGGATTGCTTTTTTTTTACTTTTAGCACGGCAGCAGTATTCCTGACCATACCACCTAGCAATTTACTGCGATTTACGAGCCCAATGAATAGCAATAGGCTCGCCACCTACTATATGGGACCTAACATAATTGGCGAAACGGTTCACCTCTGTCTACCCGTGACTTGTATGTAAATAAAACAGAGCAAACTGTTTTATTTACATACAAGTCCCTCACTATCCTTGCAATTAAACTGAACTTTCAAATATACAATCTGACCGCTATTATCAACATAATCCACAAAATTTTAACAGTTTATTTAACAAATTAATTCCAACCCCAAGACGTGGTTGTATCCTGGGAACTAAATCCCTTAATCCTTAGAACCCAAAGGTCAGGAGGCCAAGCAGGGTGATTTATGCCGGTGCGGTGGCCACCTGCCCCCGTAGCTGAGGACGTGGACAAAATCTCCTCGGGGAAAAGGAAATATTTTCCTCTCACTCTAGATCCCACTAAAACTCGAGACAAAACACTGTCAAGTGGTGGAGAGAGATTTTGTCCGGGTCCCGTGCTAGGCCTACTGAATTTGACGGTAAAGAGATAACAGTCCTGTGGTAGTTCCGGAGCAAAAGCAATTTATGTGGTTTTCTTTATTATTTATTTCTATAAAAAGCAGTCAAAGTTATTTGTAGCCTTGAAAAGAGATTATAATATACAAAAAATAAATTTTGATATTTTTGTCAATTATTAAGGGTTTGCATTTATATATTATGACGCTGTGGTTATTTCAGTAAATAAGGAAAGCCATCAAGGAAATCACTAGAACAAATTATTGCAGAACATTTTTCCGACCTCAGGAAAATAATTTTTCCAATTTTTCCGCCCTCTTTTTTGAAATATTTATATCACCAAACTCAACTCAAATTCAAAATGTGGAAACTTTGTTGACATATATTATTATGTTAGGTTTTTTTTAGTTATCCCGTGGGTGAATTAAAACAGTTATAGCCAAAAAACTGGAACACTCAATCCAAACGTTTCAACAAATGATCGGGGATATAGGCGTGATTTATGTATGTATGTATGTATTATTGTATTTTTCTCAAATATTGAATAAATAAACTGTTCTTTTTAGTTTTATTTGTTCCCCAAATTTTTAAACATTATGTGTAATGTCAATACCACCTGCCTTTAAATTGAACGTTATCAAGTACGCACGCAGGCTTGACATTCCATCAGTCGGTGCTTAGTAATGTTACATTGGCTCAAATTAGCAACGCCAAACCTGTTCGCAAATTCGTGGTGTAATATTAAACTCTTGCTTTTTAACCCAAATGGGTTTCTATCTAGTCAGTTGCGCTGGTCCTTTCCAAATATGGCGTCGCCGGCGGGTGGGTTGTGGCGAAAGAAATATCTGCTTTTCCGAGGTGGTGTTAGCTTTTAGAATGTACATCTGCATTGAGTGTTCTTTATTTCAACTTTAAGAATAAGTCGGGAAATTAGTAGGAAATTTACTAAAAAATAATAAACACTTATAGTTAAAGGTCACAATATTTTAAAACTTGACTTAAATCAGTTATGGCCAAAATACTAGAACTCTCAATCCAGAAGAGTCCCTTCATACTAGAGCGTTTCCCGAGCTGCAGAGGAAATGCGGAGATAAAAAACGATACAACGTTTCTATCGAACGAATGTCAATTGTTGACAACTACTGTTACTTTTGACACGACAGTCGCCATGGTGTTTTCTTCGTAATAATATGTCAGCTTCATAAATTTTCATTCTATTCGTTCGAATCTAGACTGGCCGCTTGGCTAAGCTCCCTGCGCATACATTGATCTAACGCCTATCTAGCATATGCTTATAAGGATTTTAGCGTTTGTCCAGGACAAACGCTAGTGTGAAATGGCCTTAGAGTTAGGTCTACAGACAATAGGGTCAATTCTGACATGATTCTCTAAACTTAAAACTAAATTTAAGATCAGTCTCTCCTTTTCATTCTATATTGAGAATGACAGAGAAACACTGTTGTCAAATTAGTCTTAGGTGTAGAGAACCATGGTCAGAATCGACCCTAATAAATGTTCTACACATTTTTTTTTAAATAGGTTTAACGTTCCTGGAAAGTAGTCCTTTTGGAACTTTCTTCAATACATTTTCGTTTACTTTTCTTAATTTTGAATGAATGATAAAATGAATAAATGAAATTGATGCATGAAATGAATGAATGAATTTAATGGATGAAATTAATTTTACATTAAAATATGGGTGAAGCACATTTTAACGCAACTAGGGAGGGCTTGGCGCGAGTCGAAAGGTAACAGAGTTCATGACGGTGACCGATGAGATGGTGAAAACCACTATAAAATTCTCAACGTCAAACACGGCACAACACTGTTATTTCAATGATTCTTCATAATTGAACATCAACACGGATCCTTATGCATCAAAATAACACCACTTTTACTACACAAAGTCCACTCCGAAACAATTTTTGAATGATTGAAATAAAAATTTGACTGACGCCATTGAATTGCCCGCCAAGCACTCCATGTTGTACACATTATTTGGCACTTCACTGGTGTCATGATCGCCTAGGGGGTTTTGAAGTCGAAAATATACATTCGACAAGACATCACACGACTCATTTCAAGAAGAAATGTAATAAGTATGTAATTTAAAAGCTTAACTTTGAAACGTACTTACATACAAATACGCAAATCTGATTAACAGACTATTTTACCGCTAAAGATATTCAAAGATCAAAGGCACAAGATGTTCTACTTAAATATTTACATAAGCAACCGGCATTATGATAGTGTCTGTCTAAACGAAGAGCTTTGTAGAAACGTCAGTTAGGAACTTAGCAGATACTTAACAGAGAAATCAGTACAAAGATTTTGGGGTTAGAAAAAGAATTTCGAAAAATTATGTACTAATTTTTCTAACCCCAAAATCTTTGTACTAATTTTTCTAACATTTATATAATGTTAAAATTAAAATCGAATAGAGAAATCAGTGTTTATTTCGTATGATTAAACGGAGAAAAAGAGTATTTAGTAGGTAATTTTATTTTTTCCCCACAGATAATAAAATCATTAGACCCTTTTTTCTAAACATGGTATTTTGATTTATTTGCTTTGTAAAAAAAATTAAGTTAATCGAATGTTCTGAATGGATACAGGGAAATTTCCTTGCTCACCCCTCCGCGTGCCTCGTTACAATTTCGGGTCGTGGTTATTGTTAGGTTTTTTTCACTTGCCCGGCGTAATTGACGGTTCCATGCGAACTATTGAAAAAACTAGACAGCGGGACTGAAACGCCTTCTAGAACCTTGGCATACGTGACGACGGGTAAAGACACGAAAATAAATAAATGCATATGTATTTTTAAGTCACACCTGACCATTAAGGGGACTTTTACGTGCATCGCGAAAATCCTGCTTCCTCAGTCAGGTCAGGGGGTGACACTATACCAAGGGCGATGAAACAAAGAATGTCTCAAATAGCATGCATGTAATTGACTATGCGATAAATTGCGATACGCGTTTTTTTTCGCCCGAGGTAAGATCATAGTTTTATGTCACCCCCTGAGCAGGAAGTTGGATTTTCCGTACATGTAGCGAGTGGAAAATCCTACTTCTGGTCAGGGGTTCATCGCATAAAATGGATGTGTTAAACAAACATTTTTTTCACTTAACACCTTAAGCACTCTTTTTAGAGACATGCTTCGCAAACGGAAACAAATTGTAAAAATTAATAAGCAACATCCCATTGTTGCGACCCCCAAATCTCATAATTAAATGCGCGCTCCACTTCTATGGCGGCGAGCAAATAAATTATAATGACAATAAAACATTTCACAGTTCGGTTAGCGTTTTAGAAATGCCGGAACGGAGACACAGATTATGCTAAGAAGTCTGGGGAGAAGCTCGCTCGTCTTTTGTTTCGAACGTACGTTACGATTTGTTTTGTTTTTTTTTCTTTCTTAATTTTCAATACGCGGAATAGACAAGAGGTTGTCTTTTTTAATTTCACCTCAATGGGCAAGGGTTGGGGAACTGTTTGTCCCAAGTAGGAAATTAATATTGTTTGCTGTGTGACTTTTCGATGGTGAAGGGGAGGTAATGGTAAAACAGTTTTTTATTGATTAATTTATAAATTCGACTACTTATATCGTGACGTGATCAAGGGGTTCGCAAAAATAAAATCGACGTAATTTTATCGTTACGTCAATTATATGAGGTCCTATGTAGTAGTTGTGGGAGCCTATTGCCATCTGTCGGGCACGTAAATCACATATTGCTAGGTCGTTTATAAGAGGAATGCTATACTGTCCATTACACATCGCCGTCTTAATCCTAAGTCGCCTTGTACGACACCTACGGCAGAGATTGGGGGTGGTGGCATTTGTAATCTTCTCTGGTATCACCACAACAACTCGATAAGTTGTCATAAAATTACCCACTCCTTTGTCATTCCAATTATCTTTCACGCAATCCCTCCATTTCTTGTGTGGTCTTCCTACGTTACGAATGTGGTTAAGGCTAACTAAATAGTTAGCAACAATGTTGCGCTCTGACCTTTGATAAGCTCACGTGTTTAACCGTAACATATATGCGATGTAACGACCCCTTCCCGGCTGTAGCGAGATAACCATTCAGCTATGAAATTTAAAAAAACTAAAGGCGCATGCACTAGACTGTGAAAGCATTCATACGGAGTCAAAAAAGAAAAGGAGGTTTTAAAACGCGCAAAAACCTACACACGCTACGATGCACCTACTGAAGGGTAAATCGGACTGTTTTATTTGCTCTCCCTCTGGCACAAGAGTTTGGTATATAGCCGTCTCTGTTCAGCTCTAATTAAGGGCTTTGCTGACCCTGTAAAGATATAGTGGAGTGCGTGAGAAGTGGTTGTTGTGATGCTTTGTCTTATTGTGGCTCGATTGAGAGTGTGCGAGGGCCCTTATGGGGTTTTTGCAACGATCCCATTGACTTTTGGAGTGCGGCGAATTGGACCGTACACAGTCAATCTCGGATCAAAATCAATGATCACCATCCAGATTGATTGCATACGATACGAAGTAGATAAGCGGCTCGTATACAAACGATCTGGATCGTGATAATTGATTTTGATCGCGATCGGGATAGACCGTGTATGAACCTCCTAAACGACTTTATTTTTACGAAATATTGCTTACGATAAAAGTTGTTAGCATCAAAGCAGCTTTATTTTTGACATTAAAACTTCCTCGGGCATTTTATTTTAACTGAACTGAATTATTTAAAAATAAACACGTACGGGATGTACTGAATATAAAAAAAACATTTTTTTTCTCATTTTGTCGATTTCATCAAGAGAAGTATTCTAAAAGGAAATCGCGCCGCGTATCGGCACTTCACAATCCTCTTATGCATTGAATTTTGTAAGTTCAGTGTCAGGTATAATCACAAGAACAGCTTTACAATAAGAGGGGGGATGGCCTTACAATTTTCAATGACCAATAAAATTTGTAATTATTGTAATACAAAAAAATAAATGCCGGCGAAAGTTCTACCGTTTTGATGGCTATAAAGAGGAATGGAAAAATTATGTCGCGTAAAATATGTTGAAGAGAAGACTTGTGTAATATAAAAACCATTGAAACCGTTCTTATAATCATACATAAATTGAGCGTTTTGTCGATTCGATTACGTTACGACACTTCGAAAAGTTTCGTGCTAAAGGCACTACTGTACCTAGTCCACATTACGTATTCTAAACTGGGGTGGACTGGAATGGAATTATTAAAAGTCAATAATATTCACGTTTAAAAAAGCGTAGCCATCGTTACAAGTCGATTCCATTGATCGTCTAATTTATGGTCAGATAATGCTCATAATTTAACATAGAAATGAGTTGAAGCCAAACTTTTATGCTCATAGGGTATGCTCATATATATTTGCGTTTTTGTGTGAAGGTTACGCTTTTATTACTTGGAAGTCGAAATGAGGTTTTTTTTCCTATTTTGCATCTTAATTCACTAAGCTAGTGCCCTTTTTCAATGCATACATACCTAGATAACGAAGCGTAAACAGCACTTTTGATTAAATTTAGGTAATTACAAACATATTTCAACTTTATAATCACAGAATATTAAAATAGCGTTAGCTATTTCAATAAAGTAGGTACTAACTTTAAGTTAACGTTAACTTGACACAGAATATGCTATGTTTATGCGATAAAATTACTAGAATCGATTTTTTTAGATGTTTATTTACTCTTATTGATGCAAAATAGAAGTCAAACCTAAGGCCAATGACTTTCAAGTCAATTACAGATAAGAGTAATTGCATTTTCTACAAACGCTGTCTTAGAACTATACTTGGAAGTTACAGGTTCATATACGTTAACCGTCATGAGCCAATTCCATACGAAACTTTTTTTTTGCTTAATTACTTGTAATGTAAATAGCTCGTATCGTAGTAGAAGCTTGCTAGCGCAGTGGCACAGCGCGCTTGGCCTGCGATTGCGTAAACTAAGCAATTTCGCTACGGCCGGTCTTTGGATGGGTGACCAAACATTTATTATCACGAGCTCCTCCGTGCTTCGGAAGGCACGTTAGGCCGTTGGTCCCGGCTGCATCTGTAGTCGTTAATACCCACCGACCCGCACTGGGCCAGCGTGGTGGGTTATGGCCCAATCTCCCTATATTCTTACATCCATAGCGAAGGCCCGTGCATAGGGACATTACAAGGGCTGGTGATGGTGATGATTACATAAGTGGGTATACATAGTGCATAAAATCACTCCTATTCATTCCGGAAAGGGTAGGCACTAGGCAGAGAGGTGAATTAACACCCATGTTTCGTCCCATGTGGCGAGCTGTGTGGTGACGGCAGAGCAGAATACAGTTGTCACCACCCCCATCTCTCCCGAGGGTGTCGTACAAGGCGACTAAGGGTAATGAGGGATGCGGTGAGTATTACTCTATATAAGCTAGCAAAATACTGCGTTTTACGTGCCCGATACATGGCAATAGGCTCGCCACCTATTATTAGCGAAACGTGGGTGTTATGTGGTGAGCTTATTGCCATCTACTACTGCAATAAAATATATATTATAGTAAATAAATAAATTCTAAGTGCTCGCATTAATTGCTCGTGTTAATTATTAGGTCTTCACTTCGACACGAATCAAACGAGGGAAAGAATCCTTTGCGGAGTTCCCTTCCATATAAGCTTTTCTCAGAATTTACTTTTGTTTGACAGCTTGCGGGCGGGACAAACCTATTTTTTTTATTACGCCTAGAAAGAACATTTAAACGAGTTTATAAATTGGACGACCTCCTTTCTTAGTTTTTGACGAAACAAATATTATTCGAAAATGTAAAGAAATATAAGCGTGTCAATTACTTTATATATACTTCTCCATATTGAAGAAAAGACATAAACGTGCTCTGCATCGTACTTAAATTTAGAAAGAATAATTATCTAGAAAAAGTCGTTCAATAGGGAATAGGAACTGCTCGAAGAAAGTATGTTGTACGAAGTATTTTAATTACCGCCTAAAAGAGGTTTTTGTAGACTATAATTTAATGTTTATAAGTATTTCTGAAGAAACTTTTAATACATTTTATTATTTTATGATTTTTTTTTATTGTAGGTTCTTGCTTAATACAATGAGATATTATTATTATATTTTGTTGTATTATTTAGAAAACTGATAGAAAAAATAGCTCAAAATTAAAAATAAATGTACAAGAACCAAGGTAAATAATTTAACGCAAGTCAAATTTAACTTTGTAAAAAGCAGTTCTGAGTTCCTGGACATCGCACAATTTGTAACGACAGTTTATTTGTGAGGGGCATCCTTTAGAAATCCACACATTTGTACATTTCTTTACATCGTATCTCAAAGCATCTCGACTCACCGTTCCTCCTCGGCTTAAGAAAAGAAATCCCTATTTATTGCACAATGCGCACCGGGCGACAGTTCCAAACAGTCTGCAGTTTCACAACACTAAACATTTCCACTAAATCCTTGTGCAAATTGCACAACACTAGACTCCAAAGTCACTGTCTTGTCCTTCACAAAAAATTAAAACTAAATAAAAAACAAAATACGCCGCCAAGTTGCCAGTACCGCGCGCTTCGAACAACGTGCTTTCCCGCGCAAAGCTCGCGTTCGAATAAGTTCAAACTTCGAACTCACCTGGGGACTGACGTTTGCCACGTTATTCGCACATCTCTTTCGCACTAGAGTACACTGTACGCGTGCGAGTGAAGCAGCTAGACGTATTGTGAAGGCGGAACGGTCGCAAGTTTGTTACTATAGGGTGGGTTTTTTTTCTTTTAAATATGCTTTGTTTTCGCGCCTTATCTTGCGGCTTCACGTGTTGGTTATTTTGTTGATAAAGATTGATAAACGCGACAACAAACATTAAAAACCATTAAAACTATCAGATGGTTACAATGTAACAAAGTGCTCAGTTCAAACGGATAGACTGCATCAATTTTAATGAAATAAAAAAAAACATGCTATAGTTGCAAAAGTTGATCGAATAAGTTTTGGAGTTAAAAATAAATAACTTAATATAATTAATAAACTCAAATAATAATTTATTTGATTTTTTTTCAACATTATGTAAATGTGTCTTGCAATGTCGTATGAAGTTTAGGTTTGCAGGGTGAATAGAAAAAGTTTTGAAATCACAAAAAACCCCTTTTGCTCGTAGCGATGCGACTGATAGTCGAATAAGGAAGGGGGTATCGTACAAGGCGACAGAGGACTTTATTTGAAGGGCCTAAGGTGTTGGCATCTATTGGGATTTTTTGAGAAAACGAAAACCTTGAATACAAAAATCGGTCATCAGGCCATCAGGAGTTCGATACAAACCCTATGATACAGGGTTTTTATATAATAGATAATTAAACTTTGCTCAAATCCACTTTTTAATGGATCTACAAACAACAATAATCGTAAAATTTCTAGAAAGAAATTTAACGACGCTGGCCGTGCGCCGATTCAACAGGGGGATCGGTATACCGCTTTTATGCTCTCCATCCTTTAGTGAAGATATTAATGCCCTCTTAAATTAGCACGAGCACTACACATTTGTAATAAAACAACTTTTACGGACTTACTGCCGCACTCAAAGACGTCAAATAACGTTAATGAGTACTTAATGTCAAAATATGAGAATTCAAAACTAGTCGCTATTCTTTCCGGGTCTTTTTGCAAGAATTGTCATTTTTTGACGTTAAGTACTCATTAACGTTATTTGACGTCTCTGAGTGCGGCAGTAAGTACTCATTAAAGTTAATTGAGGTCTCTGAGTGCGGCAGTAACACACACAAATCATGTCTATATTTCCCCGAAGGGTTAGGCAGAGATGAACCATCCACCAATTATAATAAGCTCGCTAGAGCAGTGTCGCAGCGCGCCCGGCCTACGATTGCGTAAACTAAGCAATATTCGCTAAGGCCGGTCATTGGATGGGTTACCAAATCTTATCTCGAGTTCCTCCTTCGCTTCGGAAGGCACGTTAAGCCGTGGTCCTGGCTGCATCTGCAGTCATTAATACCCACCAACCCGCACCTGTAGGCCTATTCCCTAACTTTTTTTGACAGTTGAAAGTGATGATCACCGAACTATTTACTAATACATTGCTGTTATCACAGGACAAGTGTCACAATAGCATTATAATAAAGTAGTAATGGATAAGTAAATAGTTCGGTGATCATCACTTTCAACTGTCAAAAAAAGTTAGGGAATAGGCCTACTGGCCAGCGTGGTGTATAGCCCATTCTCCTATATTCTTCTATCCATAGGGAAGGCCCGTGCCCCAGCAGTGGGGACATTAAAAGGGATGGTAATGATGATGATGAGCCATATTATTAGACGGCCGCCTTAGTCGAATGCTCAGATTGCTGGGTATTGGCCAAGAGGTCTCGGGTTCGAATCCTGGTAGGGGCAAAACTTTGTGATGACCACAAATGTTTGTTTCCGAGTCATGGTTGTGTATACATAAACATGTAGAATATTTTCAACATTTATATACATAATTATATCAAAAATATGTCCGTCATCTAGTATCCATAACACAAGTGCTTAGGCTACTCACATTGGGCTAGATGATAGTTGTAAGTGTAAAAATATTTATTATTATTATATTAAGTGACTAATTGGACACATAAAATTGATAAGCTGCTTATTTTGAGTTAGATGATAGGTGTTTAGGTGTGAATGTAAGAATAATTATAATATTTTTTTACCGTGTAATCGATCCACCGGAAGACGCTTCACCTAATTGCCTAGATCGCATCCAATTAACGGAAATCGATCAGCGAAGCTCGCTTCACCGTTTATGGAACGTGTAAATTGTTTAATTGGACAGATTCGAACCCACTGACCGCTATGGGAGTAGCGGTCTAGCGCCCATTACGGGCATAGTGGCAATGAATGCGGTATTTTATTAGATTATCTGGTAAGCAGTCTCAATTAGAGATCTGGTACAGTTCTTGCAATTCACGAAGGCGAGTGAGCTTTACTAGTGGTTGAATGTATATAATGATGTCTCAGTCAACTAGATTAATTAGGCTTTGAATCAACAGCCTAACCTCTTCACTCTTCTTCTCCCTGCCCTGTTCCCAGTCTACCTGAAGTCGGCGCAGTATGTTTCCTCTTCCATTCATGTCGGTCAGACGTCATCAAGCCATATCCACTCCCTTTTGATTCATATCATCCATCACTGTGCTAGTGATGAATGAATGTATAGAAAAGAGACGGAACGGACCATGTCGAGAGACCGATGAACGGAGAGAGTGATTGGAATGACAACATTCCAATCCAAACTGCACAAAGTTTTGACTTAGGTTTTACAGCCGGCCGCCTGCCTGACACTAGCTAACCTTCTTTGGGTATGCTGTTGTAGGTGGTTTGCTCTCCACCATTCGGGTGCACTAAGGTGCTTACTGGTCTACACGCGGGCAATCTCCCTTAGTCGACTTTTACGACACCCATGACAATTGTATTCTAGTCTGCCGTCACCACACGGCTTACACCACACCTCTTTACTAATTCTATAATAGCACACATTACTGGGTGTTCTTTGGTTCATAATTAAACTAAACTGAATTTGCTTACCTGACCGACTTACTAACCCATGTCAGTAAATAGTACGATTTTTTGCTGGCTGGCTACTGCATTATCATTCAGGCCGACAACACCAATCGTAACCATGGCTTCGGGATAATTTTTATGGCATAGCAACGTCTCAACTAGTAAGAAATAAAATCACTATATAGTCCCATGCTGGAATGCGATTTGAAAGTCTCATAAATATGAGACTATCTGCCGCACTCAGAGACGTCAAATAACGTTAGTGAGTACTTAACGTCAAAAAATGACAATTCAAAACTAGTCGCTATTCTTGCCGGGTCTATGGTCTAGATTTGAATGAAAATTTTTGACATTAAATACTCATTAAAGTTAATTGATGTCTCTGAGTGCGGCAGTTAGACAATAAAAATTAAGTGGGCATAAAAAAAACCGTGGTATCAACGGATTCTGACTTTCTGACAAAAACCGTATTTCACTACGGACAAGCATTTTACTTAATAATTGAATAAAAATGTGTAAAGTACAACTCGGAACGAATCAACAATAAGGAATGATCATACCATGAAGCAATTGAGTAGAGAATTCGTCGAGATTCGGTTATTCAGGGAAAAACAACACACGATAAATCTACACGCGATTTAAAGGCCGTTCTATTTTTTTTTTTTTATTAAAAAAAATCCATTGACTCGGTAAGAACATAAAAATAAATCGTTCCTAAAAATACCGTAAACGGAGGAATTTCTTGAATTTTCAGCTTCTACTTTTTGAGGATAGAAAAGGGCAATAGGTGGAAAATAAATTGGATCCGGTTTTCGACAAAAGTCTTTTCATTTGATTACATACGAGAAAGGTTAGGTGGAGTTGAATCAACATCCTCAATTTTTTGAATTTGATTATTTATTATGTATAAACTTAATTTAAAAAAAATCTGTAATGCAATGTCCACTTTTCCTTTCGGTGAATTACAAAGATACGACTCGAAGGATCGTGCTTATAAATTTGATTTATAAACTCACTAGCTGCCGCACTCAGAGACGTCATTTATCGTTAATGAGTACTTAATGTCAAAAATGACAATTCAAAACTAGTCGCTATTCTTGCCGGGTCTATGGTCTATATTTAAATAATTTTTTTTGACATTAAGTACTCATTAAAGTTAATACACGTCTCTGAGTGCGGCAGTAAGTTCTTTACTTGAAAGTTGACTTTGGCAGTTTGTAAATAGTTATTGTGAAAAATTTTTGACATACTCCAATATAATATATCTTTCTGTTTACACGTACTTTTTAACTTTTATTCAAATTTTACTGACTCCAGCTCTTATACCATCTTATTTTACCACAAAAATTTTACATTTTGTGGTAGTCTGACGTGGTGTTGTCTGTACCTAACCTACCTATATGGCAATAAGGTCGCCTTACATGGTACCTAACGTAATTGGTGAATGTGGGTGTTAAAACACGTCCGCTGACCCCTACGGGGACGAGTATATTATGTAATACGGCCGCCTTGGTCGAATGCTCAGATCGCTAGGTATTGGCCAAGAGGTCCCGGGTTCAAATCCTGGTAGGGGCAAACTTTGTGATGACCACAAATGTTTGTTCCCGAGTCATGGTTGTGTATATGTTTATGTAGTATATTTTCAACATTTATATACATAATTATTTTTAAAATATGTCCGTCATCTAGTATCCATAACACAAGTGCTTAGGCTACTTACTTTGGGCTAGATGATAGGTGTGAGTGTAAAAATATTTATTTATTTATTATTTATTTAATCTCTTGAAACAGCCTGGATGGTCCGTTGAAGGTTCCATGTGAAAACGCACTCAATTATCGCGTTAAGAAGAATAAATACTACGTCGCTCTGTTTGGCAAGTGTTTATTTTCTCCGAACATCGACTCGTGCGCATGCCACGCACCTGCTGCGTAGCCTCCATGTGGTTGCCAAGCCAGGTTCCTATGGGCCAGGCTTAGATTATTCAAGTACCCGTATGTATGTGGAATAAATGTTACCTGCCAACAAGGCAAGTGGCCAATATTCGAACGAATAAAAAAACAATAATTTATGCAAATGACGCATTACAGAGTGCTTGGCGGGCTTTCAATGGCGTCAGTCAAATTTTTATTTCAATCATTCAAAAATTGTTTCAGTGGACTTTGTGTAGTAAAAGTGGTGTTATTTTGATGCATAAGGATCCGTGTTGATGTTCAATAATGAAGAATCATTGAAATAAAAGTGTTGTGCTGTGTTTGACGTTGATAATTTTATAGTGGTTTTCACCACGTCATCGGTCACGAACTGTTACCATTTGACTCGCGCCAAGCACTCCTTAGATGCGTTAAAATGTGTTTCATACATACATACATAAATCACGCCTATATCCCCGAAGGGGTAGGCAGAGGTGAACTAGCACCCACGTTTCGCCAATTATGTTAGGTCCCATGTAATAGGTGGCGAGCCTATTGCCATTTATCGGGCACAAAAGTTGCAGTTCTATTGCTAGATGGTATAAGAGGAACGCTGCTGCCCATTCCTCATCACTGATTTATCCTTAGTCGCCTTGTACGACACCCACGGGAGAGATTTGGGGTGGTGACAATTGTATTCTACTCTGCCGTCACCACACGGCTGATGAAATAATGAGTGGGTGAAATGATGATTGAAATGAATTTTACGTTAAAATGTGGGTGTCACACATTTTAACGCATCTAGGGAGTGCTTGGAGCGAATTTAATGGTAACAGAGTTCATGATGGTGCCTGATGAGGTGGACAAAACCACTTGACGGCAAAAATGTGTTTCACCCATATTTTAATGTAAAATTCATTTCATGCATTAAGTTATTCATTCATTTCATACATTATTTTCATTCATTCATTTATCATTCATTCAAAATTAAGAAAAGTAAACGAAAGTATACAAAGATAGTTCCTAAAGGACTTGTATCCAGGAACGTTAAGCCAATTTAAAAAAAAAGACGCATTACAGAGAAAAAAACATGGCGGGAGTGTTTGGCGCGTTTCGTGGTGTCAGTCAGATTTATTTTCACTAATTCAAAAATTGTTACAGAGTGGATTTTGTGCAGTGAAAGTGGTGTTATTTTGATGCACAAGCATCCGTGTTGATGTGCAATTATGCAGAATCATCGAAAATAAGTCTCATGATGTGTTTGATGTTGTGGTGAAGATCACTATAAAAAGTGGTTTTACCCATTTCATCAAGCACCATCATTAACTCTGTTACCATTCAATTCGCGCCAAGCACTCCCTAGATGCGGTAAAATATGTGGCACCCATATTTTAACGTAAAATTCATTTCATTCATACTTTTCACCCACTCATTATTTCATAAGACTACAGATAAAATATACACTTAAGGCTTGGCTGTATGGGCTAGACTCTTTGCCTTCCCTAAAGTATAGGAAGAATTAAAAAAAAAAAAACATGGCGACCGGAGTGTTTGGCGCGTTTCGTAGTGTCAGTCAGATTTATTTTCACTAATTCAAAAATTGTTACAGAGTGGATTTTGTGCAGTGAAAGTGGTGTTATTTTGATGTACAAGCATCCGTGTTGATGTACAATTATGCAGAATCATCGAAAATAAGTCTCATGATGTGTTTGATGTTGTGGTGAAGATCACTATAAAAAGTGGTTTTATCCATTTCATCAAGCATCATCATTAACTCTGTTACCATTTGACTCGCGCCAAGCACTCCCTAGATGCGTTAAAATATGTGACACCCATATTTTAACGTAAATTCATTTCATTCATACTTTTCACCCACTCATTATTTCATATGACTACAGATAAAATATACACTAAAGACTTGGCTGTATGGGCTAGACCCTTTGCCTTCCCTAAAATATAGGGAGAATAAAAAAAAGGACAAGTAAGAGTAGTTGTCAAATTTTGTATTCTATTCGTTCGAACAGATTAGTGGCCAACCACTTGTCAAGGCCCATATGGGTCTAAAAAAATATGTAACTACAGCAATTTATTTTTCATCCCACCATCTCGGAAAAAGCGTTTTTGCTCTTCGATATCTGAGTGCAAAAGCCTTTTTTATCCTCTAGAGGATAAAGTAAATTTGAATTTAGAACATCGTGTGCAATGAGTTTGTGAATTCAAAACATCATTATACCTATTTATTTCTACCTCCATTGTGCCGAAATTGTCATGCAACCTATTTTAATTTATTCGATTTTAATTTTAACATTATATAAATGTTAGAAAAATTAGTAGAAAGATTTTGGTGGTTAGAAAAAGAATTTCGAAAAATTATGGTCTTGAGGCGGGAATCGAACCCGCGTCCGCTGTTATCCGGGCAGATGCCTGACCGCTCGGCCACCCAAGACACCTCTCGCCTCAAGACCATAATTTTTCGAAATTCTTTTTCTAACCACCAAAATCTTTCTACTATTTTAATTTGTTAAAAACTCAGACTCGGAAACTTCTTGGTGTACTTTTTTTGTAATTTGCTTTGCGCGCGCCATTTTCTTTTTACGTCGAGAGTGTTTGGCGAGTTTCGTGGTGTCAGTCAAAGAGAATACAATACTTGGTGTCAGTCAGATTTTTTTCGATAATTCTTAAATTGGTTCAGAGTGGATTTTGTGCAGTGAAAGTGGTGTTATTTTGATGCACAAGCATCCGTGTTGATGTGCAATTATGCAGAATCATTGAAAACAAGTCTTATGATGTGTTTGATGTTGTGGTGACGATCACTATATAAAGTGGTTTTAGCCATTTCATCAGTCACCATCATGAACTCTGTTACCATTCAATTCGCGCTAAGCACTCCCTAGATGCGTTAAAATGTGTGACACCCATATTTTAACGTAAAATTCATTTCATTCATACATTTCACCCACTCATTATTTCATAAGACTACAGATAAAATATACACTAAAGACTTGGCTGTATGGGCTAGACCCTTTGCCTTCCCTAAAATATTGGGAGAATTTAAAACTAAACTAAACTCTTTTCACGTCATAAATTTGTTAAAACCTTGGAGTTCCGTGACGGTCAATCAGCTTGGCGTCAATCTTGCTTTAAACATTTTGATCGTCTACAATGCTTGCTTGATGCTTGAGTCAGGCATTTAAAAGCTTTTTAGGTTTGTTTGATTTGTTTACGCTGGCAACGAAACAAAAACATACAGAAAATTAACGTGCTTGACTTGATAAATTTTGCGGGTGTGGCTGGGTGGATGGGTGGCTGTTGGAAGTGTGTCTGGGTGAATGGGTGTTTTGTGGGTGTATCTAGGTGAATGGGTGTTTTGTGGGTGTCTCTGGGTGAATGGTTGTTTTGTGGGTGTGTCTGAATGGATGGGTGAGTATTGTGGGTGTGACTGGGTGGAAGTTGTGTGTGTCTGAATGGATGTTTTCGGTGTGTGTGTGTTTGTGGGTATTTTTAGGTGAATGGGTGTTTGTGGGTGTTTTGTGGGTGTTTCTGGGTGAATGGGTGTTTCTGGGTGAATGGGTGTTTCTGGGTGAATGGGTGTTTCTGGGTGAATGGGTGTTTCTGGGTGAATGGGTGTTTCTGGGTGAATGGGTGTTTTGTGTGTGTTTCTGGGTGAATGGGTGTTTTTTGGGTGTTTCTGGGTAAAAGGGTGTTTTGTGGGTGTTTCTGGGTGAATGGGTGTTTTGTGTGTGTTTCTGGGTGAATGGGTGTTTTTGGGTGTGTCTGAGTGGATGGGTATGTATTGCGGGAGTGAATGTTGTAGGTGTGTCTGGGTGGGTGTTGAGAGTGTGTTTGGGTTAATGGGAGGGTGTTGTGGAACTTTCTGGGTGAAAACAGAAACTGTTGTGATTGTATTTTTTTTTGTATTTTGCAATTTCCTCGTTGGGGGGGGATGAAAAGTTACGTATTGCACTCGAGTGCAAAGATTATTTCACCTTGTGCTCTTTTGATTCCCTCGCTATCGCTCAGGATTCTAATTTTTTAATCCTTCGCTAGCCCGGTCATCGAAATTGAGCACGCGGTTAAAAAACAACTTTGCACTCACGTACAACAAATAACTATTATCATCCTACTATGAGTAATATTTCAAATAATAAAATACAATCTAGTCACTAGGCGTCGATTCATATTTGGTGAACATTTTAACGTAGTGAGATCAGTTTGAGAGTTTCTACGACAAGAAGTATATTAATATTTACTTTAGGTTACATACTTAGGTATTCAGGAATTGAATTGCTTGGCTATATTGCTTAAAAAAAGCCTTTTTAGACCCTCTGTGGGCCTACCGCCTAACTCGATTGCTAAAGCAAAAGCTATAGTTTATGACGTCATGCTGTCTTTTCGCACCAAATGTACCTAAACTATTAGCGATAGCTTTGAACGAATAATCACCGAATGATTTGGTATGAATTTGGCACAAAATCCGTGCCGCCTAAAAATTCAGGATGGCTGCTATAGACGTAAGCAGTGCATTGCAATATAGCTTTCATCAGCAATCGAGTTAGGCGGTAGGCCCCCAGATCTGTCTTCAATGCTTGGATTAGTCTACGATGATTAGTGTCTGGACGATATTATTAAGTACATCGTAATCATATCAACCAGTGGCTGTTTTTTGGAGTTGGTTAAACTAGGTTAGTATTGTGATTGTGACTGTTGAAAGGAGCGACGGTTAGCACTTCCGTTGACAAGGATGAAACACAACTCATTTTCTGGCGAGAGACTGTTGATTTGCCTTGTGAGATCCCAGATTCTACCCAATTAAAGGGTTTGGAGGAATACCGAAGTTCCCGGTATGGTGCATTCCACTACTATAAAAAAAGTTAGTATAGTGCCTAGTTTAATAAAAAGCCTTCGTCAAAACTACTTAAGAGCGCTTACGCACTACGTCCGATTTGAATCTGTGAAATTATGGTCCGTTGTAGCCGTAGAACTATTTCTATAGGAACTTACGCACTACACCCGATCTCTGTCCGAGTTTTCTAGACCAATAATTTTTCACGGATACGGATCGGATTCGGACCGGATATAGTGCGTAAGCGCTCTAACTGCCGCACTCAGAGACGTCAATTAACTTAAATCAATGTCAAAATAATTTATTTCAATCTAGACCTTAGACCCGGCAAAAATAGCGACTAGTTTTGAATTGTCATTTTTTGACATGAAGCACTAATTATCGTTATTTGACGTCTCTGAGTGCGGCAGTAAGAGTTTTAGTTTTTGTAAATCGGACCGATTGAGAGCCACTGTCCGTATTCTCCGTCACTAATGTTTATGTTGTGTTCCGAAAACTGTTTTTACGAATTCCTAATTACGGGTCCCGAGACAGGTGGACGGGGGGACGCCTTGATGCGTTTCTATTATTCCCTTTGAGTTTAAGTGCTTCCTTCCTCTGTCTTCAATTTAGGACCTTACCTTTTGAATGTTTAATACCGAAGTAGAGGAAGACAACTGAAAATATGGATGGACCGTGTGAGCTATGTTAGGACAAGAGTGTGAATGAGGAACTGACAAGTGACAGAAGAGATCGCAGAAAAATGACTTACTGCCGCACTCAGAGACGTCAATTAACTTTAATGAGTATTTAATGTCAAAAATTTTCATTCAAATCTAGACCTTAGACCCGGCAAGAAAAGCCACTAGTTTTGAATTGACATTTTTTGACGTTAAGTACTCATTAACGTTTTTTGACGTCTCTGAGTGCGGCAGTTACTGCGCCAACCCTAAAATGAGACAGGATAAGTGCAAGGTGATGATACAATCCTTAACTCGCCAAGCACATAAATCGAAATATCGAGGGTATTCCGGCAGAACAGAATAAGTGCCAAATAATTGTGTTCAAATATTTCCCGTGGGTGTCGTACAAGGCGACTAAGGATATTTTTTTTTTTTTTGATGGACCTAGGCTGTTGGCCGAGAGGCCTTTACAGCATCTACCGGGTTTTTTGGGGAAGGCGAAGACCTTGACCTAAAGCCAAACGTGTCCTCAAGCCTTGCAGTCGAGCACTCCCTGTGAGGGTGCCTTCACAGCAGGCGTCCCCCGTGCGGGGACGACATCTCCCGAGGGAGGTATACTGCCGCGGAGAGCCTCGCAGGGCGCCCGAGTCGGAGCTTGGATCGGCAGGCCTGAGGGTGCCTCTAAAGGCGAAGGATAAATCTGAATATGATTAGGAATGGGCAGCAGCGTTCCTCTTATACCACCTAGGCAAGCAATGTACTGCGACTTTTGTGCCCGATAAATGGCAAAAGGCTTGCCACCTATTATTATATGGGACTTTACATATTTGGCGAAACGTGGGTGCTAGTTCACCTCTGCTTACCCCTTCGGGGATATAGGCGTGAGTTATGTATGTATGTATGTAATTGCGTTTTAGAGAAAAATGAATTTAAAATTTTTAATGATCATGCAGTAAATCTGCTCAATTTTTTATTAGCTTAATTAGTTGCTTGTTACTGAATAAGTATTTACGTTGACGACAAACTTATTTCACATTTTACGTAGCGGTAAAAGCTAACGCCAACTTCATGCTCGCCGAGCACAGGTGTGTAAAGTAATTAGCTTGGCCAGGCGACGTGAGAAAACTACCAATTTACAACTAATACCGAATTATATCGTGCATTCATTCGGGTCATTTGTGTATATCACTTCGGGGGCAAGGCTTGGGGCACACGATGGACGCGAAAGTGTTTTTTTTTTATTAAATTTTTGATTTTAATTTGAACAATAAAAATTATCACAAACAATATTGTGGTTGGGAAAAGTTCGAAAACTTACTGCCGCACTCAGAGACGTCAAATAACATTAATTAGTACTTAACGTCAAAAAATGACAATTCAAAACTAGTCGCTATTCTTGCCGGGTCTATGGTCTAGATTTGAATGAAAATTTTTGACATTAAATACTCATTAAAGTTAATTGACGTCTCTGAGTGCGGCAGTTAAAGTCTATAATTTTTTAAAACTTTTCAAAACACAATTTTCTTTATTTTTTTTTTGTTTGACGTGGAAGCTCTTGGGTTTCATCTCACCTGATGCGAAGTGACGATAAGGGGCGAAGATGGAATCAAGCTTCACCTGGAACCCTCAACTTCACAGGAGCTGGCTATCTTATCACAAATTGTCGGAACACAAATGCTGTTGAAATTAATATTATGGCGACAGATTTTGATTAGATGGTGGTAAAAAAGTCCTACCACCAACTAAGCCGAGTATACGTTTGTACTTTTATACATACACACATACATAAATCACGCCTTTATCCCCGTAGGGGTAGGCAGAGGTGAAACTTGCACCCACGTTTCGCCAATTATGTTAGGTCCCATGTAATAGGTGGCGAGCCTATTGCCATTTATCGCCGCAGTACATGGCTATTGCTAGGTAGTATAAGAGGAACGCTGCTGCCCATTCCTCATCACGGATTTATCCTTAGTCGCCTTGTACGACACCCACGGGAGAGATTTGGGGTGGTGACAATTGTATTCTACTCTGCCGTCACCACACGGCAAACTTTTATACACAATCCAACAACTAAAATAACACAAATATATTTAGCGCTATCCTTGTTTTATCCGATGTGCGTCACCAGCCTTACTTACAGTGCATTACGATGTCGCTATAATGACATTAGAAGAGGGCAGGTGGAATTAATTTTTGGAATGTAAATTACTGGAATAATCATAATATGTAGGTTCAAGGTTGAAACGGGGGCAAACAAATTGTAATTGTGGATGAGCGATTGCAACGGGCCAGACAAATGAGATATTGTGGTCACATTGCCAAACAATAAGCGTTGTATACAGGTTATTTGTAAAACACCAAAAACCTCTTAGGAGTAGATATAATTCATCATGAACATCATTAAATATATTTTTATTGCCGTGGGGCAAGGCCCAGCTAGGAGCCAGCGAGCGGGCCTCGGCTTATGCCATGTACCCGAGGGAGCTGAGAGTAGGGGGGAGGGAACCTGGTGGCGGTGTCTTTTCTTTAAGCGCTTTACAATGACTTGACTTCGTAGCCTTTTTTCAATACGGTTTAATATACATTTTTTGCCTCCTATGCTGGCCTGGGAGCGAACAAATAACGTAGAATAGGCCAGCCCCAACTCATCCCATGGGTGTCGTAAAAGTCGACTAAGGGAGATTGCCCGGTGTAGACCAATAAGCACCTTGGGGCACCCGAATGGTGGAGGGCAAACCACCAACAACAGCGTACCCAAGAAGGGTTGGTGTCAGGCAGGCGGCCGGCTGTAAAACCTAAGCCAAAACCTTGAGCAGTATGGATTGGAATGTTGTCATTTCAATCACTCTCTCCGTTCATGGGTCTCTCGACATGGTCCGTTCCGTCTCTTTTCTATACATTCATTCATCACTAGCACCTTTACGGTGGGATGGATGATATGAATCAAAAGGGAGTGGATGGCTTGATGACGTCTGACCGTTGTATCATTAACCATTTGGCTAGGCACCCCCCCCCCACAATCCAAGTGGCCAATATAACGGAACGCATAGAATACAATACCAGCCGTGCGGTGACGGCAGAGTAGAACACAATTGTCATCACCCCAAATCTCTCCCGTGGGTGTCGTACAAGGCGATCCATTTATCGGGCACTGTTAGCGACTGGCTGGCAATCTAACCTTTTTTACTACGTTTTAATATATAATAACTTGTATTTTATAATACGTCAGAGAGTGTTTGGCGCGTTTTGTAGTGTCAGTCAGATTTATTTTCGCTAATTCAAAAATTGTTACAGAGTGGATTTTGTGCAGTGAAAGTGGTGTTATTTTGATGCACAAGCATCCGTGTTGATGTGCAATCATCGAAGAATCATCGAAAATAAGTCTCATGATGTGTTTGATGTTGTGGTGAAGATCACTTTAAAAAGTGGTTTTATCCATTTCATCAGTCACCATCATGAACTCTGTTACCCTTCAATTAGCGCCAAGCACTCCCTAGATGCGTTAAAATGTGTGACACCCATATTTTAATGTAAAATTCATTTCATTCATCCATTTCACCCACTCATTATTTCATAAGACTACAGATAAAATATACACTAAAGACTTGGCTGTATGGGCTTAGACCGTTTGCCTTCCCTAAAATATAGCTTATAATACGTCACTTTGATATTGTTTGTTGTCATTATTATTGCGTTGTCTACCGTTTTTGTATTGTTGCTCTGTTTTACCGAAATTACATCAATTCATTGGATTTATTAGCGTTTCCTTTATCAGCCTTCATCGTTATACAATCCACTGCACGGTTCGCTATCAGGCACAAAAGCCGCTAGTCGCAATAGGCTCGCCACCTATTACATGGGACCTAACATAACTGGCGAAACGTGGGTGCTAGTTCACTTCTGCCTACCCCTTTGGGGACATAGGCGTGTATGTATGTATAGAATACAAAATGTATGAAACTGACCTATTACATAGAAAACAATACGTCACTTTCATGCTTTTGGTTTCCATGCGTTCGAATAGGAAAACCTCTTGGCTATGCCCTCTGTAGCTCTATCCTACAGTGCAGTTCGTGAGTTTAAAAACAGCAAACCCCCGAATACAGAAACGCTATTCAAAGTTTGAGTCCCGCTTAACATTTAAGTATTGCCAAAATTGACGTTTTTCCATACAAATTCTGACAGGTAGTGTCCACTTAACTTTTTAAGCAGTCCCCTAAATTTGAGTAGCGTTTCTGTATTCGGGGGAAAGTGATTTAATTAAACAACAGAAACGGTTAACTGTAGCACCCCAACACCATATTGTTCAGCAGGTGTCTGGCGTGATGCAAATCAGATCGGATAGATGTTTATCTGTTAATGAAATTAAAACGGTAATTTCGTGGGGAGGTGTAACGAAATCAAAAAATGCCGGTCTCTAAGTAACTTTATGTCACGTCACACAAGAAAACTATTCGATGCGCGTTAATACGTTAGCTAGAGCTACTGTAGTAATGTCACTTTTCGATAGCAACTCATGGTAGAGACCAGAAAGTGTTTTTAAAGTGACTTTTCCGCCCGCTACGTGTACGGAAAATCTCACTTCCTGGTCAGAGGGTGATTTAAAACTTAAATAATAATCTTACTTCGGGCGATTAAAAAGAGCCGGAGATTGCTTTCGGCTCGGGCGTCATATACTTGCGATCTGAGACATTCTATGTTTTATGGCCTTGGTATGTAATCTACTATCAATGAAACTAATTCATGTAGGGAAATGTAGACCAGCCCCTGTAGACAACTGGCCAATCTAATCGAACGAATAGACTACAAATATAATATACATACATACATAAATCACGCCTATATCCCCTAAGGGGTAGGCAGAGGTGAATTAACACCCACTTTTCGCCAATTATGTTCGGTCCCATGTAACAGGTGGCGAGCCTATTGCCATATATCGGGCACATAAATCGCAGTACAAATTTATATTGCTAGGTGGTATGAGAGAAATGCTGCTGCCCATTACTCATTGCTGTCTCTACCCTTAGTCGCCTTGTACGACACCCACGGGAGATATGGGGGTGGTGACAATTGTATTCTACTCTGCCGTCGCCACACGGTTACAATACAAATATATAATAATATGAAATTGACGTATTACAGAGAAAACTTAAAATGTGAATCCCATTAAATTGCCACCTTTGACAGAATTCCGTTCAACTGTCAACACTGCGAGTAACATTTTAATACGAAAGTGGGACATCATCAAATGTGGTGACTAAGCACTAATTCTTGCAGATATATTTATAAGTGGCTATTCGAATTTGAGTCTTATTTCCCCAGTTTAAGGTGCGAGGCAACTGCAAAATGCGTCTGGGTGCAGGGCAGTTGGAAGGCATTGTGAATGGACTCCATAGGGAGTGTTGATGAATTATCTCGCTTCAACGTTGTTACATGAACTTTTATGGTTCGACATGAGCTTGTAATAGATGCTTTTGTGGATTTGCAAAGAGACGAAGACAGGGTGCACAATGGCTTATTAAGGAAGCGTGTAACTGTTGATGGATTATAAGATAGGCGGTGCAAGTTTCTTGTGTAGGATGGGAGAAATTCGGGCGTAAATATGAAAATAATTTATAAAAAAAAAAACGTTTTCATTACGCAATGGGCGCTGTTATTTTAGAACCCATTCGTTTCTTTCAACAGTTCAATAGCAACTGTTACAGTTTTTTTCGACGAACAAACTTCCTCTCTTATAACGGGCAATATTTATTTTATAGACTCACGAACGATTTGTACAAATTAGATTAACCAAGCAGATGCCGCGTTTGTAGCAGATGTTCGAACGAATGGTCATTTGAAAGTTGATTGTTGTGATTTTGGCAAATAATCAGCTTGGACTTAATTAAATTATTAATAATAGTTTAATATAGTTGTCTCTTGCCGATGGAGTGAAGGCTAATGCAGCTCGCAATCGCATACCCGTAATCGCATGCATATTCAATAGGGATAGTCATTGGATGGATTACCAAAATAAGCATGATGACTAATTTTGAAAAACTACACCATGTTTTTCTTGCGTGTCTACTTTTCCCAAACAAATTTTGAGTTGATATAAAAAACATGTTTTGAATAATGCAATTTAAAATTTCCGCCAAAACGCCAAAATAGCAATGGCGTCTGTGTGACGTCACTATACCGTAAAAAGGCCAGTTTCTGCATTAAACTAGTGAATTTGATTGGCAAATAAAATGTCGAAATGGAGATAACTGTATAATGACGTCACGTGGCGTTTTAGCAAACATGGCGGATTGCTAAGTTTTGTACTTTTATTTTTATAAAATAAATATCAATCTCAAGTATAATCTGATAACAAGTGACTATTAACGAATCTCCTTATCCTAAATTATTATTATAAATCGTTATATCAGTGATTCTTTGTTAGTGTCATCATCCCTGTTACCATCTCGTAGCTAACCAGGCGGACTTGAAAGAGTCCTCCCACCAACCAAACAAATTCTTATTCGTCCCCTGGAGATCGAACCCGGGACCTTGATTCCGGTATGTGAACTAATACACCACGGAGGAGGTGAAGTCGACTTGAACGACGCCTAACGGTAGGGGTGGTGACAATTGCATTCTGCTGCATACAGCTTACATACATACATAAATCACACCTATATCCCCGAAGGGGTACGCAGAGGTGGACTAACAATTAGGTTAGGACCCATGTAATAAATAGGTGGAGACTATTGCCATTTGTCGGGCACGGAAATCGCAGTACATTGCTAGGTCGTCTAAGAGGAACGCTGCTGCCCATTATTCATCGCTGTCTTTAACCTTCGTCGCCGTCACAATACGCTTACAAGTTTTTCTAAATCATTTGCTATTGTTTCATCAATTGTATTCACTCCGTTCACAATATATCATGCGCTATCATCACCAATTCCCGACACATTTCGATATTCAATCGAACGTGACGCTGCCTCGCAATGGGGTTAAACGAACCCGCTGTTTCTATTGACGCCTCCGGCGAAAAAACACGCGAGCCGAACTGCACGCGTCGGAAATTCAACAAAATAACTACATGTAGTGCTCATTACGTGGCGATTCATTTGTCCCATTGTCCGGCTGTGTGGTACAATGGCCGTCCTCCCGCTGGGCACAGTGGGTCGCATCCACCCCCGAGAGAAGGGGTTAATGCAAATGATTGGGCCAGCGTGAATGACGCGTTCATTAGTGAGCTGTAGACCTAGCATGGGACGTGGACAAAATCTCTCTCCACCACTTGACAGTGTTTTGTCTCTGGATTTAGTGTGAGTTAGAGCGAGGGGAAAATATTATCTTTTCCCCGAGGAGATTTTTGCCGCGTCCCGTGCTAGGCCGCAAGTTCAGCTTGCTTGATTGATATGTTGGCGTTACACGGCTTGATTAATTTAATTTTACTGGACGCAGAAACGTTGGACGTTTTTGTTGTCGTTACTTTTTAATTAGGCGAAGAGTCGCATCTTGCGGAACACTGCATTTTGCGAAGCATTGCATTTTGAGAAGTAGGTACCGTATTGTGAGAAGTAGCGCATCTTGCGAATAATTGCATTTTGCGAAGCATTGCATTATGCGAAGCATTGCATTTTCCGAAACATCCAATTGTACGAAGCGTTTCATTTTGAGAAGTGTCGTATTTTGCGAAGCACCACTTGTGTAAGCTTTGCTGGTTGCCTACGCCCTGAAAGGACTGAAAAGGCATTCGAACTCTCTAAATAAATATTGAATTGAAAACTGTTTGTTTGGGGCCAGTAAATTCACTTAATAACACAAGAAAAACACACGAAACAAAGGCACCAAAATGCTTCCCCTCAGGATAATGTAATGATTGCAGCGATTTCTTTTAAGCTTGGTATAAGAGGAACGCTTCTCCGCCTTAGACACCCGTGGGAGAGATTTTTTTTTTAATAATATTAAAAATTTATTCAAAAAAACAAACTAACATACATTCATGACGTATTAACAAAACAGTGCAGTCACAAAATGTACTAATGTTAAATTTAGACAGAGGTCCCGAAACTAGGCTAAGCCTGTATCTTGGCGAACCATATTTAGGCGATTGTCGGTGGGTTGTATTCGTCGTCGTCACCACACAGCTACAAGAGACTAATAAAACTTTTAAAAATAGTAATTTCAAATAGTTTACTGTTTGATTTTCAAAATCCAAGAGATTTTATAATATATTTTTATGTATATTTTTTTATTCTAACATGAAAGTAAGCAAGAAATTATATCGAGTACATTTTTTTTATTAATGACAAACGGCACTCCACCATTTAGCTGTAGGTACAGTAACACAAGCGATTTCGTGCCGATTCAAAGGTCAAGAATAACACAACTTCAATGCATAAGCCAGGGATACTTATTAACAGCCGCTAATAGAAGGGCCATTAAAATTACCGGTAGGTATTATCATAGCGTGGCAAAAACAAAAGGTCAGCGGAGGAATGTAACGTTCGCTGCGCCTGCGCATCCGCCTGACAGTATTATATATAGGGCTTACTGCGTCGCTGTTACCTTATTGGGTGGGCCGTGAGAAAGGGATATGTCTTAGAATTTGCCCTTACCCTTATTCGAGTTGTACGACACCCGCGGGAGAGATAAGCATCTTGGGGCACCCGAATGGTGTAGGGCAAACCACCAACAACAGCATGCCCAAAGAGAGTTCGTCTCAGGCGGGCGCCCGGCTGAAAAACCGAAGCCGAAACCTTGAGCAGTATGAATTGGAATGTTGTCATCCCAATCACTCTCTCCGTTGATCGATCTCTCGACGTGGTCCTTTCCAGCACTTTTCCGGTGTGATGGATGATAATAACATGAATCAAAAGGGAGTGGATGGCTTGATGACGTCTGAGTGACATTAATAGAATAGGAAACATACTGCGCAGGGCAGGAGGAAAAGACACCAACATAAAACATTATATCAAGCCTAAGGTAAGCATGCAAGTCATTGCTTGCTTCTTCTTCCTGTCCTGTTCCCAGTTTATCTGAGTTCGACGCAGTTGTTTCTTCTTCCATTGGCCAGACGTCATCGAGCCATCCACTCATTTTCGTTTCATAATTATCATCTATCACACCGGAAGCTAGTGATAATGAATGTATAGGAAAGAGACGGATAGGACCACCTCGAGAGATCGATCAAAGGAGAGAGTGATTGGAATGACAACATTCCAATGCACACTGCTCAAGGTTTCGGCTTAGGTTTTACAGGCGGACACAAACCCTCTTTGGGCATGCTGTTGTTGGTGGCTTGCCCTCCACCATTCGGGTGCCCCAAGGTGCTTATTAGTAACCGGGCAATCTCTCTCCCTTTCAAGTCATTGCTTACAAACTTCATAAATAATCATATTCCTTTTCACTAGACGAGCACGAAACAAACCGAAAAATCTTTGCACAGATCACCGACAAAATATAAATTACTTCCCATGCGGCGCTACTTTACTAAATCATGCATAAACTGTGCGTAAAAACTGATGCATTAGAATTTTTTGCTCGGATCTTACCCACGTTTTTTGAGGAGGAAGAAAGAAGACAGATGCAAAAAAAAAATCGCATTATCCCAAAGATAAAAAGAGGGGTGATGCATCTACCCCTACTCTTTATAAATAGAATTAATGTGACAGTTATCTATGTGGAGCAAAAATACTTGCGCCATTGTATTTTGATTGTAGAAAACGCCCTTTCAATAAGATTTGATAAAAGGCTTGTTAAAATTACTGTAACGCTCTCTCTTGAGCCGCCAAAGAAATCTAACTCTTCTTCCCTAGCATCTAATGCTTCTTTGGCTCGCCTAGTCGAAGTAAGTGATTTTTGAGGAATATTTATTGATACGATAATTCGGGAGAACTCTGCATACAAATGTGCTAATTGGTTCAGTGCTATATTGCACATTAAACTGTTTATGGTATGTAAGTGTTTTATAATCCATATTTAGTATTAATATTTGTGAATAGAAATAGTTGACGGTTGTAACCCCCAGACAGGAATCCTAATGTTTTATGTTTTTCAAATAATTTGGGTTTGATCTTATTTGAGAGACGTGAAAATAGATACTTGCTAGAAGTGTCCATATTTTTTTTGCTTTTTTTACTGTTTTAATACTTATTGTTTATTAATTTTGAACAAAATACGGCCCTAGAGTGTGCATAGGCTTTACAGCCGGCCATCTGCCTGACACCAACCTTATAATACGGGTATGATGATGATAATATTCCCGTTCAACAGCCAATTGCAAAAGCGCCGCTAGCACTTAAACATTTTATTTTAAAAATTCTTAATTTTCCTTAAGCGTTTGACATTCAAAGGTCGCTTGGCACGCGCCGTCCTAGCATCTGCCAACGGCTGTGTATAATCGCTAGACTTTTTTGCGGCTAGTTTAATGCCTAGGCACGGTGGCTATGACTAAGTGGCCACTTGTTGTAAGACCTCGATCTGAATGCATACAGGCGACATTATTGTGTTCCGACAATTTGTGATAAGATAGACAGTCCCGGTTGTGGTTGAGGGTTCCAGGTGAAGCTCGATGCCATCATCGGCCCTCGTCACAACCATCAGGTGAGATTAAGGGCAAGGGCTTCCCTGTCTAGCTTAAAATAACATTTATGTAAGATTTAGTACGAGTATTCCATGGAATATGCGACTACTTAGCATTAGCTGTTCCCTTAACCCTTAGTCACCTTGTACGACACCCGCGGGAGAGATGGGTGTAGTGAAATTAACTGTGTTCTTGGCCGTCATAGAATAATTTTGGAATAACAATATTAACGCAGAGCAGATGGACGTCTCGCCCTGACCACTGTGTGCGCAGTGTCCTAAATTAGAATTCAAAATAAGGGAAAATGTTACGGAAAAATTGTAACACCGTTACTGTGGACCGAATGCGCAATCTCAGAGATCAGCTGCTCGCAGACAAAAGCTGATCTCGTTTGGGACACCCCATTGTCTGTCTGCGCATTGTCCCAGCATTGTTGTCCCGGAACGCAGCTTTCTTGGCAGGAACTTCCGTGTGCGAAACGGTCTCGCACAATGGGTTCGCCCTACGGCTCGGTGTCCGCGAAACTAGTTCTTTTTTGTCCACATGTAAATGTTGATTTATTTTCGTCAACAATGCATCGTTGGTATGGGAATTTATGTGGAGTGTTCGGCGGAGGAGCTGGTTGCCGGGCGGCATACAGTCGGTGCCGAAAGTCAATCGTGGTTACACAACCGCTGTTTACAAAGCAAAGCGTGGTCACACAATTTTTCGAGCTTTTACAATTACATAAATCACGCAAATTTATCCCTATTACACCCACGTTTCGCCAATTACGTGTTTACAAAATTCTGAGAAAAAATACGAGTTTATGACTACAGTTTCTTTCTTAGCATTATATGTGTAGTATATGAAATATCTATTTTGCTATAATTTTAAAATTTAAGTTTGTTAATTTAGATTAAGGTTTGTGGTTTTTGAAATAAAATAGATCTCTGGCAGATTGGAAATAGGCTCTCCTTTTAATTAATGTGTCCTTAACATAATTGGCGAAAAGTGGGCGCTAATTCACCTTCGGGGGCAATTAAACGTGATTTATGTGTGTATTAAAGTTAGAAATATTAAAGAATTTAAAGAAAAAGTGCTCCACATAATTTTTCATATTAGTTTCTACAAAAATTCCCCATTTCATTTCACGCTGTTGTTGCCGACTGTCCAACCCTGACTGCTTACACTTACTCCAATTCAAAAGCATGACAATGAGCTCAAATGAAGTGGGAAATTTGAACTCGTACATTTTATTCGGTGCGAGTCAGCACGTTTCTAACGCGTTGTCCCGCAAACATTTTTGCGCAACGTCCCAGAGGTCATATCGCTACTGTTTCGTCAAGCGCATTTCCAAAGGGTCACAAAAAGTCACGGAACGCTTTCACTGCTGTCTGCTAATGTTAGTCTAATGGGCAGGTGTATTAGAATAACATATAGAAAAAAAAAACTCTTTTGTTGCACACGTTACGACTAAACCTGTCTTAGGTACTGTGTGAAGTTTACCAGTATTCAACAACAATGTGCAGTCAACAACAATCACTCCGGGGTGCAGCATTTGTACCGAACGAATGTCGATTTTTGACAAATACTCTTTCTTCTCTGTCTGTAACTACGCTGTCTTCCATGCTGGTCTGGGGTCTTCCATGCTGGCCTGGGAACACAAAATAACGTAGAATGGGCCAGCTCCGACTAAGGGAGATTGCCCGGTGTAGACTATTAAGCACCTTGGGGCCCTCGAATGGTGGAGGGCAAACCACCAACAACAGCACACTCAAAGAGAGTCAGTGTCAGGCAGGCAGCCGGCTGTAGAACCTAAGCTAATTAAAACCTTGAGCAGTATGGATTGGAATGTTGTCATTCCAATCACTTTTTCCGTTCATCGATCTCTCGACATGGTCCGTTCCGTCTCTTTCCTATACATTCATTCATCACTTTCCGGTGTGATGGATGATATGAATCGAAAGGGAATGGATGGCTTGATGACGTCTGGCAGATATGAATGGAAGAGGAAACATACTACGCTGACCCCAGATATACTGGGAACAAGGCAGGTAGAAGAAGAAGATTATACTTTTGACACCACGGTCGCCATGGTGTTTTCTCGGTCATACACGAGTTTCATACATTTATATAATAATAATAATATCTAAATATCACGACTTAGCTATTCAACTCAAGCTACAGTGGCAAGCACAAACTGTACACATAATCCCAATATTCATCTCAACCACAGGAGTGGTGCCACACAGTTTACAAAAGAGCTTACAACTACTCAATATACCCACAAAAATTACATATTTACTACAAAAAGCCAGTATCCTTAACACTTGCAGAATCACCAGAAAATTTTTATCATCCGGATCTACAACACTAAACACTATGACGCTTGACTGAGGTCGGCGTCATAGGTCTAAATACCCACCTGGGGTTGGAGAAAGATTAAATCTTTAAAAATAACAATAATAATAATTTATTGCACTAAAGTAGAAAAGTTGTTGAAAGTTGAAATGTGCACAGGCAGAAATTATGTCAGTAAAATTCAACAGAGGTTCCCAAACTAGGCAATGCCTGTATCTTGGGAGACCAATTAACTATTTACTCGGCCTTGCTACCCGAATTCCAAATACCTACTGGAAAAACATTAAAGACAAAATGCAATAAATAAATATAAAAATTAAAGTAATTTTGAACTTCACTAAAACATGATTAATTTAGACTAAAATAATTACAGGTTAAACAATACTTACATTAAGAAATTTAGAAACATCGACCAAGAAGAGCCTCAGTTTCAACCATTCAGTTATAATATTCCTAGCTTCTGAGACTGAACAGTTCCTACTTCCTCCTTCATACATCATACATACGTTACGCCTTTCTCCCACAGCGGTAAGCAGATATGCTTCTTTCCACTTGCTACGATCCTTAGAGGCGTGATGCATATGTATGTATGCGTATGCGTGTACCTACTGGCAATAACTTATTTCGACTATTATCGTTTACTGGGATCGAAAAATTCGAATCGCTTTATTATTTTTTACAATAACTAACTCCGCGCGACCATAGCTGAAAGACGTAACGAACATCGACTACGGTTGTTATTTATTGCTGCTAGTTCAAACTGGTATTTCAATGAGTCCGCAGTCTTCCCCTGGTATAAATCAAGTCAAGTTGACCCGTAACCTCTTGCTGAAGCGTAGGGTGGTAAGCAGCTAGCGTGATTGCCACACCCTGTGGAGTATATTCGTTTCCAATCTTTCTCGAAGGTTTTACGACCTCGTCCCGACACTGATGCGAGAACTTTACGAGTTTACGAGGTGGCTTCTAATCGGTTTGTCATGAAATTGTCGGGTGATTATCAAGAAGGATTTTGTCAATTTTTACGATCTGCCATTGTGCTATGATAAAGTTGTTTCTCGTCTCAGCAGAACATACAATTGTTAGATTTTTTTTACAAAGAAATATTATGTACACTTGGCTGCTTTTTAGCAACATAACTGACACATTTTCTTATAAGAAATAAACAATATAAATATTAATTATTAGCAAGAAATATAATGACTACTATTTAACTTGATTTTATTTTATTTACAATAACTTAAGACATATTAACAGTATAAGTTAATAATAATTTAAATTAATTACCTAAGAAGTGTTAAGAGCCCTATTACTTTTGACTTGTTCTTGATCTCAGAAACAAAAATACATTGACAATTTTGACTTAGGGAATAGTGTAATTGGCATATTTCGTAGCGGCCTCGGTTTTTGTAAATTTTGCTTAATTTTTAATGAAACCCAAAATTGTAGAGAAAGAATTTTATAAAATGCGCGAAATCCCTTTTTTGAGCTCCTGGATTGAACTACTGTTCTACGCAAATGAATTAAAAAAAAAAATATCTGTAATATAGTCGAATAGTTCGTAGTGGCCTCGGAATTTTGAAAGATCTTTGATTTAATTTAAAAAAAAATCTTATTCTAAACAAAAAAAAACTTCGAAAATAGCTTTAAGTTAACTGTGAATATCTCCTTTCTACAATAATGTTTTGATTGATGAGCAAAATTTATACTAGAATTAATTGTTACTTTATAAGGAATAAAGATTTTATAATTTTTAAGCAAAAATTTTTTATCCTTTTTCAATAACAACACGATAAACATAACTGCAAATTTACTACGAAATGCAATAGGGCTCTTAATAATTTTCCGATCAAAGATTTAGAATTTTTCATCTTAGAGTGTTTTTTTCGACTAAATTGCGATTCGAACCTTCGAAAAGTTCGTGCTTACAGCACTGTTCGTCATGCGTGCGTGTTTGTCCGTCACGCGTTGCCCGCCGGGTGTGTTATGAGTCAATTTTGACAACACATCAATAAAGTTAGCAATTTACATAGGCCCTCTAACTCGCCCTCTGATTTCCGCGGAAGCCATTTATACACCCAAAGGTGAGGTGGTTTTCAAGCCACCAGGTGTAGGCACCCGACGTATGACGTTTGACTAATATGCATTGATTGACATACATTAACATTTCGACCCCAATGACAAACGCTTGGTGACGAAACGACTGAGCGTGTTATTGTAACGGCAGCGTGCGCCCGCGCATAGTATTCGCTACGAAATATTCGCTTTGGCACTGACTTTGCTTGTATATTTAGGTATAGAGCATAGCTAGATACATATAAAAAACACTAATTAATGGCATACTATGGTTTGTTTCTACAAAAATAAATACATAAATAGCGCCCGTACAATATAGGTACAACAATGTAACAGAAACAACGCACACCCATGCCAACGTAGTCATAAATACTGTGGGGTTATTAAAAAATCGAAATTGTTAAATAATTTCTTTCTTTCCCATACACTGTTCGGTTAGTAAAGCAAAATATATAGAAATTTCGAGGATTAATTAATTTATGATAATATTATCACGGAAGTTTTTAACCGACGAAAAACGGAGGAGGTTATTCAATTCGTACCCGTATGTTTTTTTTTAATTTTTTTGTATGACAAGTTACCATGGGTAGTGTTCAGGGTGTGCGTTATTTTTGTTACATATTCTATAGTTATATATTTAGTAACTTGTCCTACCTTTTGTCTTATAATCTAATTAACAAAAACGAGCTCTCTATTTTCAGAAATTACTAAAATTAGCCTATGTTAATTGACGTCAGAACTTTAAAAGAAAAGAGAAACTAAAGCACACAACGGTTGTCCACTTTACGTGCCTTCCCCCTACTTGTAGCAGTTATACCCAAATACCAATCGAATGGGATTACGAAGCCTTACAAAAGTATAATCTTGTAAAACACTTGAATTGCGAACCGTGATTTGGTGTGTACAGTCAACACAACAACAGCACATCAGGTTACTACAATCTGTCAAGTTTCTCCAATAAAATTTCAACCTTATTATAAAGTTCAAAATTGATTGGGAAAATTTGACAGTTTTTAGTAACCTGATGTGCTGTTGACTGTATCTAATACATACCTACGTTTATAATTACCGAAACCATAATTGGAATAATGTATACACACTCACACAGTTTAATGTATCACAGATATAGAGATACAATACGAACATTATGATAGCTATTTTGTTAAAATGGTCAGATGCTGAGAAGGGTAATGGTTTTCAACAACGATATCGAGTATTGAGTACTATCTGGGTCTAAAAGGGGAACCAGGAATCCTTTGCGTTCTATATGAGATATTATAAAATAATTAGTAAAATGGTTCACATTAGATTAGTTGGGTTTAAACGATAGTCTGTCTGCAGTTACAGCAAATGAATTTGTTTAGCCATATTGTTTCAAACGGCCTTTTTACTACCTGAGATCGTTATCATCCTTAAGGTGCCAGCTTCAAGGAGTACCTAAATGTTTGAGAGACGAATACGAAGGTACATTGGAGTTCTTAAATAGTAAATTATCGCAATAACAAAACAACTGTCATTTGTTTTTTTTTAATCAAAAACTGTAAAAAAACAAAAAACGAATGAATAAAAAACAAATGTCAATTTTGACAGCGTCTCCTACATTTGTTTTCTCTGTAATTAATGTCAGTTTCATACATTTGTATTCTATGCGTTCGCATAGATTGGCCACTTGGCTCAGGGGGCAGAATTGAATTAGGTATACAATATCGAATGTCGATAGCTATCGTTGTTGGGAAAGTCTCCATAGAAAGTCTTTACTTTCAACCCCTTCAATCTGTACTCAAGCAACAACTTAAAAAAGACCTCAACAATGTCGATTGAAATTTCACCCTTGACGATCAGCTTCCAAACTAATAGATGCAACAGATACCTTTGGCAAGTATCTTATTTCCGTTCTATTGAGAACCGTTTGATCGGCAGAGATCTTGAATCGACTGATACAAATATCGTTAATACGTTACCTATACCAATCGAGGCATCGGTTCTATGGCTTTGGAATTGTTATTACAATCTCTCTTCATTCGAGTTTAAATGTTACATCTATCTTGCACAGTTGATTGCATCTAAAGATACAACCAAATAATAACTTAAGTATTGTATAATTATATAAACATACATAAATTACGCCTTTATAGGTTATAGGTATCTCCGAAGGGATAGACAGAAGTGTAATTAACATTCACGTTTCTCTATTTTCAGTCCTATGTAATAGCGAGCGAGCCATTGCCATATGACGAGCATCTAAGTAGTTCCTGTCCATTCCTGATCACTGTTTAACCCTTAGTCGCCTTGTATGACAACCGCGGAAGAGATTAATTCCATAAAACTCTCAATTAAAACCTCATAGAGATATCATGCATAAATAATTGAAAAATAGAATAAACTAATTTCCTTATTAAAGCCAAATTAAACAAAGAATTGTAAAAAAGGGATATTATTCGGTTATAGACTACATAAAGAATAACTTTTTTAACAATCAAAACGCAACACAGTTAGGGCTGTACCGGCCTGTCAATGTCAGTCAAAGCTGTCAACGGGAGTGCGCGCTGTCATCGTTTCCTGCGCACACGCATGACTTATGGCCTAATCAGATTTGCGACATTTCGTCCGCAGTGTCCATTGGTGCATGAGGCTACCTTTTTATGGATACGGGTGATATTCTTTTGAACTCTTTTACGTTAAAAAAATGTTGGTTCTTTTAAAAATGTTTTATATATACTAGCAATACTCTTCATAACGTAAAGGCTTTGAAAAGTCCATTATTTTTAATGCTGATCTGTTTTATAATATGTTACATATTATGCCGTGTGGTGACGACAGAGTAGAATACAATTGTCACCACCCCAAATCTCTCCCGTGGACTAAGGATAAATCAATTATGAGGAATGGGCAGCAGCGTTCCTCTTATACCACCTAGCAATAGCAATGTACTGCGACTTTTGTGCCCGATAAATGGCAATAGGCTCGCCACCTATTACATGGGACCTAGCATAATTGGCGAAGCGTGGGTGCTAGCTCACCTCTGCCTACCCCTTCGGGGATATAGGCGTGAATTATGTATGTATGTGTATAATCTGGTAACATATCAGGAAGCTGATAATAAATGACAGCATACATAGCCAAATATTTATAAGCAAAAAGGATAATGCTTTGCTAAATACAAGGATGTTATTACACCTCCATACAATCTAAACGGTACTATACGTTTTTTTTTCAAGTTTTTCTATAATAGTTGTAAAGAATACCAGTATAAATACTTCTCCTTCTTTTATCTCAAGGCATTAATTATTTCTTGTTAACAACCAAAAAGAAATTAACACCCGAGCCATGGTTGCATTGACACCACTAATTAACTAACGGAATTGGCTGTCACTTTCTCGTAAATACCCACCCACCGGCTTTTGTTTAGTTTTTTTTCACAAACCATAGACATTTACACTATTTTTAATTCGGCAGCGTGCCGGCGAGACCAAGGAACCAACCCTTGTAATCCGACCTCGTCCTGTTAAATAAGTCAAGTAATTTGAGTACTAATTTCAAATGAATAAACGCGCGTGGAATTTTTGCATTCATACAACGCGCTGAGGCTTATCAGGGTGGACTCTACGCTGGTGTTGATAGAGTCGGAATTCGCTTGCAATAGTTTGCCGTATTGCCGATTCGTAGCACAAAAAGTAAAATCAGCTGCCATCCCGCGCTTTGTTTGAATCGGAATAAAATATATATCTTGGAGGAGTTCCTTTGGAGGTATTTGCGAGAAGAAACGCGGTTGGTTTTAGTGCTGTGTGTGTGAATGTCGATAGTTTGTGAATGATAATTCCATAGGTTAATTTTCTTTTATTATTGTCATGGCCACTTCATTTTTTTGTTTTTTATAGAAGCCTCCAAATTGATGCTGTCGGAATAAGTAAAAGTACAAATGTTTTCGTGTGGCTAAATACACGCAAATTAATTCCAAATAAAATCAGTGCTTCCAATTTTATAGTTGCTTCTATTTATTACCTTTACTTCCTCTATTCTTGGCTTGTAAATTATACATAGTACAGTATTTTTTTTAACTTTATGTTAATATGAGATAAATTAAAACAAATAAAGTAAAGTCAGAAAAAATACTCATTTTCCTTTGGTACCTTTCATGAATACATAAACCTATAACCATGCGCCTATATCCCCTTAGTCGCCTTGTACGACACCCGCGGAGGAGGTGGTGACAATTATGTTCTGCTCTGCCGCCGTCACCACATGGCACATGCATTTGATTTTTATCTTTTCTTTACTTACAACGGCCTATTTACATTACGTATACATACGTGTACATTTTCAATGACGATAGACGACCTAGAAAATGTCAAGGTGGTCGCCCAAGTACAGTCCAGGTGTTCCTACAACAGTCAATATTTACCTCGCATCTGCACCAGTGGAAGCGGCTATCGATATTTGTTTTATCGATAAAGGTCACACCACTCGTGCCAGGTGCGGCGCGTGCTGCGACCGCGTTGCTTTGTCGCGGCGACTGCATGCGACAATGTCGCTCCGGATTTTTGTGTTTGAAGAAAAGCTAGCAATGTTTATATTGATTTGCGAAGTTATATTTCTAAAGTTTGAGGAGATCGATTGTGGCAATGTTTACCATGGGCTGCGTATACTATTCGGGCAAACCAGGCATCAGTAGCCCTACCGCCTAACTCGATTGCTGATGATAGCTATATTGCAATGCACTGCTTACGGCTATATCAGCCATCCTGAATTTTTAGGCGGCACGGATTTTGTGCCAAATTCATACCAAATCATTCGGTGATCATTCGTTCAAAGCTATCGCTAATAGTTTAGGTACATTTGGTGCGAAATGACGGCATGACGTCATAAACTATAGCTTTTGCTTTAGCAATCGAGTTAGGCGGTAGGCCCCCAGATGGGTGACCTAAAAGTAAAAAGCCAATGTACTTTTAGATCAAAAATATAGTAAACAGGCAATTAGGATAGGCATCTACAGAAGATGGACAAAAACTCTTGGCAATCAATGGATTCACCGTGCGGGTGCCGGGCCCATAGTGTGGCAGAGAAAGAAGTCGCTAGGGACTTGTGACCCAAGTGAAGGCCTACGGGACCCTTCACCAGTAGCTGTGATTTCTTTATTTTGTTTTTATTTTATATATTGTGTATGAACCAAAATATTTTCTTTCTTTCTAACAGTCAGCAGATGATTACTTTATCTCCGTTACACCAACGACAGTGTTTGTGCAGTATTATATTATTCACAATACTTTATAAATGTAATTAGGACGAGGTATTAAATTGCCGTCTGTTGTCGGCAGAGCAGAACACAATTGTCACCAGCCCCCATCTCTTCCGCGTGTGTCGTACATGGCGACTACGGGTAAGATAACATTGGATATTAAATACATTACGTATTCAATTGGTATTACGTAGATGATACGAAGATGAGGAGCTCGCTAGTGCAGTGGCACAGCGCGCTTGGCCTGCGATTGCGTACACTAAGCAATTTCGCTAAGGCCGGTCATTGGATGGGTGACCAAAAAATTATTATCATGAGTTCCACCGTGCTTCGGAAGGCACGTTAAGCCGTTGGTCCCGGCTGCATATGCAGTCGTTAATACCCACCAACCCGCACTGGCCCAGGGTGGTGGGTTATGGCCCAATCTCCCTATATTATTCCATCCATAAGGAAGGGCCGTGCCCCAGCAGTATCTTTTAACAATATCTTTGAAAATTGTTTTTATAAATATGCACAAATATACTTAATGCTTAGTAAATTCTGAATACAAGAACCAATTCGATTTAGCTGCATAACTGAATTGTAACAGCTTAATAAAAGCAATGGCCGTGTGGTGACGGCAGAGTAGAATACAATTGTCACCACCCCAAATCTCTGCCGTGGGTGTCGTACAAGGTAATTGAAACGTTATTAAGCTCCTACTCAGACGATACTCAGATGTTATTCAGCGTTAAGCATTGAAAATTGGGGCCCTTTTTGCTTGAATAACAGCTGAATAGACGGTACTCAGGCGTTATTCAGCTTAGTATTCAGCTTATATACTTGATGATTGCTCTGATTCAAACTTTATTCAGCCAGTCAATGTTACTTGGGCGTCGAGTAATGGGCAGCAGCAGCGTTACTCTTATACCACCTAGCAATACAATGCGATTTATGTGCCCGATAGAAAGCAATAGGCTCGCCCCCTATTACATGGGAACTGACCAGAAAAATTGGAGACACAGTAAACCGTAACAGGGTGAAAAAAATATAAGTATAATTCTTGTATTCAAAGATTAACGAAAAAATGTGATTTTATTTCGGTTCGAAAGGACATTTAACGGTTCTACTACGGTAAGTCCACAAAGGGAACGTAATGCTTACAAATTCGGTAGCATGAAATAGTTTCTGTAACTCTCGATATAATGGACTCATGCGCAATGCTCCTTGACAGATTGCAAAAAAAAGCGTAGGAGGTTCAATGTGTCCATTGTAATCAAATTAAAACGCTTTGTTGAAATTGGAGCATTCTCTCTTTCGGCACGTGACGATGCAGCTGCTGTTTTTTCTGGAACAGACTACTAAAAAAATATTATTTTCGCTTTTGACGGTAGTCTTAAGATGACTTATGCAAGATACCAGTTACAGAAATGTCAATTTTTTTTTTTAATTCCGTATAAGGCCGGCCGCAGACGTCCGGAATCCGAATTGGGTTTCAGAATCAGGAATTCAGACAGGATAAATGACAATTCAAAACTGGCCGCTATTCTTGCGGGGTCTTTGGTCTCGATTTAAATGAAATATTTTGACATTAAGTACTCATTAAAATTAATTGAGGTCTCTGAGTGCGGCAGTAAGCGCCTGACCATGCCCTAGGAGAGGAACCGTCTTATAGTATAATTCCTATAGCAATATGTAATTTGACAAGTAAAACAAACGCCAAAGATCATTTCAAAACAAAAACTAGATCCAAATTAAATGTACTCGTAGAGCCATTGATGTTATCAGGAACAGTGTTAACATTTCGGCAACTAGAAGCTTCTACGCCCCACAATCAGATCTTTCCGGACGGCCCACTGAAAACTAAACTCTATGTCGATCGAAACAAGGCCGCTTGTAGCAAATTCGGCAAAACACCTGTCAAACGTTTTTCTACCTTCTTTTGTTTATAGCGCCATCTGCTCAGGTGGAAAGGACCTGTCAATTCGAATTAATGCACCTACTATTAATCGTCACGCCAAAATTAAATGACCTATGTTCCGTTGGAGTAAAGACTAATTTCGCGTGTCCGGTTGCGGTGCTCTTTCCGCTGGTTGAGGTGTCGTGTTGGCACCGTGGCAGCGTTGTAAAAGTTAATGGCTGCTATAAATTGGAGCTGAGACAATTTAACTTTAAAATAGGAAATTAAAAACAAACTATAAATTTGATTTAGTGATGATTAGATATTGACATTTCTATTTCATTTTTTGCTACGAGGAAAGCTCACGAAGCATCGGCACATCAGCAGTCACACCCACCGCCCTTTCTTGGCTTTCCTCTCCGCGGCCATACTAGAGACTTCATTCAATAAATCAATACATACAGTCAGCATTACGTCAGGAAACCATAAAATGTCAAATTTTGTCAATAGATTTTGAGAACAATCCATTGAAATAATTTGACAGTTTTGGGTATGAGGTCTAATGGGATAGAGCGGCCAGGCGCTTATTGCCAGGTATTGGGAACGTAAATCACAATATATTGATGCTAGGTGGTATAGGTAAGAACCCCTTATGTCTTAACCCTTAGTCGCCTTGTACGACACCCGCGGGAGAGATTGGGGGTGGTGACAATTGTATTCTGCTCTGCCGTCACCACAGGGCGTAGTGACGGCAGAGCATAATACAATTGTTAGTAGATAGTTATAATTTACTACATATTACATTTTGTAAACCTACAATCATCAGTGTTACAATTGCTGGTAAACCGAATAAATCAATAAATATTTAGTTATTATAATTATAAGATGTAGAGCCAGACGTCTTTATGCAATTTTTGCCAAGAAATGGTCTTGAATCATTGTTAGTATCTCCGACTAAAGGAATCAGTACGAAGAAGCGTCCATCCGTCTTGTTTCTAGCTGTCCGCATTTTCCTCAGCGTCCTCATCGACCCTTATCTTCAAGCCCATAAGAGTCAGTTTCGTTTGTGCAGCTAAGCAAACGTCTACGGTTTATCCGCGGTTGATCGGGTGGTCAGATAAACGTGGTAAGTAATCTGGCACTATTTTGCATCTGAATGTGGAAAAGAATCCTTCGTTTCCGATAAACTTTCGGAGATTTAGCATCTGTCATCTAGTATCCGTACCCCCGTACATCTCCTGGCGGGGTCCCTCACAGGAACAGGGACGACACAGACGATCGAAGCGATTTGATTTTTATTTGAACATGTAACCAAAACAAATCACGCCCCAAATACTACCCGTGCTAACATCCCCAAGTCTCTCCCGCGGGTGCGGTGCAAGGCGACTAAAGGTTAAAACTGTGACGAGGAATGGGCAGTAGCGTTCCTCTTATACCACTTAGGAATGTACTGCTACTTTCGTGGGACATGGGACCTAACATACTGGGCGAAACGTGGGTGTTAATTCACCTCTGCCTGCCCCTTCTGGAATATAGGCGTGATTTATTTATGTATGTAGGTAGGTATGTTAGCATGGGTAGTTTTCAGTGTGTGCGTTATTTCTGTCACATGTTGTATAAATGCTAAAAAATATATTGCAAAGAAAATAAAGGTAGGAAAATTTCGAAATATTTTTAGGTATTATTTGTCCTGAATTCCTGGTGTAGGAATCGAACCCACGTCCTCTGCAATCCGGGCAGATGCCTATACCACTCGGCCGACCAGGACGTCCTGGTTTTTTTGTAATGAAAATTTTTCTATGTTTATTTTCTTTATATGTAGTACCTACTTATAAACGTTATCATTTTCACATTAAGCCTCAACAAAACATCATCACACAACATGTCACAACATAGTGGAGTACTGCATTCACATTAATCTAATAAAGAATGACCACAAACACCTACGGGGGTGAGACTGCATCTGCCGCCCGTATACCGCCCCTTGTAACAACGTGACGCATGTCAAACGCGTCGTAATTACACCAATTTTCGTTATACCGCATGAGGGTTTGACGGAGCTGTCAGCGGTGGGTTCTAACAGCCAGTACCTAGCTATGATGAATGTACTGCGCTGGGTCCATCGCGAAATCGAGATAGAAGCCCCGTAGCACGGCATATGGACGTGAAAATCTCCTCGGGGTAAGTAACATATTTTCCTCTCGCTCTATCTTCCACTAAGTCCCGAGACAAAACCCTGTCAAGTGGTGGAGAGAGATTTTGTCCACGTTCCGTGCTAGGCCTACAGGGGTTGTAAACCTCACGTCCGCTGCGAACCTTATACCTATGTGCTTAAAAGATACAGTTCACAACAAACAAACAAAAACCGACTCAAAAAGGTAACAAAATAATTAACATAACAAAAACTCTCTACTTACCTAAAAACATTGAAAAGCGAAAAATAAGCTTATTACAATTTGACAATTCTTCTGTAAATCTAAATATCAGTTAATTTAAATAAAGTATTATTATAACGTGTGCTAGGTATCTACCGATATCTTAGAAGTCGGTGCGATCCATATACTTAGACGGCCGCCTTGGTCGAATGCTCAGATTGCTGGGTATTGGCCAAGAGGTCCCGGGTTCGAATCCTGGTGGGGGCAAAACTTTGTGATGACCACAAATGTTTGTTTCCGAGTCACGGTTGTGTGTATGTTTATGTAGTATATTTTCAACATTTTGTCCGTCATCTAGTATCCATAACACAAGTGCTTAGGCTACTTACTTTGGGCTAGATGATAGGTGTGAGTGTAAAAATATTTATTTATTATACTTGGTTTGGTGACCAAAAATATATCTCGCGTTCCTACGTGCTGTGGAAGGCGTTGGTGCTGGCTGCATCTGCAGCCGTCAATAACTACCAATCGGGACTATTCCAGCGTGGTTGGCTATGGTCCATTCTGCCTACACTCTTGCATCCAAAGAGAAGGCTTGGGCCCGTAGCCAGGTGACAATCGTTTCATAACGATAACGTGTCGAAGTTCGTCACGATCGGCCATATTACTTTGGTATCAACAGCGTCTTAGCTTGCGCTACCAACATAACTAGGGACTTACGAAGACGGTTTTGGTCACGTGATTTCACGACGACTAACGTCAAATCCCATACATTTTGCTTTATCGAACTTCGTTATCTTTGTCGGTATGTTGCTTTGTCTAGGCCCCCTGATCCTCAGAAGTATGTCCATTAAAGGGCTGATGATGATGATGATGATGAGAACGCTGCTGCCCATTCCTCCTTATCATTCGTTTAACCATTAGTCGTTAAACTGGTAATTGGTTTCTGGTAACCATAGCAACCGTTTTGGGGTGCAATAACGAATCAGTGTCTAAATTACCTCGCCAATTATTTTGGCGCGTGCATGATCGCAGATAGATAACCAGAGTTATCGGAAACCCGCTATCTCGATGGGGAAGTTGATTGCGGATTTGTCATTGGTTTTCGGTGTATAATACCACAATTATTTATGTTGTTAATTTTTAATATTCACGACCTCTGTTGCGTACACCTGCCCTCTCGGGTCGGCTTGTTTACTGCCAACTATGCAGATATTATTGAAAAAAAACAGTCTTGCGGTTCTATTACTTCCTTGTAAAATAAAAAATGTAAGTATATTTATTAAAAAAAAATATATATATAAAAATCTGTTCAGCTGTTCGTTTGTCGCTAAAACTCGAGAACGACTGGGCCGATTTAGCTGATTTTGGTTTTGAAATGTTTATCGTAGTCCAGGAAAGGTTTAAACAGTGAGAAAATAAGGAAGAATTGCCAGGAAGATAGTGAAACAACAATTTAATTTTCCCATATAAACAGTTCTACATACTTACGCATTTTTAATATTAGTTATGATTAATAGACGATGCGAACTCCGCTAGCGTGCAGGCGTGTACTTAGTTACTGACATTTCTATTTCCCTCGCTAGAGAGCCAATGACCCACAAAGGAAAGCAGGTGAGGTGTTATTGTCGTAAGGGCTATTGCTAACTAATTGACTGTATTCTTCGATTCTTGCAAACGTCTATCTGGGGTCGGCGCAGTATGTTTCCTCTTCCATTCATATCGGTCAGACGTCATCAAGCCATCCACTCCCTTTGATTCATATCATCCATCACACCGGAAAGATTAGCAAACACGTTTCGCCAACTATCACGAAATATCGCGAAATGGCGCGTATATCGCAGAATACCGAGAGACTTTTGGTCACTGCAAAAATGTTTGGAATTCGTTCAGACCATCAAACTGAACAAATTTCACTATGGGAGCAAATCCAAATTCACGAAAAATATAACAGCTGTTTCATATATTTGGGTCAAGTAGGTATTAACATTTTGTATGAAACAGCTGATATTTTTTTCTTGAATTGGGAGTTGCTCCCATAGTGAAATTTGTTCAGTTTGATGGTCTGAACGAATTACAAAAATGTTTGCGGTGACCAAAAAGTCTCCTGGTATTGCTAGGTGGTATAAGAGGAAACGCTGTTGCCCATTACTCATCGCTGTCTTTACCCCTAGTCGCCTTGTACGACACCTGTAGGTATTCTGCCCTACCGTCACCAAAAGCAAACATCGAGGAACCAAAAGTCTCTTAGCAGATACGAAATAGACACCAAGAAACCGCATTCCAATTTTTTTGTAACTACATAATTATTTCAACTTCAAACACGGTATATCGTTCACAATAATTTGCTTAAAATGCTAACAAGGTTTGGAAACAAGGAACAATCTTTTTAACAGAACGCTTTAGTAATCAGCTCTACAATGTCCCTATTGCTGGACAGGCCTTCCTTATGGATGGAAGAATAAAGGCGGAATTGGCGGGTTTAACCAAGATTATTATTAAGATGTTATCTTTTACGCTATCGAGCTGCTCTTAGATTAACTGCAATTCATTAGTACAATTATGATGATTACTTCTTGAGAAAAATAGAAACGTAATGAAATATGAGACACTTTCTTGTGGACTGACATAAAGTTAATCAACGATTGTATTAAGAACCAGAAATTAGAAAGTTTGAAGCATTAGGCTACAGCGAAAATTATTCTACGTCATTATCGTAACTGTGTGGTGTATTGTCATCGACTTATATACATATTTTATTCTCACCACAAATTGCCATTGCTTTCTTACTCCGAATACACACTCTCTTCGAGAAAACGTGCGGAGATAGTTTTTTTTTAAGCTGAATTAGCAAAGTATGTTGCTCGGGAAAACTGTCTTTCAACCTAAGTACGCTTGAATCCCTCGCTGCACTCGGGACTTAACCACAGAGTCCTTCGTTACGCTCGCGTTTCAATTCTGCACCCGCGACATAGACCTACAACACTTTTGGCCTTACATCAGCTGACGAGAATTTTTTTATTTTAATTAATCTTTTTTTTTTAGACAGGGAAGACTTGCCCTTCATCTCACCTGATGGTAAGTGACGATAAGGGCTGAAGATGGAATCGAGCTTCACCTGGAACCCTCAACCACAGAAGGGCTGGCTATCTAATCACACATTGTCGGAACACAATAATGCTGTTAACATTATTGTTATGGCGACAAATTTTGATAAGATGGTGGTAGCTAGCCAGGCGGACTTCAAAGAAGAAGTCGAGCACTAAGTTGTACCCCTCTGGGGATCAAAACCGGGACCTCTGGATCTTCATTCCGGTGGACCAACCCACAGACCACGGAGGCGGTAAAATCAAATAATCGTTCGTGAAAAGCCACCCTAAACGGAAAAATCAATATTTCCAACCAGCAAGGGACCACCATAACTTGTCTAGGGAGAGTGCCACCACAGCCAATTAATTAATCATGCTGGCTTGAATATAAATAGCTACAGGTGTCTTCTACAGAACTGCTAGTCGTGTTACGGCGCAACTCAAAAAATACTTCAAAAAATTGTGTATTCTGAACCAGTGTTATTAAGACTTATTTTTCCAAGAAAATCGTTTTTATTTGTGTCCCTCTAAACATTTAAGAAGCGATGTGGTCTTGATAGGTATAAGATTGCGTATGTCGATGTTATCTTCAATCGGCAATTACCATTGTGACGCCATAGTAGTAATTGTTGCAAGCTATATTTATGTGCCGTGTGGTGATAGCAGTCTCCACCCCCATCTCTCCTGCGGGTGTTGTACAAGGCAAAAAGGGTTCCTCTTATGCTTTATTTGCCCGTTAAATGGCATTCGGCTATGGTACATCACTAAAGATGTCTGGAATATATCGATTTTAGAGGCAATTATTGTATATTATGGCACCTTCTGCAATAACATGACCTGTATTCTGTTCTACTCGCTCGCGTTAATTTCGGTTATTATATAGCCTATAGCCTTCCTCGATAAATGGACAATCCAACACAAGAAGAATTTTTCAATTTGAGACAGTAGGTACTTTCTGAGATTAGCGCATTTAACCATACAAACAAACAAACTCTTCAGCTTTATAATATTAGTATAGATGTATAAAGCTAACTTGCAAACTAATTTTTAAGATCTTTTTTAACTGCATATAAACTTTTGATTTGATTTGATTTTTTATGTACTGAGGAAACACTATGGGGGCCGTTGTGTCAAATGTAAGAGTAGTTTTAAAAATATTATAATTTTGTTCTATAGAAACTTTCTATCGTTTGACACTTGGCTAAGCAAGCACCATGGTTCAAACAATAAATGAATAAACATTTTAAAAATAATTGTTTCGTGTGTTCGTCGGTTAAGTCTACAGCCACAACATGGGCCAGTAATTCATTTATCAAAACAATCAAAAAACCAATTGGTCCCGAGTAATTTGTCCCATAGTCCACACCACTGCCACCGTAACTCATCGGACGGCAGTGACATCTGCCACATATAATTGGACGAAATTAAATAATGTGTGTACTACATGTGTAAACGTTTAAAAACTCATCATGCTGCGCGTGCGCATGGCGCGTGCGTGCGTTACCGTTTCGAGTTGATGGTTCCCGTTTTTTTCAATAAATAATAGTACATTTATTACAAGAATTCAATAAAGTACTTTAAAATCTGACCGTACCATATAAATTGCATGTATTTTAGAAAATACATACTTACGTCACGCCCTCCTACACAGGGGTAGGCAGCGATCATCGTATTATTTTGTTTAATTTCATTAGAACTTTTTGTTCAGTTTGTAGTTTTTTTATTGTCTGTTATGTTTGTTTTTTAATTCTCCCTATATTTTAGGGAAGGCAAAGGGTCTAGCCTATACAGCCAAGTCTTTAGTGTATATTTTATCTGTAATACCACGAAACGCGCCAAACACTCAAAACATTGTCTGTTATGTTGTCAATGAAAAATAGGATTGTCAAAAATATATATTGCGAAGAGAAAAATAATCTCCCTCTAATTTCCCAATTATTTAATAAATTTACCTAATACCAACAAGTTATTAATTAAGTACACCAACCAACCAATCCAATACGACGCATGCCACATCCAAACAAGACGACGCGTGACCAGAGCGGACGTCTTTTCGTCTTTTATATCCACATACCCTTACATACTTCTTTCGCTTCATGCTATCTCAATAATGTCCTTACGCATTCCTGGTCTCTGATACTCTTGATCTAGCCCTTTTATTCTAACAAATAGTACATTATATACCAAGGGCGTTAAAATAAAGAATGTCTCAGATCGCAAGTAATTACAGGCGATATATATGCGATCTAAGGCTTTTTTTATCACCCGAGGTAAAATCAGGATATTTCGTACGCGTAGGGAGCGGAACAGTTGACTTTTCCGCCCCCTACGCGTACGGAAATTCCCACTTCTTGGTCAGGGTGTGACATTCAATTACCTGGTTCCTTGGATACAGTAGTTAAAAATGCTGACCGGGAAAAAACCTTGACCGTTACATATTATTTTGAACATTAAAGTTACAAAAATTATCACAAAGTTTGTGGTTAGAAAAAGTCCAAAAAATTATAGTCTCAATACGGGACGTCTTGTTTGGCCGTGCGGTATAGACATCTGCCCGGAATGCTGAGGACGCGGGTTCGATTCCCGCATCAAGACTATATTTTTGCGAACTTTTTCCAAACACAAATTTCTTTGTTGACCATTACCGTTCCCCGGGGCCACAGATAGTATAATACTCCCGTGCCATTCATTACGGTGTATTTACCGAGTGTATCGAACGATTTCCATTATTTTATCTAGTGGCTTGAAGCGGTTTTGTCCAACGCATCGTTAGGTGAGATGCGGGCGACAGATGCGTTTGTTTTTTTAATATATTTTTTTGTGTTCACAGCTAGCAACATTACATTTGAAAGGGCATTCTTTTTACACCTTACAGCAGACCGCTTCCGTCCGCATGTTCGCCCGTATTTGCTACTATTTAAGTTCTGCTTTCTAGGACTAATTAGATTACTTTTTATACGACTGTTTTATACGACTTTTATTAAATCTTCAACATATGGTACAATAATATACAACAATATATTAAAAGTCATTGTTTGGGTAAAAAATAATGAACGTTAGTAACCAATGAATAAATAGGTAATGATGAAAGATAATGAAAGAAACTCGTAGTTTTATTAACATTATATCTATCTAAATGTTATAATCCATGTTAAGCTAAGCTATCTATCTAAATGTTATAATAAATGTTATAATCCGTACTACCAAACTATTAAAACTATAGACGTTGATTTTAATATGAAACTATTCATAGATAATCGTGCCATTCTGATTGAAAACCGATTCCATTTAAATATAATCTATGGATGGTTTAAAGTGGGCCATAGAGTAACAAAAGGGGTGTCCAATTTAAATGGACTAGTTTTTTTTGCAAAATCGCAATTGAATAAACACTACAATAGATGAATTAGAAACGTTAACTGTGGATGTATTTTGTACAAAAAGGAGGAGTTGACAATGATGTGTCTTATTGTTAAACATGACTCACTTCATAAATGAAAAAAAATTAATGAACGGTATACTGGTCGGGTGCTCGGGTGGCCTCCACTACTGATACATAACGCCAGTTTGAAAGTACGCCGTAGCAAGTGTGGAATTCGACGTAATTATAAGTATACAAAATAATAACATCAATTGATTCTTTCATGCTGGTCTGGGAGCGAAAAAATAACGTAGAATAGGCCAGCCCCCGACTCATCCTATGGGTGTTGTGAAAGTCGACTAACCCCCGAATACAGAAACGCTACTCAAATCTTGGGGACTGCTTATCGAGTTAAGTGGACAGTACCTGTCAGAATTTGTATGGAAAATCGTCAATTTTGACAATGATTAAATGTGAAGCAGGTCTTAAACTTTGAATAGCGTTTCTGTATTCGGGGTAAGGAGATTACGCGGTTTAATAAGCATCTTGGGGCAACCGAATGGTGGAGAGAAAACTACCAATAACAGCGTTATTATTATTATTATTATATTTTAGGGTATCCTAAAGACTGTAAAACCTAAGCCAAAACCTCTAGCAGTATATGGTTTGGAATGTTGTCACTCCAATCACTCTCTCCGTTCAACGGCATCGGTCACTCGACATGGTTCGTTCCGTCTCTTTTCTATACATTCATTCATCACTAGCACCTTTTCGGTGTGATTGATCATAAGAATCAAAAGGCCGTGGATGACTTGATGACGTCTGACCATCATCATCTGAAACATGTTGCGCCAACTCCAATTAGAGAGGGAACAGGGCAGAAAGAAAAATAAGATGGTTATTAGTACTTTTATTCATCAAATCAACTAGTTAGTTTGTTAAATCAATGTACTTATTGGTTTCTATAGCGTGGTCTTTGGTGTCTGTTATCTAAATCTTAAAGATAAAAGACTTAATAATCCTTGAATCATGAACAGCTTGAAATACATGTTCCACGTTCGATTAACTTTAATAATTTCAAACTCAGTCATTTGCTTTGGGCACCACCCCGTATTTTATTTCGGTAAAAAAAAACAAATATCAAAAACCGGGCAACAATGCATTCTCCATTTATTCAACTTCAATGACACTAACTAAACAGTAGGCCTAGGGGGGGACGTGGAAAAAATCTCTTCTACCACTTGTCAGTGTTTTGTCTCCGGATTTAGTGGGAGTTAGAGCGAGAGGAACATATTTCCTTTCCCCGAGGAGATTTTGTCCACGTCCCGTGCTACGGGGGCTGATTGCGCGTACGCATCCCCGCGGCTCGCTGCTAATGACGTCACGCGTTTCAAGCCCGCAAGCGAAATAGGCCCTTGCATGAAGGCAATAAGAATTAAATGTAAGGTCACGGTTGGTGTATCTCGATATTGAATTGACATCAATAGGGGTGGTTGAAAGCCATAGAATTAGACGCGGTGGTCAGTTCGGTTTTATTTATTTAAGGAAGCGATGTTTTGGGGGTTCTTTAGATAGACGTTTTTTTCTGTGTTTTGATAATAATATTTTAGAGTGGCTCAACCAGTTTTTTTACCATCATTATCTTCATCTTTGCCGCGTGGTGACGGCAGAGAAGAATATAATTTTCACTACCCCAAATCTTACCTGTCGGTGTCGTACGAGGCGACTAAGAATAAATCTAAATATGATTAGGAATGGGCAGCAGCGTTCCTCTTATACCACCTAGGCTAACAATGTACTGCGACTTTTGTGCCCGATAAATGTCAATAGGCTCGCCACCTATTACATGGGACTTGACATATTTGACGAAACGTGGGTGCTAGTTCACCTCTGCCTACCCCTTTGGGGATATAGGCGTGATTTATGTATGTATTATCTTCATCATTCATCCAGGAAATGAATTTTACGTTAAAATATGGGTGTCACATATTTTAACGCATCTAGGGAGTGCTTGCCGCGAATTGAATGGTAACAGAGTTCATGAATTAGTAACGTTTGTGAACCAGTGTATATTAAAATAAACAAGATTACGTGACGAACATTCTAGCCGGCCGGCTGTCAACGAACAATTCAATTTCGAATCAACGAAACTGGAATAAAAGTACCCGGGGAGTATTGTTTTCATTATTTATGCTTAAAATATACATACATGACTAACATTCCTTTAGTTTACTTTGTTTTCTTGAATATTTTAAACCCATATTAGTTTGCTTATACATTTACCCACAATATCAGTAACTGACAAAAATATTATTATTTTATGATCGTTTTTAAACTATATCAGCTACAAACTGCAACAAGCTTACTTTAATGGCAATTTATAGGGTAAATATTGTCAAATTGCAGTTAGAAACCGATTTGAACTAGTTAGAATTTGTTGTTAAGGAATAACCTGTTATTCATCTAGTTAGTTAGTACATTTTATATTATAAAGTAATTGATTTATTAAATACAATACAATACTAAACACTTCTCACCACAGTGAGATACGTCAATTACACACTTTTGGCATCAGTTAATCTCTCTTTACTTGACTATAAGTGGAAGTAAAGTTGATGGTGACTATAATTATTGCCTCAGACAATCACCAACACACTCACACTGTTCTTTTGACACACCCATAATTTGGACCAATATTTTTGCAATAGTAATAATTAAAAACCCTAGTTGTCAATAAAAGTTTCACACATAAGTAATTATTTTATCCATTATAAAGAAGATATATTTATTACCTATTTATCCCCATATATTTCTATTATTATTTTGTATAAATAAATATCATTAATCATAATAGTCTTTAATTAATAATAAAAGTCCTAGGCAGACATCAATTTGATTGTGTTGATAACTTTTCAGCGTTCCTGTGCTGAAAAGCTTGTACTGACTGAGCATAGAAGCTGAAGTGTAACTCAAAATGATGACCAGGAAAGCATCTGTTTCTGACGCAGAGAGAAAACTGAAGCAGGCATTGTTAGACCTTGCAACTTCAAGAGAGCTTTGCGATCAACTAATGCAGGAGCGGGAAGAAAGTGAGCAAGAAATAGTCAAAATATTAGACAAAAATAAGGAATTAAAGAACGAGTTAGCTGAACTTCACTTTAAGTATGTAGATGCAGCAGATCTTTGCAGTGAATTACAAGACCAAATTAAATCCTTTCAAGAATGCAGTGACACACATGAACATGCACTTTACAAAATAAAAGAGTTAGAATGTAGTTTATCAGAGGCTCACAATGCTCTAAACAGAGCTAAGTCAGAAAATAATAATTTAGATAATATGAATTGCTCCAACAGTTTGTTCAGTGAATTATCATTGTGTAATTATGACAAACCTGTCATTAGTAATACTTTGTGTGCAAGCCATACTCCTCACATGAATTCTTCTAAAAAACTTAAAAAATATATTAAAATAAATAAATTTATCAGAAAAACTAACAAATTAATTAACAGACAAAATCATTTTAAGAGTCACATTATGTTAAGAAAACAAAGGTCAGATTTAATAAATAAATTACAGAATATCAAAAGTAAAACTTCACAGAGTGAAATTGAGTATGGATTGTACACAAAAACGGTAGAAGACAGATTTAATTCTTTGGAAAAATCTATAGTGAAAATGTTTAAAAATATTGAGGTCTTGTCTGAAAAAAATTTAAATTACCAAAAAATATTATGTCGGGATATGGAAGATATGTGTAATTATAATGCTGACAGGTTTGATGCATTGAACAAAAAACAATGTAGTATTTTGTTACAAAAAAATAGGTCTCAAATAGCTGCATGTCCACTGCTGAACCAGCTGAGTTCCGCGGGTGAATGTCAAAGTTTGACTAACTCGGTCCCAGCAGTGGGCAATCAACTAATACCAAATAATGTAGAATGTGTGAAAAGTTGTCAGAGTTCTAATGGTACATTGACTGATAGATATTTAATATTTAGTGATGACATTGGTAAAAACTTTAGTAAATTATTCTCAGAACAGTGTGGCCAACTAGCATTTAACTACTGCATGCCAGGCAGTAGCTTTGAGAACGTAATGGATAAATTACTACAATGCCCATTCTTACAAACTGACACAGTTATTATATTTATAGGAAATAGGAGCCGAGAAAATAAAAATACTTTTAAAGGCTACATTTCAAAATTATCTTTGTTAAATGTGAAACAAATAATTTTGTACACTTTGCCGTACAGTAATAGCCTGTCATCAGAGGAAAATCATAAAAGATACATTTTGAATTTAAGTCTGCATACCATGACACAGTACTGTAATAAAATACATGTCATAGATACAAACAAAATGACCCATAATTTTCGTATAACGGGAGGTAGAATGTTTCTATCCAATTTTTACAAAAAACAAATAGCCATGTCGCTATGCTATACTTTAAAAACGTTAGCCAATAATTTGGCTAATCAATATATCATTAGTAATAGAAAATATATTGACAATGCTTTTATTGAGCGATCACATTATGACAATGCTTTTATTGAGCAATCACGTTATGACAATGCTTCTATTGAGCGATCATCTTCCGACAATGCTTTTATTGAGCGATCGTGTTCTGACAATGCTTTTATTGAGCAAACATGTTCTGACGTACAAAATTGTACAGTGGAATATATTCCAAGTAATTTAAATTAGTACGTAAGACAATAGAGAAAGTCTCTAGCGAATTGCCTAAGTCTAGTGCATTGAAAATAGTCCACCAAAACATCCAAGGCTTTTCGGGAAAGGATCTGGAATTATTGTTATACCTAAATAGTATACAGGCTCACGTCTTATGTTTAACTGAACATTGGTTAAAAAGTACTGAAATACTTTCGAATTATGAAAATTACAACATCGGTAGCGCCTTTAGCCGGAAAACGGCTATTAGAGGCGGTTCTTTAATAGCATTGCAAGAAGGACTGAAATACAAAGAACGAAAAGATATTGTACAATATTCTATTGAACAAATAATTGAAGTATCTTGTGTAGAACTTGAGGAGCTAATTGTTGTTTGTATATACAGGCCCCCTACGGGAAACTATGAACTTTTTGAGACTTCAATGGAAGGTATACTAAATAAACTTTGTAATAAAAACAAAAAACTAGCCGTCCTTGGTGACTTTAATGTAGATATATTAGTCACCTGTTCTCACCTTTTCTATACATTTTATGAACCAACAAGAATTACTCCAACATCAGGCACTTGCTTAGATAACGCGTTTTGTAATTGTAATATATTAGATAAATCAATTATAAATTGTATTAATTCAGATCATACTGGCCAAAAAATTACTGTTGAATATCAAAATGTTCATAAACCAATAAAGATAATATTTCGGCCAATAACACAAAAGCAGTTGCAGTTATTTGGAAATTATGTTACAAATAGACTTAATTACCTTATAAATGATAACAATGACTGTCCTGATGTAATGTACAATAATATGTTTAATCCTATTAAAGACGAATTTCATAAGATTTTTAAACAAAAATTCAAAACAATACACCCTAAAAAGAAATTCAGTGACTGGGCTACCCCAGGAATTTATATAAGTAGAAGGAAACTTTATGACTTATATAGCCAAAAATACACGTCTGTTGATTCCTCCTTCATAGACTACGTCAGGAACTATTCCAAAATATTCAAAAAAGTCTGCAACACTGCCAAATCGATCTCAATTGGCAATAAAATAAAAAATTCTGATAATAAAATAAAAACAACTTGGAGAATTATCAATTCAGAAACCGGAAAACTTAGGAACAGCGAAAGATCGTTTAAAATTAAAATGGATAATAAGGTTGTGGAGTCCGATGGTGAGGTTGCGGATGCCTTTGAAACTTTTTTCACCGACATCCCTGCTCGAGTAACCAGCAAGCTCAACTCTTGCACAAAAAGAGCTCTGTCTCTACTACAATTAAGTACAGTCGAATGTAATATACCTTTTGATTTTCACAAAATTAATATGGACACTATTATCAAAACGTACAAGACATTAAATTTGAAGAAAACTGAAGATTTGTGGGGTCTATCAGTTAGCATTTTGAATCCCATCATTAATGTCATCGCTCCTCAGCTGACATCAATCTTTAATAAATGTATAGATAACGGCTGTTTTCCAAACTTAATGAAGCATAGTAAACTAATACCTTTGTTTAAATCTGGAGACAAATGTGAACCCAATAATTTTCGTCCCATTTCTATATTACCGTCCCTTAGTAAAATCTTTGAAAAAATTATGTTGAACCAGTTGCTTTCTCACTTCACTGCTAACAAACTGTTACATGCTAAACAGTTTGGGTTCACGAGGGGAAAATCCACCACTGACGCTGGAATAACCCTCATTAAGCACATATTTGATGCTTGGGAAAATCGGCAGGATGCTTTGGGTATCTTTTGTGATCTTTCTAAGGCATTTGATTGTGTTTCACATCAAACGTTATTAGCAAAATTAAAGCATTACGGTGTATCTGCTGCCTCATTGAAACTGATAAAGTCATACCTGAGTGATAGGATTCAAAAAGTAGTAATTAATAAAGCCGAATCTTCGGGTTCACCAATGCAAATGGGTGTTCCTCAAGGATCAATACTGGGACCATTACTATTCATAATATATATAAATGACCTTCCCTTCTACACAGAATCTCTATGTGATACGGTACTATTCGCAGATGACACCTCATTAATTTTCAAAGTAGACAGAGGTAAAGATAATTATGATGACATCAATATAGCTATTTCCAAAGTTCTTGATTGGTTTACAAATAACAACTTGTTACTCAATTCTAAGAAGACCAAATGTATTAAATTTTCATTACCAAATGTTAGGCAAGTTAGTAGTCCGATTACAATTAATAATGAAACGATAGAATGTGTCAATTCTACAGTATTCTTAGGAATAAAGTTGGACTCCAAATTGCAATGGAATCCTCATATTTCAACTTTATCCGAGAGACTAAGTTCAGCAGCATATGCGGTAAAAAAAATAAGGCTATTAACTGATGTTGAAACAGCCCGGCTTGTTTATTTTAGTTACTTTCATAGTGTAATGTCGTATAGCTTACTTCTTTGGGGTACAGCTGCAGATATTCAGGATATATTTATTTTACAAAAAAGAGCTATACGTGCTATTTACCTATTAAAGCCTCGCGATTCACTTAAAAGTCTGTTTAAAGATATTAATATCCTCACTCTTGCTTCACAATACATATACGATTGCATTCTATATGTTTATAAATACTTAAATACATTTGCTAAAATTAGTGATATTTATAAACACAACACTAGAAATAAAAATAAACTTGCCTTTACTAGATTCAGATTGCACAAGGTTGCTAATTCTTTTATGGGGAAATGTATACTCTTCTATAATAAGATACCAGGATCTTTGACTGAACTGCCTCAACACAAATTTAAGCCTTATGTAAAAAAAGTACTAATGGCAAAAGGATACTATAAAATTCAGGATTATCTAGATGACAAGGATGTTTGGAATAAATAACTTTTATTTTTATATAATCGATGATTAATATGCTGTTCTGTCTGTAATGAAGGATGTTGATAGCTTCAGAAATTGTGACTCTAATTATTATTACTTGACGTTAAAGCTATTGACATCTTTCATTAAATTTTCATTGAATTTAGATTATATATTATATATGTAACTAAGGGAGGAAAATACCCGACTGAGTTTCTTGCCCGTTCTTCTCAGAACAGGGCCTCCCGGTAGCTTACGAACGGATGGCGTAGATTTTTCGCTAGATATTGAAAACTTGTGTGTCCGTATAGGTAGGGTGGGGGATGGGGGGTTGATTGGTAGTGCGCGGCATGTTTCGGTTTATGTGATTGGCGAGTTGTAGGATTGTATTTGGTGCATAATTTACAATGTACCTGCAATGTCATAACTCGTTGACAATGGTGGGTTTCTCTACAGCCTACTTGCGTGCCGTTCTGCTAGCGGAGCGTTGGGCCCTGATGCGTTTAGTACCATCTTGGTATTGAACGCGGCAGGGTCGGCGCTTCGTTGCGGACCGGGGCGTGGGCGGGTTTGGGAGACCTATCATTACAGACTGAGGCATGCTGCGCACTCCACTGTTATTTACTCCACTGTTATTTTTTCTACTATTTTTTTTTCTTGGACACACGGGTTTTCGGTATCTAGCGTCTTGACGATTCATAAGTGTATTGTAATCATACCAGATATGAATAAATGAATTTTGACTTTGACTTTGACTTTGACATCCGTGTGTTGAGGGTGTGTTGAGAGCAGAATACAATGTCACCACCCCCAATCTCTCCCGCGGGTGCTGTACAAGGCGACTGGCACTCAGAACTCTATTCATAAACCCCTTGCTACGCTCAAAACATAGTTGTTTAACACCCTCACTGCGCTTGGGATTCAAGTCTGAATCCATAAGACACCGCTTTATTCCCTTGGTTATATTACTTACATTATACATAAATCGCGCATATTTTTCCCCGAAGTGGTAAGCAGAGGTAAGAACACCCACGTTTCGCCAATCATGTTAGGTCCTGAATACGTCCTATGTAATACGGGGCGAGCCTATTGCATAAATCAGGCACCTTTATCGCAGTATATTGCAAGGTGGCATAAGAGGAACGCTGCTGCTGTTCATTACTCATTGCTATCTTAACCTATAGTCGCCTTGTACGACACCCGCGGGTGAGATTCGGGGTGGTGACTATTATGCTCTGCCGTCATGCACGGCCTAAAACCAAGGTAGATACATAAAAAAGTTTTCGCAAAACCAAGCAAGGCGGACTGATTGTATCTCTATTCGAGTAATGTTTTCCAACAAAATTTCGTTGCCTAATTACAACTGTAATAACCAATGTTCGGGTGCTATTAATTACGGTTGACAATTCGGATTCGGGCGTTTTTGTCTTAAAAAAAACGTGAGAACTTCCTTACCTTTAATTGAGCTAGTGGCCCGAAATCGTTGAGGACACTTTCTTTATGAAACAGCGTTTGAACACCGCAAGGGTTGTCACCTGTTGTATACTTACAACATTGTACCAGAAATAACGCACGTCCTGAATACTGCCCATGCTAACATGGTCATTTTAATAATGTAGGCAAAGGCAAATTAACGCCCACGTTTTGGCAATTATATACATACATACTAAGACTAGATAAAAGAAAATGCTAACAATTCTCGATTTAAATCAATAAAATTGTTGTTCAAATTCAAATTCAAATTTCTTTATTGCGATACACAGGTTACATTGATGTTACATTAATAAATTGATCCTACTGTGATCTGCTATCAAAGCATGCAATGCATTAACATGATTTATGTTATTACTATAATTAATTAATTTTATCATTTAAGTACCTATTATTAAAATTATTAAGTCATTACATAGGTCAATTTAATTTAAATTGTGATTATTATGTATTATTGAATGTTATTATCATGTAATATCGATTCTACAATTTTAGTTGCTTACAGTGAGTATAGCCAATTAGGTTAGGTCCCATGTAATGAGTGGCCGCCTATTGCCATTTATCGGGCACGGAAATCGCAGTAAATTGCTATGTGGTATAAAGAGGAACGCTGCTGCCCATTACTCATTGCTGGTTACTTGATTATTTTTTTTTAATTCTTATGGGCCTATTTCACAATCGACTAGTAAGTTCTAACTCTAACTGCCACACTCAGAGACGTCAATTAACTTTAATGAGTATTTAATGTCAAAAATTTTCATTCAAATCTAGACCATAGACCCGGCAAGAATAGCGACTAGTTTTGAATTGTCATTTTTTGACGTTAAGTAGGCATTAACGTTATTTGACTTCTTTGAGTGCGGCAGTTAGTAGCTTACTTCGCAGATCACTTGACAGTTGTAATATAAAATATATGTCAATTGAACTGTCGATTGTGAAACAGGCCCTAAATACATGTAATATAGTGCTGGCAACATACTCTTCTTGAGTAAATAGCGAAGATTATGGACATTAATGCTTTAATCAACATAGCGACGAGCGATGCTCGCGTTAGTATTTCACAGTGGGCACTAACAATGTTTCTCACAGCCCAATAATTCCGAATAACCGCTTAATTGTAGCAGCGAAAGCTTCTGGAATACATGATTTATGAAATGGATTTTTCCATCTGACAACCCTCAGGGCTGCTCAATACAAGGGTACTTTTTTGCAGAATGCTGGTTGCAATAAAATCAATTATAAATATGGTTTATTCATATAAGGTATCATTACATACCTTTATGAATCGTCAAAGAAATGCGTTAAACATTAGAAACGCGTGTCAAAGTTAAAGAAGGTAACCTGATAAGCTCCACGGTTTCCAATTTTTAACGTTATAACACACCATCAGTTCGTAAACTACCAGGATCCTTTATTTTGAGAAGAACGGGCAAGACACTGAGCAAGTTTTGTTCCTTCCTATAATGAAGTCAAAAGTTAACGAAAGATGTCATAGACTAATATGTTACATTACCAATAGGTATCATTCTAAAGCCTTGTGGTGACGGCAGAGTAGAATACAACAGTCACCGCCCCAAATCTCTCCCGCGGGTGTCGTACAAGGCGACTAAGGATAAATCAGTGATGAGGAATGGGCAGCAGCGTTCCTCTTATAACACCTAGCAATGTACTGCGACTTTTGTGCCCGATAAATGGCAATAGGCTCGCCACCTATTACATGGGACCTAGCATAATTGGCGAAGCGTGGGTGCTAGTTCACCTCTGCCTACCCCTTCTGGGATATAGGCGTGATTTATGTATGTATGTATGTATCATTCTAAAATAGATTTGCTTTCAATGTTTGTGGCGATCTTTCATCAAGTGTAAAATTATATTTTCAATTCATCTGCAACGACCACACTCGCGGTTCATGGCAAATAATTTGAAGGTCCATTTTATTATATGAAAATTAAAATTAAATTAATATCTACCAAATAAGTTCGTTGACAGCCCTAGCTGCCCGCCGGTCCGTGACCCAGATCTGCCCCACAGACTATGACTACACCATTATCTAACTAGTAATTTTCCTAACCGCCTATCAGAAGCGTTTATCATTGTCCAATATAGAAAATTTGTCTGTTCCAACGGCAGGGTAGACAATGCCTACTCTTTACACACGCACATCACAGAGTCGAAATCGTTTCATTGAATCACGGCCTGCTTGGTCGACTGATCAGGGCCCGTAGCCAAGTGGCAATCGTTTCATAACGATAACGTGTCGCAGTTCGTCACGATCGCCCATATTACTTTGGTATCTACAGCGTCTCAGCTTGCGCTACCAACATAAGTAGGAGCTTACGAAGACGATTTTGGTCACGTGATTTCACGACGACTAACGTCAAATCCCATACATTTTGCTTTATCGAACTTCGTTATCTTTGTCGATATGTTACTTTGTCGATATGTTACTTTGTCTAGGCCCCCTGATCGCTGGCTATTGGCCAAGAGGTCCCGGGTTCGGGCCTGGTAGGGGCAATTTTTGTGATGAGCAGACATTTGTTTCCGAGTCATGGATGTTAATATGTTTATGTACAATTGTTTCTAATTTCTGTCTATAATAATTAAATGAAATAAAATCTCGGGGTAGAGACTCTGGGACCATGGGGTCCAGGAGCTCACCGACTTTTTCGGGATATTGCAGAGCGGCTGTTCACCTCTGCCTACCCCTTCGGGGATATAGGCGTGATTTATGTATGTATGTATGTATGTATGCAGAGCGGCTACGTGAGACAGTAGGTGACAATAAGGCTGGTTTGTATTTCGCGCAAAAAATTTGTTTCGCGATTCAGCGAGGTAATGTAGCCAGCGTTACTGGTACACTTCCTGTCTCAGAAGACCTAGGCGAGGTATTTTACCTTTAATTTAGTTTCTAGTTCCTTAGTTTTAATATTACTTAAATCATTACATTATATTGTTTCCGTTATTATAAAGTGGTATATTTTCTCTATATAACAATTAATCGATCAAACAACTCCAGAAAACCACCAAATAAAATTTGTATAATATGTTTATCGATGTGTCATTAACCTATGTGGTATTATTCAAATTATATGCACCAATATGTATGTGATATTACTTCCTCAAAGTTAGTGATGTGTTTACATTTTGACTGTGATTTTTTCGTAAAATGGCCAATTTTGGCGTTCTTGATCTCAGGAGCAAAATAGTGTGACTTAGTGAATAGTGTAGAATAGATATTGGGATATTTCGTAGCGGCCTCGGAATTTTGAAATATCATTGATTTAATATGTAATAAAAATCTTATTCAAAACAAAAAAAGTTCGAAAATAGCTTGAATTTCAATTTCTACAATAATTTTTTTGAGCAAAATATATAAAACAGAATAATTGTTTCTGTATGAGGAATAACGATTTTATAATTTTAAAGGAAGAATTTATTATCCCATCTCAATAAACACGATAAACTTATCTGAGAAATTACTACGAAATGCGATGCACCGGCCGTCTTAGTATGAGAAGAGTGAGATTTGTGGATTTGTTTTCGGGCCACGAAAACCTAGTGCTGTAACAGAAATCTTTGTAAATTACCAAAAAAAGCAGATGCAAAGTTAACCCTCCAAAACCGCGGGTCATTTTATCCCAATCACATATTTCCGAGCACGCGCCTATTGTTGAACGCTTACATAATTTTTAGTCGACAATAACCATTTGTTCCCCGGGTGTATTGACCATTTTTGCATCGTACAAGCTAATTATTTCGTTAAAATAATGATATATGCCGGTTAAATAACAATGGGTTAGACATACGTGGCGCAATTATGGTCAGTGTGCATTGTAGTTTGTAACTGGAGGGTGGGATCTCGTTTTAATATGAATAGATTCGATGGCTTATATTTTAAATGTCCAGCAACATTGCCCGGCTGTAAGTGCGGATTAAAGCGACGAGTTAGCCCATTAACCATGATTAGTTAAATATAGCTTAAAGCGTTTGAGATATAAACGAAATTGGGTATTCCGAATGGGGATTGTGTTGTGTACATGAATATGTGGTATATTCTTATTATATTTATTGTAAGTTTTTGTGGTTTCATTGATTATTTTATATTATTATTTAATTTATTATTTCCATATCTTCCTTTCCGGTCCCAAGTTTATCTGGGGTTGGCATAGTATGTTTCCTCGTCCATCCATATCGGTCAGACGTCATCAAGCCATCCACTCACTTTTGATTTATTATCATTCATCACACGTAAAGCGATGGAAAGAACCACTGAGAGACCGATGAAAGAAGAGAGTGATTAATCACAATATTCCAATCCATACTGCTCAAGTCTTAGGTTTACAGGCGGACGCCTGACTGACACCAACCCTCTTTTTGTATATTTTATCGAACTCATTGTTTTTGATACATTAATTGTACATACATACATACATAAATCACGCCTATATACATCCCCGAAGGGATAGGCAGAGGTGAACTAGCACCCACGTTTCGCCAATTATGTTAGGTCCCATGTAATAGGTGGCGAGCCTATTGCCATTTATCGGGCACACAGTCGCAGTACATTGCTAGGTGGTATAAAAGGAACGCTGCTGCCCATTCCACATCACTGTTTTATCCTTAGTCGCCTTGTACGACACCCACGGTAGAGATTTGGGGTGGTGACAATTGTATTCTACTCTGCCATCACCACACGGCTTGTCACCATACATTAATTGTCTTGGTAAAATATAATACTTTAGTAACTCTTCTCTTCGCAATGGTTTTCTCTTCTTCCGGTCTCCTATTTCCATTTCTAAGCTATCAATAACACAAACCTCACAGCCAACACTTCCAACCCAAATTGTTTCTACTCAAACACGCTTGAGTAAATCGTACAAATGGCCGCTTAAATATTTATAAAAAAAAGTCAAACAGTGGCATTAAAAAGCAATACCTCGGTAAACTGCTAATATAATTCGTAAAACAGGGTTAATGAAGCGTGATATGCTCTCTGAGCCATAAGCAACCACAAAACGTGCGTTGCGAAGCCACGCACCGGGGACACGATAATTTCGTATGCAAATTAGAAATATCTTAAGTGGGATCAAAATACCCCACGCGCGCGCTACCGGTTAAGTAGCCTCGGCCACAGAACGCTTTGGAAATGTTTGTTGGACGATTTATTTGTTCGATTATTGTTTATAGTTTTATCACCATCACCAGTTTTAATGTCTACATTGCCAATTATCTCGAGTCCCTCCGTGCTTCGGAAGGCACGTCAAGCCGTTAGTCCCAGCTGTATCTGTGGGCTGTGGCGTTGTTAGTACCGATCAATTGGTACCACCCACAAATCCGCATTAGGCTAGCGTAGTGTGGTGGGGTGGGTTTTGGTCCAGTCTTACTATATTCTTTCATCCATAGGGAATGCCTGTGCTCCAGTATTGAAAGGTTGTTATGATGGTTGTTTTATGCTAGACAAGGCAGCACTTCGGCCTTCGTCTCACATGATGGCTCCACATGGAACCCTCAATAGAGGGGTTGGCTATCACAAATTGTTGAAACACATTATTACTATTTTGATAAGATGGTGGTAACTAGCCAACATTTATGTTATAGCCCATTCTCCCTATAATCTTCTGCCCCAGCAGTGGGGACATTAAAAAGCTGGTGATGATGGTGATGTTGATTAATTTGGTAATCAATTAAAAACGACCCATTTGAAAAAGTAACGAAACCATTTCTGAGCTCGGCTACCCCGTGAACAGATGCCGTAGCGAACAGTTAATTTGAATACGCGCCAAGGGGTTAGATTCGTGTGTCGCGTAACGTTCCGTTCTAGCTTGTGGCCTCATGAATATATGTTTTGTTTCAAATATTTCACTGCCCAATATCCTAACTAATATTATAGACGCAAAATTACATGTGTAAAAACAATGTCACGCCTTTCTCCCACGGGGATCACTTCTTTCCTCTTGCTACTACATATGCCTGTCGTTTACGGGTACCCTTAACCTGGCCTGGCTAAAGTTTATTAAAAAAGAACTTTCAAAATTAAGATTCTTTATTTTGATTAAAAAAAGACTGAAAAAGTCTGATATCTGAAAAAAAATAGATTGTCCAGGGCCCGTAGCCAAGTGGCAATCGTTTCATAACGATAACGTGTCGAAATTCGTCACGATCGGCCATATAACTTTGGTATCTACAGCGCCCTAGCTTGCGCTACCAACATAACTAGGAACTTACGAAGACGATTTTGGTCACGTGATTTCACGACGACTTACGTCAAATCCCATACATTTTGCTTTATCGAACTTTGTTATCTTTGTCGGTATGTTATTTTGTCTAGGGCCCCAGGAAGCTTAGCCAAGTGGCAAGCGATACAACGACTCTATCGAACAAATGTGAGGAGAGTGTTTGGCGCATTTCGTGGTGTCAATCAGATTTATTTTCGCTAATTCAAAAAATGTTACAGAGTGGATTTTGTGCAGTGAAAGTGGAGTTATTTTGATGCACAAGCATCCGTGTTGATGTGCAATTATGCAGAATCATTGAAAATGAGTCTTGTGATGTGTTTGATGTTGTGGTAAAAACCACTGTAAAAAGTGGTTTTGTCCACCTCATCACTCACCATCATGAACTCTGTTACCATTCAATTCGCGCCAAGCACTCCCTAGATGCGTTAAAATATGTGACACCCATATTTTAACGTAAAATTCATTTCATTCATACATTTCACCCACTCATTACTTCATATGCCTACAGATAAAATATACACTAAAGACTTGGCTGTATGGGCTAGACCCTTTGCATAGCTGCTCTTACATTTGACGCAACGATCGCCATGTTGTTTTCAACGTCATTTTATCGACAAGGCGAATAAGGGTAAAACAGTGATTATAGGAATACGCAGCAGCTGTAATACCACCTAGCAATATACTGCGTTATTAGAAGCCGTGTGGTGACGGCTGAGTAGAATACAATTGTCACCACCCCAAATCTCTCCCGTGGGTGTCGTACAAGGCGACTAAGGATAAATCAATGATGAGGAATGGGCAGCAGCGTTCCCCTTATAAATACATACAAACATACATAAATCACGCCTATATCCCCGAAGCGGTAGGCAGAGGTGAACTAGCACCCACGTTTCGCCAAATATGTCAGGTCCCATGTAATAGGTGGCGAGCCTATTACCATTTATCGGGCACAAAAGTCGCAGTACATTGCTGGTGGTGTGGGTTCCCCTTATACCACCTAGCAATAGCAACGTACTGCGATTTTTGTGCCCGATAAATGGCAATAGGCTCGCCGCCTATTACATGGGACCTAACATAATTGGCGAAACGTGGGTGCTGATCCACCTCTGCCTACCCCTTCGGGGATACAGGCGTGATTTATGTATGTATGTATGTAATATACTGCGAATTACTTGCCTGGTAGATAGCAATAGGATAGCCAGGTATTTTAAGGGACCTAACATAATTTGCGAAACGTGGGTGTCAATTCACCTCTGCCTACCCCTTCGGGGATATAGGCGTTATGTAAGCACACTTTATATTCCGTGTCGAGTTTAAAAGGGTAGTCCATGCGAACGAAGTCTCGGGGTTGTTGGGGGGTTGAACGCGCTAATCTCAGAAACTTCTGACTCAAATTGAAAAATTATTTTTGTGTTTCTATATGTAGAGGAAGGCAAGAGGCTATATAATAACCGACATTACCGTGAGCGAAGCCGCGGGCGACCACATGAAATAGATCTTCAATTTACAGTAGTACTATTTACGCATTGTCGTCATAAGCATCGTTGACCAACGGCGCAATCACTAGAGTGCGCGCTAAATAAGTCTGCGCCCGGTGGGTGGCGCTGCTCGCTCCCTTACTGCCGCACTCAGAGACGTCCAATAACGTTAATGAGTACTTAACGTCAAAAAATGACAATCAAAAACTAGTCACTATTTGTTGTCTAGATTTGAATGAAAATTTTTGACATTAAATACTCATTAAAGTTAATTGACGTCTCTGAGTGCGGCAGATAGACACTCTTAGACAAAAAACATTGCAAACGGTATTTTAGTTCCAATTTTGACCACGCGCAGACTTATCTGGCGCGCACTCTATCCCCAATACGAATTTAACGATTGACAAATACCATGTAAGCCATTGTGCACGCGCCTAACCCTTCACGGCTCATTGCGCCACCCACGCCGCGCATCTGGTACAACCCTTGCAATGTGCGCCGGGTTGAAAGCACCCACATGATAAATGATGAATTGGTCTACTAGCTGGGTGACCAAATTGTTTCGGGAGGCAATGTCGTTGGAGTCCCGTTCCTATTTCCGAAAGACGTTTGGCCGTTCACTTAGGGCCGGTTTTTTGATGCATAGTTAACTCAACCCATTGTTTCTAATGTTATATATCAGACTAATATTTAACCATGTAACATTTTTAAATAATTGGTTGAGATTTTAACTATGAATCAAAAAACCCGGCTCTTATTTTAGCTGAGCCTTTTCCGCACTTAGCCTCCTGCCATCCCAGATTATCCCAAAAACTTAGCAGCCTTTTTAGACTGTTGCAGGCTTCTTGGACCGATACTGGGGATTGGAGAAGGCTTGCCGGTTGATCTACCACGCTCCTGCATTCTGTAGGCACGTGCTGTGGCGTTTCTTTTACCTACATGCAACCTCTGCATAGAGGACTGTCTGTCCCCCCAAAGGTAAATAGATGTGAAAGTGCCAATAAATAGTTGTATATTGGTGCCTATAAACAGGTAAAAAGGTGTAAATAGTGTAGTTTATCGTTAATTAGTTCTTTCGATTACCTATCAGTTGAATTTATTTTAGCTAGACAGTAAAACGGTCAAATGACTTTCGGAAACAGATACTATAGGCATGTCGTTACAGTTTATTGTACCCAGTATTCCTTTGTGGTCAAGTACCCCTTACGCCCAATACAGATTCCATAATAATAACGTTAAGTGTTTATGTGTGCATCTCAATTGAGAGATCTTTTATACTAATGGGGCTACACGAAAGTATTTACTGCACCCATTATTATGTTTTACTCACAGCCTCTTATAATGATGGGGAGGGATGAATGTTACATAAATAGAGGTAGGTACTTATGTTAAGTATGGATGGATGTGCATGGACCGAATGAGAGGAAGACCGAAGAAGCGATGAATGTATTGAGTAAAAGATGATAGGAGGAAGATGGAAGTTCATGCTGAGCTCACGTCTGATAGAGGAGAGTGGAAGAAGAAGACATGCTGTGCTATTCATACTTAGAGTAGTATAAGGGCAGAAACTAGAAAAGTTATTATCCTCATATAAACCGCAAAGGGTGTTGAACCTAATGTTGTACCAAATTTGATTAGGCTACTCATTTGTTTTTAATTATAATTATATTATCATCATTAAAACCTTCAAACATCGCACCACATAATCCGCGCCGTATCGTTATAAATTTCACATGCAAAACATTTTGTTGTAAGTTTTGTGTGTATTTGTAAATAATTAGGTAGTAAAGTATTAAAAAACACCCATTACTGGGATGATACTATTATCATCATACAGATACGGACATTCGTGTTTTATTATTGTAGATATCAAAGTCAAAGTCAAAATTCATTTATTTATATCTGGTATGATTACAATACACTTATGAATCGTTAGCCGTGTGGTGACGGCAGAGTAGAATACAATTGTCACCATCCCAAATCTCTCCCGTGGGTGTCGTACAAGGCGACTAAGGATAAATCAGTGATGAGGAATGGGCAGCAGCGTTCCTCTTATACTACCGTACTGACAACGTACTGCGACTTTTGTGCCCGATAAATGGCAATAGGCTCGCCACCTATTACATGGGACTTAACATAATTGGCGAAACGCGGGTGAGAATTCACCTCTGCCTACCCCTTCGGGGATATGGGCGTGATTTATGTATGTATGTATGTATGAATCGTCAAGACGCTAGATACCGAAAACCAGTGTGTCCAAGAAAAAAATAGGGGAGTGCGCAGCATGCCTCAGTCTGTAATGATAGGTCTCCCAAACCCGCCCACGCCCCGATCCGCAACGAAGCGCCGACCCTCACGCGTTCAATACCAAGATGATACTAAACGCATGAGAGCCCAACGCTCCGCTAGCAGAACGGCACGCAAGTAGGCTGGAGAGAAACCCACCATTGTCAACGAGTTATGACATTGCAGATACATTGTATGACAGTTACATTATATGACAGTTGCCTACCACGTAACTATTTCATAACTCTACGATTTAAATGGTTTGTCTGTATCTATATACCGTATTGATATGACGTAACTAGATGTTATCCTCAAAGTAATTAGAGGACTGAAAGGTAATTATTTTCGGTATAATAGTCTATTGTATTTTCTGGTGTCTGACCCCACCTGACCCTCATTAGATAGAGCCCTTTGAGTAGCAAGAAAGTAATTACGACTAGCCACCTTATCTGATATCTATCTAACGCAATTAATAATTTTTCGATGCCATATGCGCAGACATACGTGTCCGATTGTGGTAGACTGTTTTATTGAATGCTATTCTGTAATGACAAAATAAATTTTCACTGCGACTAACGTACCCGATAAATGGCAATAGGCTCGCCACCTATTACATCGGACCTAACATAATTGGCGAAACGCGGGGGCTAGTTCACCTCTGCCTACCCCTTCGGGGATATAGGCGTGATGTATGTATGTATGTAGCTGCTATGCTATTCTGTAATCACAAAATAAATTTTCACTGCGGATTCCGCGGTGAAATGTCAAAAGTTGAAATATGTCTTTCATAATAGCGGCGCCATGCTAAGGAAGTAGAGAAACAGTCCCAATATTATGTCAAAACCAACAGATTACACATCTCATCTCACTTCAATTATTCTATAGAATACCACTGCTGATCCGGAAAACGTTGATAAGCCCTTATTATCTAGAGGTATAAAAATAGCCTACGACCTTATTCTCAGACCTACCAAATATACATGAAACGGACAGGGTCCTGCGAAAAGGCCGATGAAACGGACAGACCGGGTAAACACAGCAAGCTATGAGCGGATAACGAAATGTGTGTTTAATAATTGTCTCTCAAATAATGTGTACGAGACAGAGGCAAGAGAGGCAAGAGAGGAGACAGATGCAATGTAAAAAATAGACAATAAAATCGATAGAAAACGGTGCCACAAAAATAAAATTTAATATCATTTAAAAGAGTCCGCACGCAACAATACTCAAAAAAAAAAAACATAAAAATCGGTCAAGCGGTTTTGGGGGAGTTCGGTAACAAACACTGTGACACGAGATTCTTATGTACATATTAGATTAATAGAAGCTTGCCTGGTTTGATGAACATTTTGTAATGATTAGCTGTGCATTCATTTTGATCAGTACGTCGCTCCCCCACAATCCCTTGACACGCCCGAATCAAGAAACAAAACACTATCTTTACCGAAATTTTCCGATGCGTGAACACAAGTCACCACAGTTCTCAATAATTCAATTTTGTAAAACAAAATCTCCCCGGGGAAAAGAACCTCTCGCTCTAACTCACACCAACTCCCGGGACAAAACAGTGTCAAGTGGCGGAGGGAGATTTTGTCCACGTCACGTGCTAGGCTTAGAGAAGTTATCGTTTAGCGAAGACCCCCAACAAGGAACGCCCCTACTAAGTTCATTATTTGCATCGTTGACTTCAAGACCACAGTGAATTATGGTATAAATTCCATTTTACTTAGGGTTATATTACTTAGGGTAGGGAAGGGTAGCCCGAATCGGGCATACTTACTGGCGATACCGGGCATTTTCATTTCAGGGCCATAATAACCCACCACGCTGGCCCAGTGCGGGTTGGTGAGTATTAACGACTGCAGATGCAGCCGGGATCAACGGCTTAACGTGCCTTCCGAAGCACGGAGGAACTCGCGATATTAAATTTTTGGTCACCCATCTAATGACCGGCCTTAGCGAACATTGCTTAGTTTACGCGATCGCAGGCCAAACGCGCCATGCCACTACGATAGCGAGCCCCTCATATTATTGCATACATATTAGAGCCCACATATTATCTATTATCAAGTCTTCAAATTATATGCACGAAAGTGTCCGTTTTAGGCACTATTTAACCACTTCGGGCCACCTTAGCGTTGAGCGCATTGACGTTTGATGTTCATAATATTTAAAACAATTTACAACATTGCTTTTTGCGAAAAACTATACCCGACCTATTCTCCTTATTCACAAAAAATAAGTTTGGTTGGCAAGCATGTTGTTATTAACGGTAGCTTACCAACCGAAGAATTAGACGGCAAAAGCCATTATCCCCTGATTTATCTATCGGCATCGGCAGATTGAAACGTAAAACTGATCCCTAAAAACTCGTCGTGCCTAAAAAAATATATTTGGCTTAATGTCTTATAATGGGGATTTCGGAGCGACAAAAGCGTACTCTACCCCCAGGGCGCAATGCATGACCCTTCATGAGATAGAATTATTGTTAGACACAAATTTATGAACACATAGAGAGCTTTGGCTTTACGTAAAGGATTACGCTGCAGTAGCTGAGCTGCATTAGAAAATTGTGGCGGCAGGGAAGGGGGGAGTGAATGGCCTACTATCCCCCTCCTCTTACGAATCTTTCCACCTTCGGGAGCCTCAGGGTACTTTGCTCTACACCGTGCTTGGTCTACGATCTCCCTTAGTCGACTTTTACGACACTCCTGGGGCTGGAAAGGCGGGTGTTAAAACTTCTTCTGCGGTAGGTAGAGGTGTTTTAATATCCTTTCTTCCCGAAAGGCGTGATTTATGTAATATCTATATGGGTATTAAATAACATCCGTATTTTAGTGGTTCAGCCACCGGAATTAGATTCGGAAGTGGTTAGACTTTTTTCAAGTCCGCCTCGCTATCTAACAGCGTCTTATCAAAATCAGTCGCCAAAAAATAATATAAAATAGGTAATGTTAACAGCACTGTGTGTGTTTCGACAATTTTGAGATAAGATAGCCAGCCTCTGCGGTTGAGGCAGGTTAAGGTTGATTCCATCATCCGCCCTATCGTGAAGACTTAATCGGATGAGATGAAGGTCAACGGCTTCCCTTCTTCTTCTTCGTCTTGAATATATAAAAAACAATTGGTTTTATTTATTAATCAAGATTGTTTATATTTTATCTCTCTCTCTCTCTCTCTCTAATGGCTAGTAGGAAAGGAATGTCCACTTAAATAACACAGTGAACTGAATAGATGACCCCTCTCGTTTCGGCACATTCAATCAACGTCATCTCGAAACAAAATATCCACTAGCCAATCTAACCAGGTCTGACGTCACTCTTTTGTTGCACCAACTAATCCCTGCAACCCACCCTCTATGCTGAGTCACGTATTAAAAATTGTCTATACGGTATCCAGTCATTATCTCTTTATAATGCAAAAGGTCTGGATCACTCCATTGTTACAGTAATGCCAATAAACAAAGATTACTGTGCATTTTGTTTTATGGTTCCGTAGGCTAAAACGGGAACCTATTCTAACTGCTGCACTCAGATACGTCAATTAACTTTAATGAGTACTTAATGTCAAAAACAATCATTTGAATCTAGATCAAAAATAGCGACTAGTATTGAATTGTCATTTTGTGATATTAAGTACTCATTAAGTTTTTAAGGGATTGGATGGCTTGATGACGTCTGACATATGAATGGAAGAGGAAACATACTGCGCCGACCCCAGATAGACTGGGAACAGGGCAGGGAGAAGAAGAAGAAGTACTCATTAAGTTTAATTGACGTAACTAAGTGCGGAAGTAAAACTCCACTGTCCGTCCGTCTGTCTGTCACCAGGCTGTATCAGCTCATGATCTCATGAACCGTGATAGACAGTTGAAATTTTCACAGATGATGTATTTCTGTTAGCGCTTTATGAACAAAATACTTATACATACATACATAAATCACGCCTATATCCCCGAAGGGGTAGGCAGAGGTGAACTAGCACCCACGTTTCGCCAATTATGTTAGATCCCATGTAATAGGTGGCGAGCCTATTGCTATTTATTGGGCACAAAAGTCGCAGTACTATTGCTAGGTGGTCTAAGAGGAACGCTGCTGCCCATTCCTCATCACTGATTTTTCATTAGTCGCCTTGTACAAGGCGACTAAGGACGACTAAGTACGACACCCACGGGAGAGATTTGGGGTGGTGACAATTGTCTTCTACTCTGCTGTCACCACGCAGCGTATACTATACTAATAAAAAGAGTAAATAAATATTTAAGGGGGCTACCATTACGTTTGTTTTATAGATAATGATACGGAACCTTACTTGCGCTAGTCCGACTCACAATTAGCCGGTTTTTTTATTATTTTCAATAGCGCAACTGTTATTGATAAGTATGTAGGGTTTTGTATGTTTTAATATGGAAAAGTAGTGGCGTTAAACGTTTTGCAAATATTTGGGATTAGGCATAGATGAGGGGTCGCGATGCATTTTAAACTAGGCGCATTTTGAATTTCATAGTTTAGAAAAAGTTAAATTTCCTAATAGTTTTTAAAATATATAACTTAGTTTTGATTTTGCCGTGTAGTGACGACAGAGCCGAATACCCAATCTCTTCCAAGGGTGTCAAAAGGGTTAGGGTAACTACTTTTGCCTGGAATCAGTCAAAAGCGGTTTACACCGGCTGTTTGTCTGTAATACACCTATACAGGATAGAAGTAAAGTACCAGTAACCTAGGAGGACTAAATTAGCTAACATCATAAACAAGGACTTGGCAATAGGCTCGCGCCACCTATTACATGGGACCTAACATAACTGGCGAAACGTGGGTGCTAGTTCACCTCTGCCTACCCCTTCGGGGATATAGGCGTGATTTATGCATGTATGTATAAACAAGAACGATTCTTTTAATAGTCTTAACATATTTCAACACATTTAAATAAAAATTTCATGTTTTTATTCTATTATGAATTGGATTTTTTTTCATTTTTTTATTGTGTACATTTGTAAATTAATCATGTCTAATTCTATACAGGGCGTCCCACGGCCATGCCACACGGAGGGAAACTATATTATTATTTAATATTGAACGTAGGATATTTTACTAACAGAAGACATCGTTTTATTTTTAATAATAAGTAGAACTGCATTCACAGATTTTTTAAAAATCGCCTACCTCAACCGGGAATCGAACCCGCCAAATGTGATAGAAAAATTACTTGTATTTTATAATAGCGTTTGAAAGGGCTACTCATAAGCATTATTTTTTCCTAAATAACCTAGCATATTAAATAAAACTAAGATTATAAATTTTTTCATTTTATTTAAAAAAAATTATGGGGTTATGTAAAAGATTTAGTTTACAGGAACCGGTACAACAGTGTGCAGGAGTTACAAAATGAACTTAGACGTATTATTTCAAACATCCACCATGCAAAAATAAGTAAATCGACAGGGAGAGAAATTATCATAAGAGTGAGAATTTGTGTACAACAGAACGGATCACATTTTGAGCATTTGATAAATTATTTTTTTTTAAATAAACTGAAAAATTTTATGATCTTAGTTTCATTTAATATGCTAGGTTATTTAGGAAAAAATAATGCTTATGAGTAGCCCTTTCAAATGCTATTATAAAATAAATGTAATTTTTCTATCACATTTGGCGGGTTCGATTCCCGGTTGAGGTAGGCGATTTTTAAAAAATCTGTAAATGAAGTTCTACTTATTATTAAAAATAAAACGATGTCTTCTTTTAGTAAAATATCCTACGTTCAATATTTAATATACTTTCCCTCCGTGTGGCATGGCCGTGGGACGCCCTGTATAATATATATTATAATTCGAAATATCAAAAGTCGTAGAACAGACGTTTGTGGTGTTGGCTATTTAGTTCTGCGCGATTGCCGGTATGTTACAAATAACCCTGTATATTTATGCAATAACAGGCCGAGCGTGCATTGAGCTCCAAAAAGAACATTGCATTTTAATAGATATGTAAATCATTACGCTTAATGTCGCGAACATGACGTGGTCAATATATTTTAGCGGAAGAGGGTCGGCGATCTAAGCGCCGTTAAATACGACCGCTGTGTACGAGCCCTAGTTTAAATATCAAACCTTTGGATTTATTACAATCAGCCACTTCACGTGGAAATAAATGATGTGAACTGTTTCTGACGGGTGGCATTTAGATTTTTACTGCTCCATTTTTCTCCGTTTTAACTTTCAAAGGGATAACCACCACCATCACTGTAACATATATAAAGGGTTAATTTTGTAAAGCACCACACTCTTTCTAAGCATAATATTTTAGGACTTAACCTGTAGAACTGACGTTTTGTTGTTAACCTATTTCTGGAATAAAAAAGAAAAAGATAATAAAAACCCATGCAATCGATGTATTTTTACCAACGCAGTGGCAGTTTATTGATGCCTTTCTTTTAAAAATCAGCTGAACGGGGAGCAACTAACTCTTAAAAGCGTTTTGTACTGCCGCTCGGGTATTGAATTTTTCCCGCTATAAAGTTGACTACTGCCGCACTCAGTCAAAAATTGAATTCATCTCTAGACCACAGACCCGACAAGAATAGCGATTAGTTTTGAATTGTAATTTTTTGACAGTAAGTACTCGTTAACTTTATTTGACGTCTCTACGAGTGCGGCAGTAAATTTTGTATAAAGTAAAAGATTTGATATAAATAGTTCGATTATGAGTGACCATTATGTTTATGATTGAACCATCTTATCTTAATCAAAATTTAGATACTTATGATGGTTGGATTTAGACTCGTGTATTAGGTATTATATTATTATTATGTAGGTATATTATAATGCAAATATAATATTTCCTACACACATTTTCATAGAATTTCCATCACCTCCTCACCTTTAATAGTTATGATAATACTTAAAAGTTAAACAGGGCTCAAACCATAGACTATATACAGTGGCTCAAACTTTGAGTAGCGTTTCTGTATTCGGGGAATAGGTACCTAGGTAGGTAGGTAGGTACCTAGGTAGGTACATACCTACACACCTAGGTAGTTCATCTAAATTAAGTTGGTTCCTTTGCGATATTAAAAATTCTCATTTTCTATTTTGAGCGAAGCGCCATCTATGGAAGCGGCGCGTAACTACGTACAATTGTATGTTAGCTTTGCTTACAATAGTTTTCTTTGATTTAATAAAGCACGTAGACATTGTGCTTTAAAAATGTTAACTTTTTGCATGTAGTGTAATAGGTTAGTTACAGATGGCGGCTTTAAAATTTAAAAGATTAAAATTTTAGAAACCAAAAGAAAGGTACCTACCTTTTCTACGTTTTGCATACAAATACACTTTATTTTAATTAGATAATTTAAGAGAGTCCATCTCTTAAATAATCTTATTAAAATAAAGTTAGTAATATTTAAAATTAAATATTTTAAAAATAAAAATTTATTTATTTATATTTTCTCGTCACAAATTAACTCAAATTATAGCATATTGCAAATTATTTATTCAAAATAAAATTAATTTTATAAAGAAAATCATAATGCGAATGCGAAATGATGTGATGATGATTCTCTTAAAAATAAGATTCTTCTAAATTGGAATGACCTGACAGCGAATTTAATTCTACGAAGATGTCCCACAAAATATTATAAATAACTTCTAAATTTTATTTATTCTCAGCTTCTACCAGGCATCTCAATCATGCAGTTCCAGGAAACGATTGATAACAGACGATTCACAGCTCTAATTGAACGCTAACATAAGGCTACGGGAGTCGGCTTGAGATTACCGGAACGAACTGAGTCGTTACGGCTCAAAATCGCTTATCTCCATCTACACACGGCGTAGGACATGCGCCCGCTCACGTTTCGTAGATCCTCGTGGACCAAACACACAACAGATGATAATCAGTCGCGTAGACATAAAACGCTGCTCGTGGGAAAGCAACTATATGCAGTCACAAACGGGGATATAGTCATAGAGGTAATAATATTAAGTTAGTAATACATATTATGTTTTAGCCGTGTGGTGACGGCAAAGCAGAATACAATTGTCACCACCGCCATCTCTCACGTGGGTGACCGGGACCTACAATGGGCACTGATGGGGTAGCAGCATTCCTCTCTCATACCGCCTATCAATATTATCTATGATTTATGTGCCCGATATAGGTATGGCAATTGGCTCGCCACATAATAAATGGGACCTATTAACTGAATTGGTGAAAATATACGAGCGTTTTTCCTTTACGAAAACGTGAGCACTGAGTGAGCATTTGTAATAAAATATAACTAATAATTTACAGTGATAACTACTTGTTTACTGTTTTACAAATTCATGTGTAGAGGTAAGTTAATTATGGTAAAGATGAAATGCGGTTATGTAGTCTTTCCGCAGAAATATCGAGTATTTTAAAAGCGTGAGAACTGAGTGAGCACAACGAACTATTTGTAACTTTTTTATTACGGTCCTTAGGTATCTCAAATTAAATATCCTAACTTGACAAAGTTTTTACTAAATCCTAGTACTCTAATGTCATGTGTAAAGTTAGTATTTAAAGAGATCTAGCTGGCCCTCTGTGAGAACTCAGTGAGCATACATTTACTTAAATATATTTGGTTTAAGAGTTTTACACACATACATACATACATAAATCACGCCTATATCCCCAAAGAGGTAGGCAGAGGTGAACTAGCACCTACGTTTCGCCAATTATGTTAGATCCCATGTAATAGGTGGCGAGCCTACAGCCATTAATCGGGCAGAGTTTTACAAATTGTATTAGACTTTTTACTGAATGATGGATATATTTTTGTAATTTTTCAGAAGGTGCTCACTCAGTCCGCACGCACACCTTCTGGGATATAGGCGTGATTTACGATATCACCTAGTATGTAAATATAAAATATTCCTGCCCTGTTCCTATTGAATTCTCGTTAGAAATGAATGACATTGTTGCGTTTTCAAAATCTCTTTCTCTCTCTATGTTATCACGCAGTGGCATGTAGCACGCAGAAGAAAATTGATCATTGTGTATCTGATCACCTCATCACTAGTCAATCTAATGTTCCCACTGCTGGGGCATAGGTCTTCTCTATTAATTGGAGAATATATCCCTATATTCTCAATTAATTGGAGAATATCTCCCTATATTCTCTATATTCCACAGCCACAGTCTCCCGACTGTGGCTACCCGGAACATAATTAGAAATGCCTACCAAGGGTACATTCCAAAGTTATTACATGCTGTAAGTGGATAATGACCTGATTACATAGCGTCGTGCCGACAAAGCGGCTAGTGCATTAAAGCCACCCCTTTATAAATCTCAAGTCGATTCCTAGCATTCCAGAGCTATATGAGCCGTCAGGTGGCAGCAGTAATTTGTGTAATGGACCAGTGATCACAGGATACCCATTAAAATTAAGGGAACTCACACAAAGGTGGACCAAAGATCGGAGGCTGCTGGAGATAGGACAGTTTGTGCACAACCGAAGACTCACACACACACACACTAAACACGCCCATATCCGCGAAGGGGTAGGTGGAGGAGAATTAACACCCACGTTTCGCCAATAAGGTTAGGTCCCAATTAGTAAGTGGCGAGCCTATTGCCATTTATCGGTCACGATTCAATTCGCAGTTCAGGTAGCATAAGAGGGACGCTGCTGCCCAGACGCCCAGACGCTGCCAAAAGTATCGTTTGCTACTACAAAATATAATAACTAATACTTCAGTAAGTATCGAGACAAAATGGGAACAATCCTAATGTATATTTTATGATTATTTGATTTTTATTTGAACATTATTTATTACAAAGATTTTAGTGGTCAGAAAAAGAATTTCGAAAAATTATGATCATGAGGCGGGAACTTCTACATTGCGAGGGTACCCGTTGGCTTACAACGTGAAGTGTAAAGGTTAGAAGAATTTCGGCAAGTTCTTGTGTGTTCAAGTGTCTTGGGTGGCCGAGCGGTCAGGCACCTGCCCGGATAGCAGCAGACGCGGGTTCATTTCCCGCCTCAAGATCATAATTTTTCGAAATTCTTTTTCTAACCACTAAAATCTTTGTACTTATTTTTCTAACATTTATATAATGTTAAAATTATAATCGAATACATTATTTATTAATTGTTAAAAAATATAAAACAAAGAAAAAAATAGGCCATTGCACAGAAAGCCGCTGGATTGGGGAAGACTATAATTTTTTGAACTTTTTCTGATATTTTTTTGGGTCTTTTCATATAAAATACAGAACTACGTACGATTTTTTAAAGTGGATAATCTATTCTAACTACCGCACTCAGAGACGTCAATTAACTTTAATGAGTATTTAATGTCAAAAATTTTCATTCAAATCTAGACCATAGACCCGGCAAGAATAGCGACTAGTTTTGAATTGTCATTTTTTGACGTTAAATACTCATTAACGTTATTTGACGTCTCTGAGTGCGGCAGTTAGAGACGCCTTTCTTATTTATATGCATTTCGTACTTAGGAAACAGTATCAAAATTTGTTACATGTTTTCGCTCTCTATAATTGCATGTGGAGTTTTCTTTTATTATTAAAGGACACCTAATCGTGTAGTAGGTACTATGTACAGTCGCGGACTAGTTTTTAAGTTACTAGTTTATAATAACTATCAAATTTACATACATACATAAATCATGCCTATATCCGCGAAGGGGTAGGCAAAGGTGAACTATATCAAATTTATATTTTTAATTATTATTATTTTTTAATTTTGGTTAATATTTTGCCATTTCAGCGACCACTTTATTGTAGGCACAATACCTAGAGCTAACTTTTATGAAAGTTCTGTGAAGATATCGTATCTATCCTATAAATTACATCAATCTAAACAAAGAACCTAAATTACTGGAGTTTCTATTAGCCGAAACACTGCCTTATTCATATGCGCGTAGCATTGTTTTTTTCATGACATGGTTATTAATAAATTTAATGTGTGACAGATTTGATTATACTAAGCTATTTGTGATGTTCTACGCGTTTTAAAAGACAATGTATCGTGTAACATCCCGATTGGTCGAGGGAAATTATTGCTTGGAGCATTAGGGGTCGTTTACACCAAGCCGTAGCTAGGAAAAAAATTAAATACTTTATTTTTACCACATTTAACAAAAATAACGCGCACCCTGAATACTGTCTAGAAGTGTTGTTAAAAAATCGAAATTTGTAATTTTTTTCTTCTTCCCCCTACAAATTATTCGCTCAGTAAAGCAAAATGTATGGAAAATTCGGAAAGTTCATTTTACAATTTTAAAATTTTGATATCATTTAGCATGGGTGCATGGATAGTATTCACAGTTGCAATAAAAGTTGTTACTTATTTTGTTATTAGTAGGTATAATAATAATGATGGCATAAACAGATTTGTTTTGTACATACCAACAACCTCGCGGGACTATAATCAGATATATAGATACCTAAACAACAAGATTATGTTTGATGATTTTTAATATAACTCCGTGAGCAAGTCCAATAATACCTATAGAGCTTAACATTCGAGAGTTGAATTCAATTAATATTTAATTTCATATGAAAGTAATTTCTGTCGAATTATCAAAACTCATAGAACAAACATCCTATTGTTTATGGGGCGTTTTTCAAAAAAGATGTACATTTACGAATTTGGGTCCTATACTTAGTTTATTTTTTATATTTTTTGTATGCACCGGACCCAAATAAACTTCATGTATATATAATAATTATACATTTAAGTTACAAAAATGACTATTATGTGCAACCCATTTATCATTATTATTGAAATATCATAAAACTATTAGCAAAAAAAATTGAAATATCCATGTCCCACCTACATTGTAGAAACTGTTAAGTCTCAGGTAAGATTATATTAGCTAAACAGTGTCACTGTTTTATGCTCTACAGGCGTATCTTGAACTCGTAAATATAATTAAAAACATTTCTTTTCGAATTCAGGCTAAAATAAGGCTAAATAATACATTACATGTTTAGTTTGTGACGAACCGGAACATTTTCCCATGAACTTTTTCGTAAAAATTAGGATTATCCCGTTGTTTTTCATAATACCGAAGTATTTTTTTTTCTTAATTAGTTTTGAGAGTATTTTATCAAAAGAGATAAGAAATCACAGTAAAATTTTTAAAATACATAAATCAGTTTTTGTGCGTCACGTGTACATCTTTTTTGAAAACGCCCATTTAGTCTTGCGCATTTGCGGATACCTTAAATTCGACTGAATGTAAACCACCCATTAAGCCTACATGATTTCACCAGCCATAAAATTAATAGGTACTGTGTTTCGGCCATAATATTCGTAATGCAACTTTGTTTGAATGTGAGAATTACTTTTCACGATAATCAGCATAAAAACACAAAAAATATTGCAATTTGATGTTGTCTGTTTATTGTTATTTCAAAATGTCATAACATGCATAAATCACGCCTATATCCCCGAAGGGGTAGGCAGAGGTGAACTAGCACCTACGTTTCGCCAATTATGTTAGGTCCCATGTAATAGGTGGCGAGCCTATTACCATTTACCGGGCACAAAAGTGTCGGAGTATTGTATTGCTAGGTGGTATAAGAGGAACGCTGCTGCCCATTCCTCGTCACTGATTTATCCTTAGTCGCCTTGTACGACACTCACGGGAGAGATTTGGGGTGGTGACAATTGTATTCTACTCTGCCGTCACCACACGGCGGGCTTAACATCTACACGTAAGAAATCATGGGACCTGTCCATACATGGTTAACTCACCTCTGCTTCCCTCTTCGGGGATAAATAGTCGTGATTTATGTATTACTTACCTACCTATGTATTTATTTTCAAAAATACATATAATTAAACGTGTTTCGTTATTATATTAACTACTGCTAGATAACACATTAATAATTATTGCATATACATGGCAAATACATGCATATACAATATTAAAGTTACAGTTACATTAATTAGTGTACCTATTACTGCGGAAGATTCGGTATTTCATCGATCACGAATAACATTTTTTGTGTCCTACTTTCGGTACAGTAGCCACTCCATCCGCGATACTGTGTACCCAAACTGTAATCCTCATTATGTGCCTAAAGGCTCGATAATAAGACGTCAAATGCAAAAACCAGGTTTAGTCAACTTAGATACCTTTAGTCAATACGTTACAAAATGCACGTTACCAATTATTTGATAGCTAACGTGATATTATTTCGCTTGCCTTATTAAAAAGATTCTGTTGAATGAGTTGTTGTTAGAGTTCCAAAAAGGAAATAGTTATTTGTTGTACATGAGTGCAAAGTTGTTTTTTAACCGCGTGCTCAATTTTGATGACCGAGCTAGCGAAGGATTCTAAAATTGAATCACGAGCGTAGCGAGTGATTCAAAAATTAGAATCCTGAGCGATAGCGAGGGAATCGAAAGAGCGCAAGGTGAAAAATCTTTGCACTCGAGTGCAACACGTAACTTTTCATCCCCCCCAACGAGGAAATCGCAAAATACAAAAAAAAATACAATCACAACAGTTTCTGGTTTCACCCAGAAACTTCCACAACACCCTCCCATTAACCCAAACACACTCTCAACACCCACCCAGAAACACCCACAACATTCACACCCGCAATACACACCCATCCACTCAAACACACAAAAAACACCCATTCACCCAGAAACACCCACAAAACACCCATACACCCAGAAACACCCACATAACACTCATTCACCCAGAAACTCCCACAAAACACCCATTTACCTAGAAACACCCAAAAAACATCCATTCACCCAGAAACACACTCAAAACACTAATTCACCCAGAAACACCCACAAAACACCCATTCACCCAGAAACACCCACAAAACACCTATTCACCCAGAAACACCCATAAAACACCCATTCACCCAGAAACACCCACAAAACACCCAGAAACACCCACAAAACACCCAGAAACACCCACAAAACACCGATTAAGCCAGGAACACCCATTCACCCAGAAACACCTACAAAACACCCAATCACACCCAAAAAACACTCAATCACCCAGAAACACCCACAAAACACCTAATCACACCCAAAAAAACACCCAATCACCCAGAAACACCCACAATACTCACCCATCCATTCAGACACACCCACAAAATCCCATTCACCCAGACACACTCACAAAACACCCATTCACCTAGATACCCTCAAAACACCCATTCACCCAGACACACCTCCAACAGCCACCCATCCACCCAGCCACACCCGCAACATTCATCCAGACACACCTGTAAGTACCTAATAAAAATTACCGTCCCTAATGGAGTTCCGAGACGGTATGTTTTAGTTCCGTTGCTAGCGTAAACAAATCAAACAGACCTAAAAAGCTTTTAAATGCTTGACTCAAGCATCAGGCAAGCGTTGTAGATGATCAAAATGTTTAAAGCAAGATTGGCGCCAAGCTGATTGGTTTTAACAAATTTTTGACGTGAAAAGAAAATGGCGCGCGCAAAGCAAATTACAAAAAAATTACACCAAGAAGGTTCCGAGTCTGAGTTTTTAACAAATTAAAATGATAATTTCGGCACCATGGAGGTAGAAATAAATAGGTATATTGATGTTTTGAATTCACAAACTCATTGCACAAGATGTTCTAAATTCAAATTTACTTTAACCTCTAGAGGATAAAAACGGCTTTTGCACTCAGATATCGAAGAGCAAAAACGCTTTTTCCGAGATGGTGGGATGAAAAAATTCTTTAATCTTATCTCAATACTATACATCAGCCTACCTTCTAAAAAAAAAAATATATATTATGGAGTTTTGTGTAGTCTACTATACAAAACTGCCAGACATCTCCAATCGAAAGTTAATCATAACTTGTTTGACATACATTACATATACAAAAAACTTCTATTTATTCACCAAACTGGATACCTATGTGGTGACAGCAGAATACAATTATCACCACCCCCCATATCTCCCGCGGGTGTCGTACAAGGCGACTAGGGAGTTGGTGGCATGCAGGCGGCCGGCCTAAAACGTTAGCCAAAACCTTGAGCAGTAAGGATTAGGATGTTATAATCCCAATCACTATCTCCGTTCATAGATCTCTCGACATGGTCCTTTGCGTGTCTTTTCCATACGTTCATTCATCACTAGCAACTTTCCGGTGTGATGGATGAATTATGAAACAAAAGGTACCTGAGCAGAAAGAAAAAGCTTGTGTGTATGTTAGCTAGGTAGGTAAGGTACATGAATTATTCGGGTATTATTTACTAACATTAATCCACGGTGGTCCAAATTACCTCGCAATGTCAGAGGTCTTGTAAAAACTAACACACGTACATGCGTAGCTATAATGTTATAATGATAGTAAGTACTTACCTCCGTGGGAACGTGCCTTCATACACGCCGAGCTACATCTTCCGTCCCTTTCCTGCGTGATCGTCAGCTATCTCTTTTTGTTATCCGAAAATCGTGACCTCACAATTTTACGAGACAGTAATCATATTTTGGTTGTTTTAAAGAGTTTAATGAAGATATATGCCTTTGTATGCCTGGTATGGGGCATGTACTGAGAAGAGATGCAAGCATGCGAGCAAAAGAGTACGTTATTGGGTGGAATGAAAAGGGATGGATTGCGTAAAACATGATGTGAATGAAAAGGGAGTGGAATAGTGGTTTTTTTTTTCTATTGGCTAGACTTAAGCTGTTGGCCTTCATCTCACCTGATGGTAGTGACGTTAAGGGCCGAAGATGGAATCGAGCTTCACCTGGAACCCTCAACCACAGAGGGTATAATGTAACTATGTATGTGACCGAGATGTATGGAAGTAAAAATGTAATAGTGCCGACCCCAGATAACCTGGGAAAAGCGCAGGCGAAAGGTGAATGTAGATAGAAGGCCTTTCTTGAGCCATAGGAAAGAGCCGTTATTATAAAGTTGCTTAAAAATTGCAAGTAATCTGTTTAATCTGAGTTGGTTCTTGAGGTAGGAAACTGCCATAATTATTTATATTATTGAGTTTACTTTAACATAATTTATTGTTCTACTTCTATTATATCTCAGGTTAATACTAAGTTTGCAATTTAACTCTAGAATTTTATCAAAAAGACGAAAATGTGACTTGAACCACTACGGATTTAACGTCGTCATATTATAATAAAATAAAGACCTTGAATAAACAATTAATTAGTGAAGCCTGCGACACTTTTGTGAATGGTCACGCACACAATCGCATACAGAGGTCACAATAGAGCTGTGTTTTATCGAAATAATGGGTACGGCTCACTGTGTGTGGGTCGAAGGACCATTCCTCATAATCTTACAAAGTTACCTTTGCTGTCGGTACGTTGCTCGATTGTACTCTAAAGAAGGACATTTCTTTCACATTAGAAAGTAACAAACTATTACCACACGCAAAACGCGAAATGGTTTTCGGGCAATTTATGGTTTTCTTTGTGCGTTAATAATGGGAATAGTTGAATAATGTTTCGGTGAAATTATTTTTAGATCATGCCCTTTCATTTATTGTTTAAAAATAGGTGTACTTTGTTGCCCCTCTTGATGTGATGGTGACTATATAATTATGATTAATATTTTTAGTTTTTCCTGGATTTGGAACACTGACAATATAGGTACCTAGCGTGCTGATTTGACTAAGAGAAAAAAAGCATGCTTGTATGTTTGTAGTAAGCCACATTCGGCCTCGAAAAATATCGACCATTATTTTTATTGTGGCGCCCAAGGTCTCGTAAAACAAGTTCTAGGAAAAAATATCCCAATTCTATTAAAAAAACATACCACAGCGTTACCTCAGGCGCGTCCCCGCGCACAACTAGTATCGGAACCCGGTCTTGCCCGCCTTTCAATGTGTTGTCTCGCATTGTTTACAACTATGTTACGTTTCGAAGTCTAAGGTGACCAAACGGTTAAAGGACCTCACAGGACCTGTTTTTTGATAAAAAAAGAAGCATTTTTTTACACAGACGATCTAGGTCTTATACTCTTAAACTGGTCTTAGAGCGTTGTGACTAAGAGAATCTCCGTTAGTCGATATTTACGATAATATCGACTAACGGAGTGTAGTTTCAACGTAGTTTTTTCGACCGAATTGGCGGTGTTAGGACTTTAATTAGATTATCGTCACTAAAACGGTAAATTACAAAATGTATAAAGTGACAGTTTGAGTATAGCATAAAAGCATGAAAGTAGAAATTTAGAGCATTGAGGATATATAGCTGGAGTTTGGTTGAGCGATCGATTGTATAATAACGTGATGAAGGAAACGGGTGGTTTGAAAGAAGAAAGAAAATCTCGTATGGTTTGATATCGTAGGAAGAATGAGTGAAAGGAGAATGGCGAAAAGGATTTATATATCGGAAAGGAAATCGGAAAGGATCTATTATAATGCGGAAAAGGTGCCAGGGGGCCTACCGCCTACCTCGATTGCTAAAGCAAAAGCTATAGTTTAAGACGTCATGCTGTCATTTCGCACCGAATGTATCTAAACTATTAGCGATAGCTTTGAACGAATGATCACCGAATGATTTGGCACAAAATCCATGCCGCCTAAAAAATCAGGATGGCTGCTGTAGCCGTAAGCAGTGCATTGCTATATAGCTATCATAAGCAATCGAGTTAGGCGGTAGGCCCCCTGGTCAATAGTACCCGAAAACCGATGGGCAATAATGGTGATATTGTATAAAGCGAATGAAGTATGTATGTAAGGATCGTAGCAAGTGGTAAAGAGTGATCTCTGCCTACCGGCCTTACTCTCTGCCTATATGGGAGAAAAGCGTGATGTATATTCATCATCACGAGCCTTATGTTGTCTTGAATTTTGCAAATAAATTACACACGGTTTTTAGATCTTTTATTTTCTCTAAAGTACTTAGCTTATTCCTAATAACTCTAATGGGGCCATACATGATCGCTCCAATCCACATCGCTCCACACAATCACTCCAAAATCAAGTGAAACGTTCCGTGTATGCCGAATCCATTAGATTACCAGCCAATCCAAATCAGACTCTCCGTCGCTCCTAACTACAAATCCAACGCGATCGTGTATGGGGAATACGCATGTAGAGCGATGTCAATCCATTTGTGATCCAATGATCGTGTGTTGCCGATTTTACGCACCACGTTAACAAATAGCAAAATTAAGCCCCTGAACTCTGGACGTTCCAACATTTAGCCGAGCCATGGCCACCCTACGGCCGGACACCCACAGCCAAGCGAGCCCGAAATACGATCCGGTTCCAAAGGAAGAAACGCCACATCGAATAAAATATGGTACCGCGCACAAACACTGCATTCGATTTAATTCCGACGCTCCACAGACCGCAGAGCTAACGGATCGTAGACACGGTGAGGCCTAACGAAGACAATAATTGTAATTAAAAATTGAGCAACACGCTTTTCAGTTTCATCGACGTAATGAGCTTGGTAGGTAGGGCAGTGTTTTTCAATCGTTTCACAGACAAAAAATAGACTCTATTTTATTTCATTCCTCAATGAAACTGTGTTTTGTATTACCAGACCCCGTCGGCAAAATTTACTGTACTACATAGAAACTTGCGGCGGACTGTGGTATATTTAGCATTATATAGATACACATAGACATACTTTATATACATAAATCACGCCTATACCCAGAAGGTAAATTAACAAGAATTGTTCGCCAATTAGGTAAGGTAAGGTCCCATGTAATAGTTGGCGAAGCTCATCATTGTCTTTACCCTTAGTCGCCTTTTACGACACCCACAGCAGATATATAGGGGACAGAATCACTGAAATGATTTATAATAATAAATTAGTATAAGGAGATTCGATAAAATTCACTTGTGCAGATTGTACTTCTAATTAAAATTTGTTTTAAAAAAAATTGTTTTGGCGGAAATTTTAATTTGCATTATCCAAAACATGTTTTTTCTATGAAAACCTTGATGTTTTAGAAAAATATTTTTTTTAAGTAATGTGGTGTAGTTTTTCAAAACTAGTCATCATGCCTATTATTTGCATTAACAACTTTTTGTAGACCACACTAGAAATCGGTTGCGCCTCCGCATCTCAATTAAGACATGAGCTTTATGTAATGGCGCTATCATTTTAAGTTTCATAAAGAAATAAATGAGTCATGCTCCAAAATGGCCTTAGGTCGTGTTTCATTAGTTAACTAACCATTATGTTATTAAATTAATTAAAGATATTAATTAATGTTATTAGTTATGCATGTTACATGAACTGTTATTTGGCGGAAAATAATTGTGGATTGTGTTTTGTTTTGTAACAATTTCTGCTTCATACATCTTACGCAAATACTACACTTTTGTTAATTTATATTGATTTCATTGTCAATCACTTTGTATAAAGGTGCCAAATTTATCAACTACATTTTCAACTTTATGTTGTGAAATATAAAGAGCATTGAGTTTGTTGTTGCCTCGTGGGACCTTAAAATCATTGGACTTATGAACAATTCGAGCTTTCACACAAAGCACAGCTTCGTATTTAGAGTAATTACAGTACAAATGTCTGTCTTATAAATTCTAATCAATTTTATTTATTTTGCTATGATCAATCTGAGCCAAATCGCTACCTACTTATTGATAAAATAAATAATTCATTGTTTATATTAGGTATATTTTTATCCCGTGTGAAAGCAAAAAGCATACGTCTCCAAACGAGGTGAAGATTATAAAATTAAAAAGTAACTGTAGAATGTAAAATTTTAATGTTAAAAAAACAAACGCCGGTCGATATCGTTCGTTACATTCCTTGCATTTTGGGACCAAGTAAAAGTAGTCTCGGTTCTGTCTGAAGCCTTTCAAAGTTTAGAGCAGACGGAAGGAACGATGCGTTGCCGCCAAAACAGGCAGTAGGATCTCACTCGGCCCGTAGAGCGCAGGCGCGAACGGCCGCCATATTCCAGTTGCTATGGTAACGAGCGTGATAATCAAATGAATGAGCAATTGCTAAATCGTAGAAAACAAGTGAAAACTTTGTGCGTTGCGTGAGTTGTGTGTTGAATGACTTGTGTTCACGTGTTAAAATGGAGTGTAAAAATATTCGTATGATTGTGGTGTATTGAAGGGGTTTTTTTGTAAGTATCAAATCACTCTGTAAAATACTGCGATGTGTTTGAAATCGCATAATGAATATAATTCTAAATAAAAAAAAATTACTAGCAAATGTAAAAACGCATCAATAATTTGATGCTTTTTTACGTCATATAGGTAGGTAGGTAGGTAACCTTAATATCTACATAATCATAATTATATTCTAACATTAGGCTTATTTTTAATTTTTTGGGGGTTTTTGGCTTGTTTTGACATTTGAGCTTTTATCATTTAAAATTGTCCAAATTATACAATAAAACAATGAATAGATTAAAAACTTACCCCTTTATTCATAAAACACTATTTTAACTAAAAAACTGTTTTAACTAAATCTCCGATCTGTCTCTTTTTGTCAAACAGTGTTAACGCTGTGACGAAAAGTGACAGATCAGTTATTTAGTTAAAACAGTGCTTTGAAACTGATTTGTTATTATGAATAAGGCGGTTAATATTTATTTGCTTGTGAACAGGTAATATAAGTCACTTGTTTTGTTTGGTACAGAGAATAAATAGATTTTTGAAATTGATCTGGAACCAGATGCTCTCGACGTAGCACTGGACCAGACTCCATTACATTCCTTGTCTAGCATCTTCCAGAAACACTTGGGTACCTAATTGTGATGTGAATTTAACTTTCACAATCACAAGCCCATTTCTTACCACTGCGCCATCGATCTCCTGCGCGGTTTCTCAAGAGGGCTTTATGGTTTTCGGCACTGAGTCACCTTGTTATTTAATATCTGTGGTTTCCTCACGAAAGCCATTACGGGGTCCCCAATGATGCGCCGACCGCATAAGTAGTCTTTTTTGACAACCGCTACTCGAGTTACGTAAAACCGTAGTGAATTATTTTGTGAAAATTGTGAGATTTCACAAAATGTTATAGAGCAGTTAATTATAGCATAATTTGATTTAATTTGACCACCATTCCGCACTGGGCCAGCGTGGTGGGTTATGGCCATTTTATTTCTCATACATTCAATAGGAAGTTGCCCCAGCAGCGAGGACTTCGAAGAGCTGGTAATGATGATTTAGTTTGGAGTCTGACTTTATTGGCGATAGTCACAGATATATGTGGCGATAGACAGATATATCTGTGGCGATAGACAGATATATGTGGCGATACTCTGCTTGTCTTCGCCAAACAATATCAATAGCGAAAATAACATATTTAATTGAATTCAACTGAATCTCTCCAAATTAAATGCGCCATCCTGATCCAAGGGTGAGGTACTCTCCAGAATGGTTCCCTTACATAGAGCAAGTTAAGGGTGACAATCGGATAGAACATTTAATAATAAGTATACTCTTTTCCCACAAAGTCATCGATGGCGAATCAATGAGCGCACTATGTGATGGGTGACCAAAAATATTGTAACAAGTAACATACAATAGGTTGTATTATTCTCGGTAAAACATAGACTTAGTTATTAAACATCTTTGCACTTACTTAAGTTTTTAATTTTTCTCGTCACAAAAAGTGCATGTTTATTTAATCTTAGTTCTTTTCACCGTAAATTTTTATTAAAAGCTTTTGAATTTATTCATCGCATCACAGTATTATTAAAATTGGTGTAAATGAACGGACACCCAATAGATTTCAAAAATATCAAACAAAGCCATCAATTTACTCGCTACCAATTGAGTACTTTTGTTTTCCATTATTGTTAAATAAGATCCATTGAAAGTGGGAAATTTATGTTTCATTGTATGACGTCAATACTACGTGCGTAGGCAAACAAAAATAAACTTAAAGTTAATAGAAACTGAATGCCTATTTCGGAAAAGTACTCATCGTCCCTGTGGCGCAGAGGATAGCGCGTTGGACTTCTAATCCAAAGGTCGTGGGTTCGATCCCCACCAGGGATGCACATTATTCTTTTTGTTTTTCTTTTCTTTTTGTCGTTTTATAATGTTTGTTACATTCATACAGATTTTTTTCAAATGTCATATTAAAATTTTCATTACCCTTACGTATTTTTTTTATTCTTTAATCTCAACTTATTTAAACAACAATTGGATTACTTTTTTAGAGTTATTTTTAAAACGAATTAAATCTCCTCGTTTTGCGAAGAGGTCAAATATATTTTGAATAATAATTATATCAACAAAGAAAACTATGTTTAGAAAAACTAATAATTTTTCGAACTTTTTCTAACCATAATTTTCTACGTTGACATAATTATTCAAAGAGTTTTTTTAACATTTTTGCTAATGAATTATACAAAAAAAAATTGCATAATTTCATTAACAAAAATGTATCTCAGTAACCTGCATTCTGGTAGAGTCAAATTCTTCTCTATATAATTATTTAACAAGAGTGGTGTCGCCTTGAATACCTTTCAAGTCGAATACTCGTATTGACTATTGTATAATAGCCTGCACGATATAATAATATTTATGATATTCCTAAACCAACGGTTCAAGGTTAGGTATTGATAACAAAAAATCTTACATCGCAACTTGAGCAATGTGTTATGTTATGGACTCGGTACGGTAGCAATAATAATTATATTCCCCTCTATGCTGTCTGCAGACTTTTTATAATAAATATTAAATAAACACTTTTCATTTTCCGAATGATACAAGAAATTGTTTGTGCCTTTTAGAAAGTATTTTCGAAACTTTGTTCTGTAAGTAAGAAAAATAAACTTATCAACTTCAAAAAATGTGAAACATTTTTATTAGGTTTCGAACAATAAACATTCTACATTTGAACATTTAAAAATATGATGTCGATTTCAAATCAATAAGTTAATTATTTATGCGAGAGGCTTGCGCTCTTTAGTTATGTACTTTTATTAAAATAATATGTCGTTTACGGATTTAAGTGGAGTGTCTTTGGCACAATTAAACTAATTTTTTTCTTAAAAAAGAGTACGGTAGTACTTTTGAAGCCGACGACGGTTCATAAAATTTTCTTTAAAATGCTTAATAGTCTATAGGCTTTGAATTGTTCCGTAGTCAATTTAAAACTTTCGCGGTCAATAATTAAATATTAACAATCGAGAATTACCTGTCCAGTTCGCTTAATATTTTGTACCAACTATAGTTAAGTAACGAGCACACGTCTCTCGAACCGATTTGTTTTCCTAAGGTCGCCTTTATTGATTTGACCTCCACGCTCGACCATCAAGACTTAAGACCCCCAGAGGAAGTACTCGAGAACATGCTTGCGTCTAACAAACATTTTTACTCGTACAAGTTATTTAAATGCATTGCGTGAATATTGCGAAGCCGTGGAGTGTAGTAACAGGGCAGGTAGCAATAACTTAGTTGTTTCCGATGGCAATAGGCTCCCCCCTACATGAGACCTAACATAATTGGAGAAATGTGGGAGTTAATTCACCTCTGCTCTGCCCACCCCTTCAGGACAAGTAGGTATCATTAATTATGTAAAAAATCTGCCTAACCGCGGGAGAGATGGGGGTGGTGACAATTGTATTCTGCTCTAAAGTCACTACACGACTTCACAATGATAGTAAAATGTAAGTCATTAAAATGACACCAATTGTAATGAGTTCATTGAATTGAACACACAATGTTACTGAGTTTAATTTTAACAATTTTTAGTTACCAATCCAATTGACCTGCCTTTATGATTATTGCGATGGGAAGCCATCGTTGTACCTACATGAATTACGCCGCCGTATCGTCGAAGAGGTAGGCAGAGGGAATAAAAAGCATCCATTTTTAGCACAGTCATTATGTTACGGCCTATATGTAATATGGGGCGAGCCTGTTGCTATCTATCGGGCGCGTAAGTAGCTCAAAGTAAATTATTGCCAGATGGTATATGAGATTTCATCACAGTTTTAACGTGGTTTTAACCCTTAGTTGTCTTACGACATACGACACACAGGGGAGAGATTATGAGGCAATTGTATTCTGCTCTGTCACCACTACACGGCTTTACAATCACAATAAAACGTGAGTCATTGTATGACATCATTTATGTTGGTTTTGTTACATTGAATTCCCATTTCGCCAATAAAGTGAAAACATCGCATTTCGACTGGAGAGCGCCGGCCAAGGTCGCTGCAAGAGTTCCGGTTTGATGCGCGTACGCATCCTGAGTACACGAAGTCAGTGTGTTGGAATCATGTGTGCGGTCAATGTATTTTTATAAATAGGTATAAAACTGCTTGAGTACTGTGTGAAATCTGTTATTATCCGTATAATCTGTAAGTAATTATAAATATTTATGTGTGTAAGAAGACTAATAATTATATTTCTTGCTCTCACCCACCTTTCATCTAGCTAGCCCAAAGTAAGTCAATTTATGTAGTTTAATTTGTAATCCATAACCATAAAAACAACCATGACTCTAGAACAATTGTTCAACTCCAAGATTTGCCCCTGCTAGGATTCGAACCTGGGACCTCTTGGCTGATAGCCAGAGGTTTGACCATGCGACTAAACCGGCCGTTGAGATGTATAAAGAAATTAACATTAAATTTAATTTACATATTGCTTTAAAAAAAACATTTTTATATGAAACAGTTAATGGACTGGACACGTATTTTCTCTGAATCACCAATCGCACCCAGTTTTTATCAGGTGTCACTGATATTTCATTGATAAAAGTACTAAGCTGTAATCGGCCAGTTATTGAGTATTGCTTCGACGGCTCAATACAAGCCATTTAAGAGTTGACAATAAGCAAAAATAAGCGACTTAATTACAGGAGAAGTTCATTGTAGAGAAAGTGATTTAATTGTCAAATGTTTCTCAAGTGAATTCAGTTAATTGTGAATATGAGCAGACTACAGAAAAAGGCCTAAGTTTATAACATCATCTGGTGTAGTGACGTGAGTATTACTTTTGTTATGAGTGACAATTCGATATGAACTATGATCAATATGAGAAATATCGATCATAGTCCACATCGAATTGTGAAGGGTGAAGGAATGGAAGTTTTTAAGGATCGTAGCAAGTATGAATGAAGTGGTTCTCTATCTACACCTGTCAGAGAACATGTATACATATATGTATGTATGTGTATGTATTATTTTTCTAATAAATTCAATATTATTCGAAAGAATTTCAATTGAAGCTATTAGTCCTCATTATTAAATTTACCAGTGACTATCATTAGTATTTATTAGTGATGACTCAGATTAAAATCGATCATTATTATTTTTTAACTTATAAAATACTAAGGACTCGTATCATAAGTATTATAATGCAAATAGCTTAAAACCTATAAAATAAAAGGGCTTAGGTTTAGGCCGCTTGCTTGATGCCAATCCTCTTTGGGTATACTGTTGTTGGTTGTATTCACGAGGGAGATTCACTTACATAGTGCTTGTTATACACCGAGAAATCTCCCTTAGTCGACTTTTACGACACCATGGGGTGAGTCAGGGCTGGCATATTACTATGAAACCACATGTTCGATAGAAACGTACAAACAAATCTCCCTTACCCCCGAATACTGAACTCCACTTAAAGTTTGAGTCCTGCTTTACATTTAAGTATTGTCAAAATTGACGTTTTTCCATACAAATTAAGACAAGTAGGTATTGTCCACTTATAAACAATAAGTTCTAATGCTTAACAAGTAAGTACAGCGATAGGTATAGTCAAAGAAATATGACATGCAACGCCTGATTACGCTTCAATAACAAGATACAGTCATCAGTTGACGAAACTTTTCCTGCGGAAAACAAATGAAAACGCATCGGTAATGGCAAGGCTAGCCGATTGGCCCACAGGCTCAGTAGTGTTGTGACCAGTGCTGTGGTCACTCGCGTACGTGTTGTGTTTTAGTGAGCTGCCGGCTGTACGCTTTTTTACGCGAAGTTTAGTTGTGTTGCGTTGTGTAGAGTGATTTAGGTACTATTTCGGATTTTCTGTGTGTAGTTGCAGGTTGGTTTATAAAAATATTTACTTATTATTTCAGCATTTTATAAATTACGATTTGATTTTTATTTAAACATTAAAAATTTCGAAAAATATTTTTCTGACCCTTATTTTTTTATTATGGCAACAGTGTTATTGTTTATGTAGAGTTCTAACGTTTGCGTTATTCAAAGGGGATGATTTAAATGTGAAATATTCGCCTCATTCAGGTGAATAATACAATACTTGCGGATACTTAAGCGTGTACTACTGTATAAATAGGTTAACAAAAATATATTATAACGTTATGTTACCAAAAAACGGCTACATTGTTGGTGTGTATGGGTTTAAGGTGGGAGCAGGTATACCATCCCCTCTATATTAGCTAAATCCAAATACGTCACTAAAAGACGTAGATGTGTTTTGATATGTTGTGAAGGGGCCTCGTAAACCTACACTTGGATCACAAGTCCCAAGCTCTGCGCCAAACTTCCCTTTATGCAACACGATGGACCAGCCCAGTATATCCATGAAATGCTAAAGTAAGAGTTTTTGTCTGGTTTCGTAAAACTTTGCACTACAATAAGACTACAATAACTACAACGACAGTAACTGACGTTTAAGATAAGGTAGATTAGGTAGACCTATAAGAAAAATATGGCTCTAGCAAGAGGAAAGCGGAACGGATATTGTAATATAAAATTAGCTACGATCTTAGAACAGGTTGAACTTTTCTCTGACGCCAATGCATCGGAAACGGAAGCTATCAAAGAACGTAACATTTCTCGCTCAGTACCGGGTTTGTCTTTTAGAAGGAAACCTGCAATTCCTGGTAACGGTGTAAAATTAACTCCGGTGAGGAAAGACGCATACAAGAGGCACACTCAGCAACTTTATTTAAGAATATTTTGACTTTAAGTTGTATCGGCGATCATTCTGAAAATACTGAAGATTTCTATGCAATTTAATCATTATATTGTTTTGAGCTTACGTGGTCACTTTCATCTTTAAATTGTGAATAAACGGGATTTATACCACGTACCTGGATTTTGTTATGATTCCGATATTTCGGCACAGTTACATGCGACATGGTCACGGATGACGTCATCCGTTTATTCACAATTTAAAAATTTAATCATTGTTATGTATCACGGATGACCATAATTAAGGAAGTCATTGAAAAACTGCAAATAATTATTTACGTCAGAACTGCTGATATAATATGAATCTTCCATCCATAGGAAAGGCCTGTGCCCTAGCAGTGGGGAAGTTAAACGGTTAAAGGGCTGGTGATGATGATGATGATAATACTCCTCTGCCTAGCCCTTCGAGATAAAATAGACGCGATTTATGCATAATGACACGACACGTTTAATATTGTGTGTCGTTACCGTAGAACAGAAACTTTTTTTCTAATAGACCACTTTAAAAGTTTTGCTGGTTCCGGTGGTTCCCTTGCAACTAGGAACGTTTTTACCATATTTCCAAAAATCGGCAAAAATAAGTATAGTAGTTTGTTTCAACCACCAGTAAAATATTTCGAAAAAGTAAGTGAGCATTGGTTGGTTAATTAATTAATTGATTGTGCTGTTGTGAGTGAATAGTTGCAAGTCTTCACGATTAACACAGACGTTGAGCTTTTTTAAATATTGCCTACATTTGATAGGTGAAATCAAGTCAAGATTTTAGTTTTTTACTTACTGTGGACCCCCTGGGGTCCTCATGAACCCCCATTTTTATATCACACCAACGTAGACCCGGTCCAGTCTCCCGTGGGCCCCTGGGGGTCCACCTGGACCACTTTGGGAATCAATGCCTTAGTATAGAATAATGTCGTTACTGTCATCAATGAATTGTTTGGTGAAGGAAAACGGAGTACAACACTACGATATCGTTCGACCTTGGCCTTGGCGCTAAGAATGTTACGTGTTTACCGGTATCTTGGGTCCGTATTACTACGCGAGTGATTAGAACGCGATCTATAGTCAAAATAATGTTACAAAGATTGTGGTGGTTAGAAAAAGAATTTCGAAAAATTTATAGTTTTGATGCGGGAAGCGAACCCGCGTCCGCTGCTATCCGGACAGGTGACCTGACCGCTCGGCCAACGAAGACACTAATTAACTTGCCGAAATTCTTCTAACCTTTACACTTTACGTTGTAAGCCAACCAAAATCTTTGTACTAATTTTTCTAACATTTATACAATGTTGAAATTAAAATCGAAAACAAAATAAGGTTGTTAGATAAAGCGTGAGCGTTGTGGGCAAGTTAGGCGTTTGCAATTCATTCAACTTCGAGAGAGAATTTATGTTAGCAAACAAACAAAGCGACCCATATTTTTTGTTATTGCGATCATCATCGTTCCTTCCCAGTTATAATTTTGTCTGGGGTCGACGCAGTAAGTTTACTCTTGTATTCATATCTTTAAGCTGATCTAAGGTTTCAAATCTTTAAACTAATCTAAGGCTTACCTGGATTTTTATGGCCAACCGTTTGACCCAACCTGTAGTGGGCGGCTTACGTTTGGAGGATCCTGAGTGTAATGATATGCGTCCAGTCAACTCTCGCCTCCTACGATATCCAAGGGACGTGCAATGGTGGTGAAAACTGAATTCTGCTCTGACACGGCAATTCGAACTGTCACTGTCTTACGATCGAGTTCTTAATTTTTACAAATGCTTGCAAACCGTAATGGGTTTGAGTTAAATCAATGATGCTATCACATCGTAACTTTCACAATTTAGCAATTTGTACATCATCATATTTATTCTTGCCCTGTTTCCGTGTAGTATGTTTCCACTTCCATTAAAATGGATCAAACGCTACGCAGTGATCCAATTCCCATATATTTATCCTACACAACTGAAAGGTGCTAGTGTAGAATACATTCAATATAGACTAAGAAACACCACTCTAATCAACACTGTTCTAGGCTGAGGTTTTACTGCCGGCCGCCTGCCTGATACCAACCCTCTTTGGCTATGAATTTCTACATGAATGTGATTGGTGTTTTTCAAAAAACTATGTTATTTATTACACCTCATTGTTAACGTGAACAATTGGTGTCCAGTGAGTCATTGAATTATTCAGTGACTCAAGTGAGTTATTTCCTACGTCTGCCACCTATAGCTAGACTTATGCACAATAAATAACGAACCAATTTGATTATGAAAACCAAGTGATTACTTGGTTTCTTCCTTGAATTAAATAAGTATTTTTTTTATCGCCACAATTAATCCTAGTTTTAAATATTCAAAATATGAATATCAATGAAAAGATTTAATAAATATCTTAGTCGCTCTTTCTTCCCTGCACCTATATTCTTATATAGCCAAATTGTAGAGCGAATTTAGTTCTAGCTAGTAAGTGTATTCTAATAAGCAGCATATTTTACTGATAAAGTTGACATAAACACAACAGATACAATTTAGGCGATCTCATCGCTCAACCGATCCAGACAATCATCAGGTAGAGGAAAAGAATAAAAGAGACGTGAGTGCGGCAGTGCATTTAGATACAAGCAAAATTTTTTTTGTATAATTTATTCGGTCACTGAAATATAGTTCAAATCAAAACCATTACAAACTTCAAAAACTCGGTAGAACATTTAGTAAGTCACTTGTCAGAGTGTTTGTTGTGTTTGTCTAAAGGCCCAACTTTCGTAATTTTTCGTAGCTCTTACGGCTATTTAACAAGATCTTCCGCCGCAATCTGCTCCAACAATCGCTTAAAAACCACTCCGCATGCATTATTGCATTGAATAGGTAACAAACACCTTATTTAGAACAATGGCAACAGCTAACAAACATCTCTAATTAAATAAGCGATTTGTCCGGCGTCTGTCGTGGTGCCATAGAGCACGTCACGCGCCGTGCGCGCCCACAATGGCCAGTTACGCGCACACCGCCGCTTTGTTATGAACAGGTTCGGATGAGATGAGTTGATCGCGTTTCCACTTGCATCCTATGACTATGACCTCCGTGGTGGACAAGCCCTCGCGCGGTCGGGATAACGCTTTAGTGAGCGCCATTCATTAGCCATACATATTATCTAACTAGTAGTTGCCCGCGGCTTCGCTCGCGTTAATGTCGGTTGTTATATAGCCTATAGCCTTCCTCAATAAATGGACTATCTAACGCAAAAAGAGTTTTTCAATTTGAACCAGTAGTTTCTGAGATTAGCGGGTTTAACCAACCAAACAAAAAACTCTTCAGCTTTATAATATTAGTATAGATAAGTATTTATTAAAAGAATAACAAAGTCAGGACAATTTCGAAAACATATTTTTATTCGAAAACATATTTATATAACCCTTGGTATATAATTTAGTCAGCAATAGGCTCGCCACCTATTACATGGGACTTAACATAACTGGCGAAACGTGGGTGCTAGTTCACCTCTGCCTACCCCTTCGGGGATATAGGCGTGATTTATGTATGTATGTATGTATATAATTTAGTGATTCCCGCATCAGGGCAAATAACTTTTGGAAATGTTTCTGATTTTGTTTTTGTTGTAATATTTTTTTAACATTTATACAGGCTTAATTGTAAAGTACCTACAAGCAACTTCGCAGGACTAGATAACAAACATGAACGTTTGTTTTACAACTTTTGATAACTAGTAAGAATCAAGTTTCTAAAATCAATACTAATTTAATTCACCACTCGAATATTAATCACTCTATACTATGATTGTGCAATACTTTTAATACAGTAAAAGTTATTGTTGCTCAATCGTATATCTTTTGTATTTAGGATGCGATTCGAACCCAGGCTGATAGAGCCAGCGATCTGAAAATTCGACCAAGCCGGCCGTAATCAAAAGGAAGCCTTTCCAATGTTAAAACGAGTGTTAGAGATGAAGACAATTACTTCTTTACTAATTCATTTAATCTAGCGGAAACGGAATGATTCAACCCATTCCATCGTCACGCTTTCGTTTCTCAATTCCACGGAAACTATCAGTGTATCGGTTCAATTTTAAATTTTCGTCCATCTCTGAGCCGCCATTTTGTTCGTAATTCGTAATCCAACATGGTGGTGGATTAAAAAAAGAACTAAAATAATAGGCGACCAGCCGTGTCAGTACAATGCGCTCTAATTCAGACAAAAAGCGGGATATTTAAAATGGTTCTGTCGATCGTAAAAACTGTTCATTATATTGGTATTAGGATAATAAAAGAGCTAGTTCGTTGAGAATTTTACGCGTAACTAATCTAAACTAATTTAAATAAATGCTAGTAGTGTATATTGTAGGTTAGGTAGGACAACAACGCTCTTTATATTTTAAATAGCTGTCAAGTGCGTCGACGTAAAAAAAGATTTATAGTAAAATATATACCTCAAAATAAAAATTCAAGTTTAACTACAAATATTAAGGTTAACTAAAATTAATATTGCTATTATTAATAATAGCTGCCATAATGCCATAATCGCCATGATGTTTGTAATTTCCCTAATTTAAAACACATAATAATGATGAAATACTTAAAATTATACTTAATTATAACTATACTAAACTTGCAACAAAATTGACCTAGCCCAAAATTTGGATTAAACAAAAACGATACATTAAGTTATGGATATACATAATGTATCGTTTTTGTCATATACATTGAGATATTTTGGTAGAGATTCAGGCTATAAGTATTATTATAACTGCCGCACTCAGAGACGTCAAATCATGTTAATGAGTACCTAACGTCAAAAAATGACAATTCAAAACTAGTCGCTATTCTTGTCGGGTCTATGGTCTAGATTTGAATGAAAATTTTTGACATTAAATACTCATTTTAGTTAATTGACGTCTCTGATTGCGGCAGTAAGACTCGAATTCGGAACTAACTAAGATCACTTATCCCAAGCTAGGATACCGTGAAGCCGGTAACCTACGATCATTTAATCATTGTCAAGTCATCATTATCGCGACTCGCATTAGGGCTAGCTCTCATCCATAATTACCTAAACACTTCATAATGATATTTGTGTATTGGAAAGATAAATCAGCCATGAGGAATCAATGGGCAGCAGCGTTCCTCTTATACCACCTAGCAATGTACCTACTGCGACTTTTGTATAAATGGCAATAGGCTCGCCACCTATTACATGGGACTTATCATAACTGGCGAAACGTGGGTGCTAGTTCACCTCTGCCTACCCCTTCGGGGGTATAGGTGTGATTTATGTATGTATGTATTGGAAAGAGATACACACACGCACCTGATTATCCCCGAAGGTATAGGCAGCCGTGTACTTGCTTACACCCACATTCCGCACGCTAGGTTAGATCCCATTTAATAGGGGGCGGGTCTATTGCTATCAGTGCGGCAATTAAATTATGTTCTATGTAAATAAGGGAGGAAAATACCCGACTGAGTTTCTTGCCCGCTCTTCTCAGAACAGGGCCTCCCGGTAGCTTACGAACGGATGGCGTAGATTTCTCGCTAGATATTGAAAACTTGTGTGTCCGTATAGGTAGGTTGGGGGTTGGGGGTTGTATTTGGTGCATAATTAACAATGTACCTGCAATGTCATGTGGTGGGTTTCTCTACAGCCTTCTTGCGTGTCGTTCTGCTAGCGGAGCGTTGGGCTCTGGTGCGTTTAGTATCATCTTGGTATTGAACGCGTCAGGGTCGGCGCTTCGTTGCGGATCTGGGCGTGGGCGGGTTTGGGAGATCTATCATTACAGACTGAGGCATGCTGCGCACTCCCCTTTTTATTATTGGACACACGGGTTTTCGGTATCTAGCGTCTTGACGATTCATAAGTGTATTGTAATTATACCAGATATGAATAAATGAAAAAAAAATCTACCAGGCACTGTTATATCATTATTACTGGTGCTGGTGCACCAAGAACGCTGCTGCCCAGTCCTCTTCATATTTTTAAGCCTAGTAATGCTTGGATTGACCAACGACTCTTAACTGTAACGACGACCCTTAATTCAAATATATCTTCGTATGGAAACGTGAATGAAATTATGAATATATTAATTGCTTAAATAAGCGACAACTAATAATAAAAAATAAAAAAAATATTTAATTTAAAAATTATTTAATAAAAAAGTCAATTTATTTTCAGACTTTGTGTCCATAGTTACATTCATTATTACTTATTGATAAATGATAATGATTCCATCTTCGGCCCTAATCTCGTGAGGAGAAGGCCAAGAGCTTCCTTGTCTACTAAAAAAAAGTCTTTCTCCTACACACTGCCGCAGACAACCCTAATCACCGTCCGCGTAGATAGCGCGCACGCGCATCGCATCGTCGGTCACGATCGTTCGTGATACCAGCCTTTTTATAGATCTCGATCGTTGCGTAAGCTGTGAGAGTTTATCCATTACAGATAATAAATACATTATTGGAAACGATTACTCCAAACTGTCGATAATATTACGAGATACGTTTGTCAGATGTTATGAATTAGTCGGCTCTTTCTGAACTATCAAAGAGTCGGCTGTTTGAAACAAATCAACTTGACCTAATTAAGTCGCGTGTATCTTGAAGCGTTCATGCAATAATATACATACATACATACATAATTCACGCCAATATCCCCGAAGGGGTAGGCAGAGGTGAACTAGCACCCACGCTTCGCCAATTAGGCTAGGTCCCATGTAATAGATGACAAGCCTATTGCCATTTATCGGGCACAAAAGTCGCAGTACTTTGCTAGTTGGTAGGTATAAGAGGAATGCTGCTGCCCATTCCTCATCACTGATTTATCCTTAGTCGCCTTCTACGACACCCACGGGAGAGGTTTGGGGTGGTGACAATTGTATTCTACTCTGCCGTCACCACACGGCATGCATATAATATCATGCCTATTTACCCCCGAAGGTGTATAAAGACCCACATTTCGCCAAGTATGTTTGGTTCCATGTGGTAGGGGGTGATCTTATTGCCATTTATCTAGCACGTAAATCGCAGAGTTAGATGGTACATGTATAACAGGAACGCTGCCGCCAGTTCCTCGCATGACGGAGTACTAAAGTGCTCATCTACTCACATGGTTCACTACATCGGTAGGGGTAGATATTCGATTAACTAATTATGTCCTGATGCCGTTCTAGTTGGTAGAGTGATTTAGACAGCCTTCCTGATTGCGGAAGACACGGGTTCAAATCCTGCATCTAGACATACATTTTCGAAATACATTCAATTATTTAATAATTACATACAATTACTTAATAATTTTTGAAATTATATTTTTCGTTCTGATCCTTCCTTGTGGGCCTCGTGAAAATTTAATTGACCTAGGAAACATAGATTATTTTTTAAATAACAGTCAATCTCTTATTTAAAAATAAAAGAGTAGGGAATGGTCCGATTTGGGCCAACTTCACTACACCTCGATAACAGTTCTTTGAGAGACCACCTGCCCAAACAGAGCCCATGACGACCTTTTCAAGATGTCGCAATGCTCCATCGCATTTTGAACGCTCGCTCCGTGAAACAAAAGTTTTTCAATCGCAATCGTAATCGGTAACGTTGCGTAACGAGGTCTCTTCTCGATTCGAGATGTCGATGCAGAATTGCCTTTCGCAATTGTCCGATGTTATTACTGTCCCAATTGCTTTTATGTACTCCCTTTATTTACAAGAGAAACCGATGTAAACGCGCCTAATGTGAAATGGATTCAGTTAAGTACAGTTGTTTGTTTCTTACTTTATCTGCCGCACTCAGAGTCGTTCATTAAATTAGTGATAATGGGTATTTTACAAATTATCATTAAAACATCTAATTGACCGTTCCTCTCAGAGTCGAAAATAATTGATTGATTAGTTATGTGACAATTTTAAGTCAGGTTAGTGCAGTGCGTGTGTAATCCAGTGTTATCGGTAAGTGCGGAATTGCCACATGCAAAAAGCCATTAAACAATATTATTAGTTACACTAGTTTTTATATCACAAAAGTATTGTTTTCCATAAGAATTAGTTACTAATATCTATTTAATATAATATTTACGTAAAAATCCATAATAATAATTTAATTTAATCAAACTTGAACGGTAAATGCCATGACTTTTTAGATTTGGCCACACCGGACCAAAAGTCATTTATTATAAAATTAAAAAGTCAATGTCAACAACAAACAAGAAATAGGTACCCCAAATAATTCCATGGAAATACCAAACAAAAACATATAAATATCAAATTATTTATTTTGTGATCAAAATTGATCAAATAGATATTAAGCTACTGCAAGTGGAGTCAGCCTGGGAAATCATTAACATACAAAAGTCTCAGCGGCACACTCAATATTGGCGAAATCATATAGGAAACGCCATAGAAAAAAGAAGAAAAAGCCACACGAACCCTATCTTCATTGAAATAATTGATTAGTACTGTGATTGTCTTGGTAAGTATTGATTTCTTTGTTACATGCATGGGGTTCGATAGTTCCGGGAGTGGAATGACTGAGGAATTTAATTGTAATGCATATGTGCACAGTAATTAGTATTTAAAAAGTATTTAATATTTCTTTGCAATTTGCAGTGTTATACAATAACACCATAACCTGTAAAACTACAGAGCTAGGGAGTTAATCTGGAAGTGGTCCATGAAGTGAAGTGCAGAACCCATTTGATAATGATGGTATTGCGCTGTCCATATAGACAATAATAAAAAAAAAACAGTATAAAATATTTGGGACAATGAGTTTGACCTAGACTTTGCTATGGGTACCTATTATATTTCATAAGGTTTTATATAAAATGGCCACTTGTTTAAAAACTTGTTAATATGAATCAAGTTGTTTTTATGTTACTTTAAGGAAAATTGTAAAACTTGGTGCAACTGGCTATTAATGTATATAGTTCAATCATAACATGCAATTAGAAAAATGATTTAAATTAATGATATTATACTTATCTTTTTTTCAGATCACATAGATATATTATCAAACAAATCTAAAGACTGACAATTACACACCAAGTCAATTTTGAATAAATATTTTATTACCTGGAGATTCAAGTTAAAAAGAAATGTGCTGCTGAAATGGAGGAAGAGAGGAGTAAAACTCTTTTGGAAATTTTCAAATTACAGTTCAAGAAATTAAAAAGAAATTGGAACTCAAAATAAAATATTTCTTTTAAATCTACTAGTTTTATTCAAAAAACAAAATAAACCCCACGCAATGAAAATGAATTAGCAGAAAAATAAAGAGATTAGGGTTATAAAAGAATTTCACTATATTATTTTAATTTTACAATTATTAGTTATATTTATTGTGACATTGCTTGATTAAATTTTGCTTTATTCTGTTTGTCGGTAAAAGGCAATTTTACAAAGTATTTCATTGTTCTTGCTTGGATAGACACTTTGGTGACAATTTGTGATAATGACTGTTGACCTAATATTTATCCATATTCCATCACATCACCACCTAGTTTCTGAAATAAATATATAGACAATGACAGATATTGAAAGTACATGCATACATACATAAATCATGCCTATATCCCGAAAGGGTAGGCAAAGGTGAATTAAACACCCACTATTCGCCAATTAAGTTGGTCCCATGTAATACGTGGCGAGCCTATTGCCATCTATCGAGCACGTAAATCACAGTATATTGCTAGGTTGTAGAGGATTGCTGCTACCCATTACTTATCGCTGTTTACCTTCAGTTGTCTTGTACGACACCCACGGGAGAAATGGGGATGGTAACAATTATATTCTGCTCTGTCTGAATGTAAAGTAATATTTAACTAACCTGAAAAATCCCAGTTGCTAAATACCGCAATGTTATTACTTCAGGGGCATTGGCAAGCCTGTCCTGTTTTGGTGCTTTTTAAATCAGGTTCCAAACTTGGGAGTAAAGTATTATTTACTGCCTGGAGTGTAAATCTGTACCTTGCATGAAATTCAAGCACATAGTGAAAGTATCAGAATAGTCGCGTAAATAGAATCTAGGTTGTGATTGTCTGAACCTTCTTACATAATCTGTTAACTCCACAACGTAATTTATTATAAATTATTATTGAAAATATCACTATGAATGCACTGAAATATAATTACAAGTATTACAACAAAAGATAACCCTACTTTTGAAATGTCAAATAGACGTCACATAAGACCTAAGTAAGGGTCATCGGTTACTCAAAATTTAAGTTTCATTAGCGTCACTATTGACCCATTATCTGACTCTGAGAGGGAATTTTATTTTAAGTTTACTTAAATGTCATTTAATGATCATTAAGTCGACTCTGAGTGCGGCAGTATTTATACGAACTTGTTGAAAAAACTGACCACTAACAGTTTAGGGAGTGCAGTTTTGTATTTTGTTTAATAACAATAGAGTATTTTTAGAAGGCGTCTAAGGATAAATCAGTGATGAGGAATGGGCAGCAGCGTTCTTCCTATACCACCTAGCAATGTACTGCGACTTTTGTGCCCGATAAATGGCAATAGACTCGCCACCTATTACATGGGACCTAACATAATTGGCGAAACGTGGGTGCTAGCTCACCTCTGCCTACCCCTTCGGGAATATAGGCGTGATTTATGTATGTATCTATGTATGTATTTTTAGAGCAATCACTTAAATCTCGAACACGATCCGGCTCGAAGGACTATGTTTGAGCTTGAAATAGGTAAATAAATTAAATGCACTCACTGCAACGTTTTGATAGTATGAATGATATTAAAAAAGATTACTACAAACAGAATATCATGTATATCATGGAAGAAAGCATGTTTAGCCACACCGCCTACAGCGGGAGAAGAAGAAAAAGCCTTCTCGCACTCGACGAATAGTAAGAGTTTTAACAAAGAATCAAAAACTACCCGCTCTGACACTTTTACTCGAACACTACAAGGCGCGCCTGAGCCGAGGTCCGCGCATTTAGAGGCAGCTTCAGGCCTGCCGCTCCATGCTCCGACTCGGGTGCCCTGTGAGGCTCTCCGAGGTAGTATTTTAAGCCGTCCCCCTGTTGGGGGCGCCTGCTGTGGAGGTTCCCTCACAGGAAGTGCTCAACTTCGAGGCTTGAGGACAAGGTCTTCACCTTCCCCAAAAAACCCAGTAGATGCTGTAAAGGCCTCTCGGCCAACAGCTGAGGTCCTTAAAAAAACTTTTTCACTTCTCATGCTCTGAAAGTGCTTATTTGTGCAGCATATAGGCTGCACAAAATCGAATTTTGTGCTCTAGAGCATTAACGTATCTACTCATAAATGTGTCGATAATAAGGCAAAGAAAATGAGCCATGCATCTAAACACAATAAGAAATTCAGAGATAGAATTTGTTATTTTTTAATATTTACTTAAATTTATTTGCCTAATGTGTTTTTTAAGACATAAAAGATATTACAATTTTAATTCAAGCAGGTACGGTAGGTTATTAAATTAATTTAAGAAAATTATTATTTCAAAATTAATTTAATACTTGGCTGTATATGTCTGCAGCCCAAGCCTAATATCAATGGGAAAAACAATTTCCGTCAGTATTCAAAACTGTACTAATTTTAGTTTGAATTTTAAGAAATGTTATGAGAAATTCTGATTTATTTCCTCGCAATCGAAGTGAAAAGCAGAGTTTCTACCTCGTCCACAAAACCATTTTTTTTCCTCGACATTACTATCAGCCCTCGCCTACGGCTCGGGCCGCTAAAAGTCTCGGACAAAAATGATTCGTTTTGTGCACTTGATGGAAAATCTACTATTGCTCGAAGCGACGATGACAGACGTGTGACTGACAGTTTTTCACACTAGATTAGATTCCCAGAAAATTTTGATCTATCTGTGTACATCTTCAGAGATAAGAAAACGACTGTAAAATATACCATTAAATCTTGTTCCCTTACAACAAAACTCTGTTAAAAACTATGTAAACGGCCACTTAATGACGCTCAGTTGCTTCCAAATTCGTGGCCGTAGTGGTAATTTATCAATTTGAGCCTTAACATCGCGCAAGGATATTTTTTCCGTCAACGTACAGCGTCAGCCTATACAAAACTGTCACTTATCTCCAAGCGATTGTCAACCTTAAGTTGTTTGACGTAAAGCACAAAGTCGATGGAGAAAATTTGACTTATTGTGGCAGCCTGGCCGCCTGTTGCTGTACAATGGACACCGTGTGAAAGGTGCCGATTCACTAGAGCGAAACATTGGAGTGAATTCTCGTCTGGTATTATATTCGCTTTTGTTTTCTGTAACCAATTTGTGTTAAGATGATGGATTGCTGTGTGTTTTATATGCCACTTTAGATTGGCTATTACTGTAGCATCCTAACTTGCTTCGTGCTGGACTAGAGCAGAAGAAACTTGAAAATTTTATTAACATTGTAAGGAGACAATCCTAACTTGACATTTTTAAATTTTTATTTTTAATTTTGCCATGTGGTGGCGGCAGAGCAGAATACAATTGTCGACATCCGCGCAAGAGATGGCCATCTCACCCGCGGGAGTCGTACAAGGCGACTTACTGCCGCACTCAGAGACGTCAAATAACTTTAATGAGTACTTAATGTCAAAAAATGACAATTCAAAACTAGTCGCTATTCTTGCCGGGTCTATGGTCTAGAATCTAGATTTAATTGAAATTTTTTGACATTAGGTTCTCACTAAAGTTATTTGACGTCTCTGAGTGCGGCAGTAAGGGTTAACCAGCGATGAGTAATGTGCAGCAGCGTTCCTCTTACACCAGCAAGCAATATACTGCGATTAACGTGCTTGTTAGAAGATAACAGGCTCGCCCCCTATTACAGGGGAACTAACATAAACGCGGGTATACATAATCCATAGCTCGGGAACATACGTTACTGCCATAAAAACAATAAACAATAAACTTCCCACAATAATTCAAAATGAAACCAATATTAAATCATTTACTAGAATTTTGAAAAACTATTTGATGGAAAACTGCTTCTACACTTTGCAGGAGTTTTTTGAGGGACCTTTAGTACGTTAGAAAATGACACTGTATCTAATTTGGAACTTATTTTAATTCAATATTTTAATTTTAATTTACTATCTTAATTCTAATTTTAATTTAATATGTTATAATTTATGTATGTACCTAATAATTTAGAATTTGAATTTAAAATGTTGAAAATTATTTTTTTAATAATTATAATAATTGTAGTGCCCTCACAGGGTTCATGTCGGCTCTAGAAATTTTATGTAACACCTATAAAAACCACATGATACAATAAATATATTGAATTGAATTGAATTGAATTGAATTGAATTGAATTGAACCTAGGAGGCGAGCCTATTGCCATGATTCCGCTACGGTTCTCCGACGGCCGTTTCGACAGTTAGGGCCTGTTTCACAATCGACGGGTAATCTCTGAATAGCTTACTTGGCAGTGCAATTGACATAATTTTCATATTGCAACTGTCAAATGATCTGCCAAGTAAGCTGTTCAGAACTTACCCGTCGATTGTGAAACAGGCCCTAAGTGTAACAAAAAAGGTCCGATTAGCAACACCACTACCTCGTGACTCTTCCCCCGTTAATTACTCACTGATGTGATAAAGCCTGGCGTTATCTTATCACTAACACAGCAATCTCGATCTTATTGTCCTCAGAACAAGGTCTGGCTTCGGCGGAGTCAGTAGTGTCCTGGACTCCTGAGGGGACTGGCACTGGTCCATAGTGGACACGCGATGGAGAGACATCTGGTCCTGGTCCTATTGGCCTTCCTGACGGTGGACGCCGTGGCTGCACAGGGCTCTGAGAAACGTAAGTCCTTTTGTGTTCGTTATTTAACCACCTCCGTGGTCGAGTGGTTCCGGAGGTCCCCGGTTCGATCCCCAGGGGAGAAAAATTTAGTACTCGGTTTAACACTATTAACACCCACATTTCGCTTTAAGATCCTGATGTAATTATAGAAAGGCCTATTGCCATCTATCAGGCACGTAAATCGCAGTATATTGCTACGCACTGTTTTAATTTAACTCGTACTGCCGAACTCAGAGAAGTCAGTTTACTTTAACGAGTATTTAATGTCAAAAATTTTCATTCAAATCAAGACCCGGCAAGAATAGCGACTAGTTTTGAATTGTCATTTTTTGACGTTAAGTAGTCATTAACGTTATTTGACGTCTCTGAGTGCGGCAGTAGTCCCCTTTATGACACCCGCAGAATGGATTGGAGGTGGGATCAATAAATTGTATTCTGCTCTGCCGTCTCACATTACGGAATGTTATTTTGAGTTGCATTATTTAAGAAGCGTATTGCCCGTTTGATTCATAACATCTTTAACACCATAAATGTAACTGATAAATGCATACATACATACATAAATCACGCCTATATCCCCGAAGGGGTAGGCAGAGGTGAACTAGCACCCACGTTTCGCCAAATATGCCAAATAAGTCCCATGTAATAGGTGGCGAGCCTATTGCCATTTGTCGGACACAAAAGTCGCAGTACATTGCTAGCCTAGGTGGTATAAGAGGAACGCTGCTGCCCATTCCTAATCATATTCAGATTTATCCTTAGTCGCCTTGTACGACACCCACGGGAAAGATTTGGGGTGGTGACAATTGTATTCTACTCTGCCGTCACCACGCGGCTAACTGATAAATTAATGTATAGAAAAGGTTATGGAAAGCAAAATTTTGAGAGACCGATGAACGTAGAGAGTGGTTTGGATGACACCTCACAACTAATTGAAATTCAATGGACGTAATTATTACAAATCCTCACAGTTTTATCTTAACAATTTTAAATTAAATAAACAACACCGTTATCTTGTTAAGACACATGCAAATGTTGGTGGCTCGATGTACCAACACAAGTAGGCAATAAATATGTTCCTTAGTGTAAATAAGCGTACAGTCAACATGTCCAAATACAAAACTGTCAAATTAGTATAAAGATTTTGGTGGTTAGAAAAAGAATTTCGAAAAATTATGATCTTGAGGCGGGAATCGAATCCGCGTCCGCTGCTATCCCGGCAGGTGCCTGACCGCTCGTCCACCCAAGACACTAATATAAGACACTAACTAATAATAACTTGCCGAAATTCTTCTAACTTCACGTTGTAAGCCAACGGGTACCCTCGCAATGTAGAAATAAATTTCAAACATTCCAAAGCAGATATTTTTACAAATACCGTGCGTTCGGTTAAGCTTGGGTTTGCTTTATAAACTATTTGATTTTAATTTCAACATTAAATAAATGTTGTCAAATTACTCAACTTGTATCACGTAAAGTGTACCTATTTTAGAAAATTTGATAAATTGTGATAGCCTGACTTGCTGTTGATTGTGTATTTATCTAAGTACACACCACCAACAACAGCATACCCAAAGTTGGTGTCAGGCAGACGGCCGACTGTAAAACCTAAGCCAAGACCTTGAGCAGTATGCATTGGAATGTTGTCATTCCAATCACTCTCTTTTATTCGGTTTTTTTAGTCTCTTTTTTGTACATTCATTCATCACTTGCACCTTTCCGGTGTGATGGCAGACATGAATCAAAAGGGAGCAGATGGCTTGATGACGTCTGACCGATAAAAATGGAAGAGAAAACATATTATGCCGACCCCAGATAGACTGCCTGTTCAGTCTTGGAGTGCAGGAAGGAGCCGTCACCACACGCTAAACAACTATTGCGAAATACCGGAACATAATATCTTATTCAATTCAGTCTCACGCGCATCAAAGTCTGCCTACATTTCCGCGCGATGTGGGAAAAATATCACTGATAATAATTTTATTGTAACCGGCACGCAACATCGCAGCGGAGAAATCAGGAAATCGAACAAGCGAAACTATCAACACTTACTTGACACAATAGAAAAGATTAAAGAAATGCAAAAAAAAATTAAATCACTAATTTTCGGAAATACTTTTTTACACTCACACCTATCATCTAGCCCAAAGTAAGTAGCTTAAGCACTTGTGTTATGGATTCTAGATGACGGACATATTTTTAATATAATTATGTATATAAATGTTGAAAATGTACTACATAAACATATACACAACCATGGCCAACCTTTATTACCAACCAACCTTTATGGTGACCACAAACATTTGTGGTCACCACAAAGTTTGCCCCTACCAGGTTTCGAACCCGGGACCTCTTGGCCAATATCCAGCAATCTGAGCATTCGACCAAGGCGGCCGTCATATATCAATCTATTTGAACGAATAGAATACAAATGTAAATTTTTGCTCTCCTGTTTGACACGACGGGTCGCCATGTAGTTTTCTCTGTAATACGTCACAAAGTTTGCCCCTACCAGGTTTCGAACCCGGGACCTCTTGGCCAATATCCAGCAATCTGAGCATTCGACCAAGGCGGCCGTCATATATCAATCTATTTGAACGAATAGAATACAAATGTAAATTTTTGCTCTCCTGTTTGACACAACGGGTCGCCATGTAGTTTTCTCTGTAATACGTCATATATTGGTATTTTATTTGTTTGAATAGATTAGTCACTTGTCTAGATGGGCTTATCACTGTTTGGCATTGGGGTCCCCAAGGTGATCCAAGCTGATCGGTTCTGCGCTGCCCGCATCCAGGCTTCCCGAGGCCTGCCATCGATGGTATTGTTAAAAAATCTAAATTGCTATTTTTTTCCCTTTCGTCATACAAATTGTTCAGTCGGTAGGTACATATGGAAATTTTTTAAATAAATTTTACAATTTTGAATTGTTTACATCACCATAGTTTTTATATGACTATGTTAGCACGGGTTGTAATTTCAGGGTGTGAGTTATTTCTGTTACATCTTGTATTTGACGTTTGCGAAGTCTTATCGCATTGCAAATGATCATAACTACTGCACAGGTTTGAAAATCACGAGGGGGAAACCGACAAATTTGCTCTGTCTGATATGCCGACACCTGTACACCGTCGCACTCATTGAATTACAACTAACTATAAAAGGACAGATGCCTTCAACTGTGTCAGGTCTTATCGTGCCTGCCTCGTATTGAGGGCAGGTCTGCGGCATGCGCCTGCGGCAGATTGCTAAATAGTACATTATTTATTTGTCCTGTTTACAAGTACTGTGCTAGCAAAATAAGATAGGACTGACATTGCACCAATAAAAAAAAATTGGTGTGAACATTTTTAGTTCATGTGACAAGAAACAGATGATTGTAATATCATTGTTGGTTAATTGGTCTCGAAACCCAGCGTTAATTGCGTTGTTTATAAATAACACTAAATAAACTCACCACCTATTTTATATGGACCTAACATAACGCCTTCGGAGATGAATATAGTCAGAAAGCCTCGTACCGTAAACCATTCTTTGTTAAATTATGGATACCAAAATAAGTCAGTTAAATATTAACCTTAAACGCGAGTCTAGCTTCGGTCGATAATCACAGTAGTACTTGATTTTGAAATGACCGACTAGAATACAGATATGCCCGTAAAGTCATGTCTCCCGCGTAATCTATTTAAGTAATTATGACTTTGACATTGAATGTCTTAACAGAAATAAGAACACATTTTTGGAATATGGTTTCAGAAATAATAAAGATTTATTTTTTATTTTTTATGATTAGTAGTGTCAAAAATAACCATATATCACATTATTAGCAACAAACATAACATTTGTTTAATGTGAAAGTCTTTCAGCCTCTGCTAGGACAATTTACAGCTAAAGTAGTCAATATCCTCAATATAGAACCAAAAGTAACAAAACCAACCATTTCGTTACTCCGATTTAGCTCGGAAACAAAGCATTAATATGCAGGATGCGTCACTAAAGGTAAACTGGCTAGAAACCCTACAGGGACTTGAAGGTTTTATCGAAGGTTTATCTAATCCTTAGAGACTATGCTCCAAAGACAACTAGATTGAGACTGTTATTTCTGTTAAAAGTTGTTTCTGTTAAAACTGTTATATCATCAGCAATCCACTCAGCTATTAATTTAAAAAATAGTATATTAGTTCAAAAACTGTTCGATACTAATCCAAGGAATTAAAAACAATGTCCAAACAAAATCGATAATGTTCTAATGATAATTAGATCAAGACTTAAGATCGTTAAGATCATTACATTACATTACTTAAGATCATTACATAAAGCGAACCAGCGATTGTATAAACTAAGCATATTTGAGTATGCTGTGGTTTACCCTGCAACATTTGCGCGACCCAAGGTGCTACATAGGGCAATCTTCCGACCTTTACGACACCTCTGGGGTGAGTCGAGGCTGGCACATTCTACTTTATTTTTATTTTATCCTAAGTAAGCATGAAAGATACTGATACACTCACAGGAAGTGAAAGGCTTTTACATATTCTTGTAGATCATAGTTGAAGACTCCTTATTGTTAACCGCTTCATAGAAAATTGTTGTAACTGTTTGTGGTTAAATCTTCGAGCTTATGTGGCCGGGACGGCACTTGTGGTCGCTGTACTGATTTGTCGGCAATCTTGCAGATTCGGGCGATTAGTGTACCGATGCTGGATGTAACTTATGCACAGTGTTAAAATAGGGAAAGTATTATTCTGCTACTTACGAACGTAGAAGGCGTGGAAGCCAAAGAAGAGTTGGATGGATGAGAGATGGAGTGTAAAGGAGGATATGACAGCGAGAGGAGTGGATGAGAAATTGGTGAGGGATAGAGAGGAGTGGGAGAAGAAGACACGTTGTGCCAACCCCGCGGATAAGGGAAGGAAGAAGAAGAAAATTCTTCTGCTCATCAAAATAAACTCTATGCCCAGAAAATTATTATACTAAATGGTAATCAAAGCAGCGATTTACTGTGCAAAGAGTATTTTAAACGCGATTTTTAGATTATTTCGTTGAATAGGACAGGTTAATCAGAAAATCATCCCTTAAAAAAATGTTGAATTTATACTTCTCTGGGCGATGTAAGTCGAGGTTAATGTTAATGAAAATGAAGGTGAGGTCAATAGTTTTAAAGTTGGAGTTAACACTTATTTAATGAAATCTGAAATTCACAATATTGAAACTGAAGATGTTGCTGCGATGATAACTACGGTAATAGAAAGAAACAAAACTGTATATCTGTTATTTTCTATTAGTCAGCTATCTTACATGCTGTTCTGCGAGCGAAACAGTAACGTAGAATATGCCAGCGAGCAAGGGCTATGTCGGCCCCAGGGTGTCGTTAAGTCCACTCCAGGTACCTAACAACAACAAGAACAGCCCGGTGTTACTTGCTTTTTAAATTTATTGAGACATCTCAAAGTACTTAGACATGGTCGAAACTTTTCCCACCGAAAACTATGATGCGTATATTATAACCACCAGAATTAAAATCTATTGTTCGAGAAGAGCGCTTACTCATGCTCAGACGATCCGAGCTACGCATTCTAAACCTTGTCTTTGCAGGTATAAAGGTCAAAAGAGCCTGGCGCCGCCTCAAGTACAGCCTGTCGGTACCGTTCCAATTTGTCTTGAGATCATTCTTTAGATTTGGTTTTGATTGATTTTTGTGTTCGTCGTATTTTTGTTTAACGCAAAGAGATTGCTTTTACCTATTATCCCGGGGCACGATATTTCTTAATTCTTTCAACAGCGTCTCAAAGCTGTAGGTCCTTTATAAACTTGCTGGTATTTCTCTAAAATACAAACATAATGTGTGTTACATTTTCAACCCATCCAAGCACTTTAAATAAAATAAAAATATGGTTAATTCATTGAACATTGGAAACGTGTGTGTTAAAGTCAAAAGGTTTCCTATTGGAAACGCTGAAGCTACGTCATCCGTTCGTATACTACCAGGAGGCTTTGTTGGTTTGGTATACTGGTAGGTACTTGTAATTAGAAGTTTTAGGTTTTCCAATCCTTCTTCTTCTCTCTGCCCAGTCTATCTGGGGTCGGCGCAGTATGTGTCCTCTTCCATTCATATTTTTTCCAATCCACCAAAACGATATTTAAATCAACCGGCACTTACCTTTCATACCGCGGATCATTTTTCACCGCTGTTTACTAACCAAACGTTAAAACTGTTAAATATTTCTATGTTTTATGTAAGGGTCACTTGGCCTGTTTTGATATTTACCGAAACATAGGTATACAAGTCAGGCCGAAACGGAAGTCTAAATCTTTAGTTCGTCCGATATCTAGTTAACGGTGAAATACTGTTCTACCTGCTTAATATACAACTTGGAATCTAAACCTTTGTGAATGTTGTATTTACCGATTTTGCCGACCGACATCTTGACTATTCAGAAAAAAGTTTCCCTAAACCGTTTCAGTTATTATCCTCGCTGCTACTGAGAAATATCAGGCATGGTGGAACTGAATATTGCTAAGCTACCATATGGAAAATTGATATACCTACTGACTGATGCCGTGTGGTGACGGCAGAGCAGAATACAATTGTCACCACCCCTATCTCTTGGAGGTATCATACAAGGCGACTAAGGGCCGGGTTTTTGATGCATAGTTAACTCAACCAATTGTTAAAAATTGTTACTTATCTTTAAATATTAAACTGATATTTAGTAACAATTTTAGTTACTAATGTTACTAAAGGTTAAATATCAGTCTGATATTGTTACTAATGGTTAAATACCAGTCTGATATTGTTACTAATGGTTAAATACCAGTCTGATATTTAAAGATTAGTAACAATTTTTAACAATGGGTTGAGTTAACTATACATCAAAAACCGGCCCTAAGGGTATTATAATGACAGCAATGAGTAATGGGCAGCAGCGTTCCTCTTACCAACTAGCAATATACTACAATTTACGTTCCCGATAGATGGCAGTAAAGCTCGCCACTTATTGGCAAAGAGAAGTCGTTCTTTCACCTCTGCCTAGCCCTTCGGGGATATAGGCGTGATTTATATAATACATATCATATATCGCATGAGAAACTCTAGGTGCGCACCCACAGGATGTGACATTCTCCGTATTTTGATCCAATTGATCCGGTATGAGATCGAGATGAGATCGAGCGGGATCAGTTGACCAAAGCCTCCTCATCCATCACCACGAGACATTAGTACTCATTCAAAAGTAAACAATAAAAAAAACCGCAATCACTCTACCGTTATGCAATGTCAATCGATTCACAATGCAAACGACTTGAGACGGATTGAGCGATCTATCGATTTGGTTTTCGATTTGTCACGCTTCGTTCGACGACAATCAAGTAAAGGGCCGTGTGAAAATAAAGAATAGTGAAACCGTTTGATTTTTTAAAGTAATAATAAACATATTACTTAAGTTATTAATTAGAATTTAGAACTTATTGTAAGGTAATAAGTTCAAATAGTAAAAATGTTATCGTAAGAGGAGTTTTAAGAGAGTTTGTGCCAGGTAGGTAGGATAGGAAGCAATTAGATTTCAAAATCCTGCTATTCCAATCTCGCATGCAGTCCATTGAAATATTATTATTACTTAACTATCTCAATTCTATTAGGGCCTGTTACACAATCCACAAGTAAGTTCGAAGTAGCTTACTTTGCAGTTCAATTGACATATATTTCATATTATTACAACTGTCAAATTATCTGCCAAGTAAGCTACTCAAAACTTACTTGTCGATTGTGAAACAGGGCCTTAGCAACATAGAGGTATTTCATGAATTTACTCAAGATGCAAAATATTGCATTGTAAGTACTTAGCCACTAGCCATAATTAAAACAAACACTTTTAACTTATGCTAATGAGTACACGCTAATTTTGAGATGGCAATACAGATCAGTACAAACTACGCTGCGACGCTAGCTGCCCTTGGTTTTAAAATACAACCTTCATCACTTGTTAGCTAAACATAAAGAAGATCCTCAAACAGTTGGAGGCAATATTTCAGTTTGCGTTCTATGAATATAGTCAAATATTTATCTCTAAACATGCTTGTCTGATTGCGTAGCCCTGTTACCGAGACAATTATGTTATTTAAGTCTGCCTACAAAGGCCCCAAGTCATATGACAATATGTTCTGTCTTGTATTAAACAAAAATATTTCAACGGTAACCTTCCGCGTGTGTAAATCTGTGTTTATGCCTGTCAATCACAATCATAATCTACCTAGGGACATTTATTGTCTCTTGTTTAGCCGTACAAATTGTCTTCCTTTGTTTTGCTAGTAGATAGATGCTTATTTTTTGTTTGCTTGTAGAAAAATTATACATTTTTTGTTTACTAGTAGAAAAAGGAGCAATTTTCTATTTTTCTTGATTCTGGTTTGAACCTGAATAACGTTAGTCCCCATCTTCCTGCCCTGTTCCCAGTTTACCTGGGGTGTGTGCAGTATGCTTGCTCTACCCTTCATTCATATAGGTAACTCATCCATCCAACCTCTAAATTCATCTCATTGAACACACTATAAATGTGCTGTAATTAATAAACTTCCTATACACAATGTGGCTGTAAAACTAAAGCCAAAACCTTGAGCAGTATGGTGTAGAATGTTGTCATGCCAATCACAATCGGTTTCTGTACATTCATTCATCTCATCATCTTTCTGGTGTGATGGATTATGTGAATCGAAAGAGAGTTGATGCCTTGATGATATCTGCCCTATATGAATTCCAGAGGAAACATACTGCGCCGACCCTAGGGAATCCCTAGGGACCCTAGGGAATACAATGGGAATAAGGCAGGAAGATTATGATGTTTAACATTATGTAATTGTAAAAAATAATTTTGTGCACTTACGCAAGAGTTACAGAAGTGTTTATTAATTGTTTCACATAGACATACGCAATAATCATGATCACATTGTGTTTTCATATTGTTAATTTGATATCATTGTCAAGCGGTTTTCATTGTTAGTCGCCATTATTATTACCTACGATTCACGAATTACCATCGCATTAAGTATATCATCTAACTGCCGCACTCAAAGACGTCAAATAACTTTAATGAGTACCTAATGTCAAAAAATTTCAATTAAATCTAGACCATAGATCCGGGCAAGAATAGCGACTAGTTTTGAATTGTAATTTTTTGACATTAAGTACTCATTATCGTTATTTGAGTGCGGCAGTAAGTATATACATACATACCGTACATACATACATAAATCACGCCTATAACCCCAAAGGGGTAGGCAGAGGTGAACTATCACCCACGTTTCGCCAATCATGTTAGGTCCCATGTAATAGGTGGCGAGCCTATTGTCATTTATCGGGCACAAAAGTCGCAGTACATTGCTTGGTGGTATAAGAGGAATACTGCTGCCCATTCCTCATCACTGATTTATCCTTAGTCGCCTTGTACGACACCCACGGGAGAGTTTTGGGGTGGTGACAATTGTATTCTACTCTGCCGTCAACACACGGCCATACATACCGTGATTTTTTAATTGGTACATATGCTTCAATTCACTCACCATCTTCGGGCATGATAGCACCTACGGAATGTGAAAGGGGTGGTGAAACCAGTATTCAGCTCAGCCGTCTTCATTTGGCCTGAGTATTTTAATATAAACAGTGACTTTTTGATTAGTACAAATACTTCAAGCTGTGAAACCTTTATATTGCTCGTTGAGTACAGGAGAAACGCTCAGCTAATTACAAGATTTAAATTGGTAAGAGTGTGTATAAATAAACTAAGTAATGAATGTTCGCTAACCACTGAACCTTATATGGAATGAAGCATACAAATAATATTCTGTGGGTACCAGAAGATTTCCAAAAAGAGGTTTAATGGGCGTTTTTCTTGGTTATAGTTTTTTACGATAGTCGAATGGATCATGTAAATGAGGTCCAATCCCAATCCAATCCCTTTTATTCGAATCTTGAAGGTGCGTTTTAACACTAACTGCCGCACTCAGAGGCGTCAATTAACTTATAATATCAAAAAATGACAATTCAAAACAGTCGCTGTTTTTGCCAGATCTATGGTCTAGATTTAAATGGCAGCTTTTGATATTAAATACTCATTAAGTGTGTGTGGCAGTTAGTCCATTTGTAACACCCACGAGAGAGAATGAGTGTGGTGACAATTGTATTCTGCTCTGTGTCACCACACGATTACTCGCACTCATCCCCTCAATGTTGATACCAATTGTGATACTAATGATTTTGATGTTACCAGGACGTACCGGCAACGTCTGCAACATGGACATGGACTGCCCTGACAACGCTTTCTGCCGTACTGGCAGCTACTGCGTCTGCAAGGATGGCTTCGTCTACGCCGCCATCAACAGCACACAGAAGGGGTGCCTCAAGGGTGAGTTCTTGGCCCTGTAGCTTGAATTTCGTAAATTTATGTTTCAAAGACCCATTGTTCGGTCGTGTGTCTTTATTGAGATCTAGAGTTATATACTACATACATAAATCACGTCTATAGGTAGGTATGTATATTCCCGAAGCGGTAGGTTTATTAATATAACACCCATATTTCGCAAAAAATAAGTAATGAGGAACTTTTTTGCAAAATGCTCCTGTTTTACCAACTAGCGATACGCTGCGAATGATGTGCCCGATAGATGGTTACAGGCATACATAATTAGCAAAACGTGGGCTTTAATACACCTTTACTCCTTCGGGGGTAAATAGGCGTCTAACTGCTGCACTCAGAGACGTCAAATAACGTTAATGAGTACTTTATGTCAAAAAATGACAGTTCAAAACTAGTCGCTACTCTTGCCGGGTTATGGTCCAGATTTAAATGAAATTTTTTGACATTAAGTACTCATTAAAGTTAATGGGCATCTCTGAGTGCGGCAGTTAATCTTGTCTTGCGTCATCTACGTTTTTATTTCTCATTCTAATTTTACATAATTGACTTAGTTGTATGATTGTAGTGCCTAGTTTGGGTACTGATTTTACTAAGCTGTTCGTTTACAATACCTACCTACTAATGACGAATTTGTGCTAGTTATACATACAAGTAAATATTGTTAAGACGGTGGTGTTATCACAAAAAAGTGTTAAGACGTGATTTACAGATGATGTCACTGTCGCAAACTATTGACAAAAAGTAACAACGTCAGATTTAAGCACTTCTTAAACCAAAACAGTTTTTGTAATAGCTAACACCGTATCTTATGGTGGTGAGCATAAACCAACGCCAAAACGAGTAAGCGGTATGGATTAGAATATTGTCACCCCAATCACTCTCGCCGTTCATCAGTCACTCGACAGGTCCTTAGGTCCTTACGTCGCTTATCTATAGATTTATTCATCACTCTCATCTTTACCGGTGTGATAGATGATATGAATCAAAGTGGGGTGGAAGGCTTCATGACGTCTGACCTATAATCTGTATATATGGAAAAGGAAACACCGACCCCAGATAAACTGAACTGAGAACAGGGCAGGAATATTTATCTGGAGTCGACAGATTATCTGGGAACAGGATAGGAAGAAGAAGATAAAATATTAAATTGATATTCCTAGTATTATTATTTTTTACTGTAACATGTCCACGGATTTTATCTTAGAAGGTTTTGAATTTAGATTACATACATACATAATTCACGCCTATATCTCCGAAGGGGTAGGCAGAGGTGAACTAGCACCCACGCTTCGCCAATTATGCTAGGTCCCATGTAATAGGTGGCCATTTATCGGGCACAAAAGTCGCAGTGCATTGCTATTGGTAGGTGGTATAAGACGAATGCTGCTGCCCATTCTTCATCATTGATTTATCCTTAGTCGTACGTCTTGTAGGACACCCACGGGAGAGATTTGGGGTGGTGACAACTGTATGCTAGTCTGCCGTCACCACGCGGCGAGACCAATTATATCATATAAGGTTTTGAATTTAGATTACCCTTGTGTATTACAGAAGCCCGCTTCGGTGAGCAGTGTGTACAGCACATCCAGTGTCACTCCACTATGGGTGTGCACAGCGAGTGCGCGGGAGGGGAGTGCGCGTGCGTCGCCACCGCGCATCTCGAGGAGGGCAGATGCTACGACACGGCGGGTAAGACTTTTTTTTTACGTTAAGATGGGAAGCTCTTGTCCTTCATCTCACCTGATGGTAAGTGATAGGGGCCGAAGATGGAATCGAGCTTCACCTGAAACGCTAAACTACAGATGGAATTATGGCGACGGATCAAATGGTGGTACTGTAAAAGTCCTACCACCAATCGTGATATAATTATTGCTACCCACCAACCCGCACTGGGCCAGCGTGGTGGATTATGGCCCAATCTCCCTATATTCTTCCATCCATATGGAAGGCCCGTGCCCCAGCAGTGGGGACATTAAAGGGCTGGTGATGATGATAATGATGAAGACGAATGCTTCTGCCCTTTTTTTCTTTTCTTATTTTTACCGTTAGTCACCTTTTACGACATCCGCGTAAGAGATGGGAATGATGACAACAGGGCCTTATCATTTATAGTCGACAAATTACATATTACTTTACGAATCCTACAACTATTTTGATGTTAGCCATGTAGCACACAATGGTACGACTTTTATTTATAAGCACCAAGATTAGAACGTTAAATGGTTTGTGAAATTGTGACATTTTTTATCATGTCTTTTTATATGGCTTACGCAATTAACACCATGCTAAACATAATATTTACGATACAATAAAAGGTACAGTGCCTTTGATAAAGATGTGATAGTGAGCGATTAAAGAGAAGTTTCTGTCAATGACGGATGACATTCATCTCGTAGGTAGTAAAAAAACAAAATATGGAACATTTTACATATCATTTTACTTTAATGAATTAATTTTAAAATTGGATTTTATTTGAATAATAAAAATAAGGTAGTTCATTTAAATTGTTCGTCACAGAGACGCTTGGGGGCGGGCAGTATCACCACCAGTAGGTCACATCACCAGTAGGTGATTCCGCTGCGTCGGAAATGAATTAATGGAAATGAGTCAAAAATGGAAGTAGAAAATAGTACATTTGGATATAATTTTTATTATAATATTGGATATATATACAAATGTAAGTCAGAAATGAATGGAAATGAAACGAAGTATTTCGATAAAGTCTTAATGTGGAAAGTACCTACTTATGCCATTTCACGAGTTTTTTTTTATTTTGGATTCCCACTTTCTAGGTCCAGCCAAATGCTAGCCAGTTTCTCTTGAGCTAGTACAAATTAATGATCCTATCCGATGTTCGATTGTCTTTCAGATTGGGCGCTAGTTCACCTCTGCCTACCCCTTCGGGGATATAGGCGTGATTTATGTATGTTTGTATGTATTGTCTTTCAGTGGTGGGAGAGCGGTGCTACGTCGATCAGAACTGCTACTTGGGGGAGTCTGGCCCAGAGAGGCAGGCGTACTGCGTGAGGGGATACTGCACTTGCCAACTGCAATACAGCCCCAGGGACAATGGGACAAGGTTGGTTTTTCTTTGTTAATCATTAACATACTACTACTATAATACAATAATACTCAATCTAGTGATGTATAGAAGAAATATCCATTTTGTGCTAGAGTAATCCTACTTGAGTTAACACCACATGTTGACACATATTTTTTACATTAAAGCTAAAAAAGCTGTACCTAATTACAATTTTATAACACTTTTCGATATTGGTTTTGTAGTACTTAATATAAAGTAAAGGTTTAAGTGTAAAAACTTGTTGAAAAAGGCTGTTTTTTTTCTTTTGAATAATTTGAATAAATAAATAAAAATATGTTTCTTGTCCATAGATGCGTACACGACGCGCGACTTGGCGAGGTGTGCGAGGACCAGCTACAGTGCGCAGGCGCAGGCCTGGAATGTCGCGGCACATGCCGCTGCCGAACGGACTGGGTTGCGCATAACGAGACCAACTCTTGCGTCGAATGTTAGTAACACTTTGTGCCTTTATCATTTGAGGGTTATATTAACATTTACATAGCGCCTATTTCTCCGTTTAGAACAGAGGGTGTTTTGAAATGTACTCATCGATCCGGCTCGAAGGACCTTCTTTTTTCAAATTTCTTTATGAATTAAAGTTTGAAAATACCATATGAACTCTGCATACATAATTCGTCACCATCCCGGACCCCCATCTCTCGTGCGGGTGTCGTACAGTACAAGGCGAATAAGTGTAAAGGCTTTCTTTATTATTAACGGGAAGAAGCGTTACGCTCATACCATCTAGAAAAATACTGCGAGTTATGTATCCGTTAGGTGTCTATATGTGTCAATAGCCTCCTATTCTTTGGGACCTAAAATAATTGATAAATCATTCGATTTTAATTTTAACATTATATAACTGTTAGAAAAATTCGTACAAAGAATTTTGGTGGTTTGAAAAAGAATTTCGAAAAATTATGGTCTTGATGAGGGAACCCGCGTCCGCTGCTATCCGGGCAGGTGCCTGACTGCTCGGCCAACCAAGACACTAATTAACTTGCCGAAATTCTTCTAACCTTTACACTTCACGTTGTAAGCCAACGGGTACCCTCGCAATGTAGAAATATATTTCAAACATTCCAAAGCAAATATTTTTACAAATACCGTGCGATCGGTTAAGCTTGAGTTTGCTATATGAACTATTCGATTTTAATTTTAACATTATATAAATGTTAGAAAAATTAGTACAAAGATTTTGGTAGTTAGAAAAAATAGTTTATAAAGCAAACCCAAGCTTAACCGAACGCACGGTATTTGTAAAAATATCTGCTTTGGAATGTTTTCAAATTTATTTCTACATTGCGAGGGTACCCGTTGGCTTACAACGTGAAGTGTAAAGGTTAGAAGAATTTCGGCAAGTTAATTAGTGTCTTGGTTGGCCGAGCGGTCAGGCACCTGCCCGGATAGCAGCGGACGCGGGTTCGATTCCCGGATCAAGACCATAATTTTTCGAATTTTTCGAAATTCTTTTTCTAACCACCAAAATCTTTGTACTAATTTTTCTAACCTTTATATAATGTTAAAATGAAAATCGATTAGTTTATCATTCCTTAGTTAAAGTTGATTTTACGTATCTATTTTAGCGGTGAAAGCGTTGAACGAGTCGTGCGAGCTCGACGTGCAGTGCGACGGGCTGTCGGGCGCGGGCGAGTCCCGGTGGGCGGGCGCGGCGCTCTGCTTAGGCGGCGCGTGCGCCTGCGCACACAGCGCGCACGCCGCCGGCACGCCGCCGCGCTGCTGGCCGCGGCG
>OZ008342.1:2169352-2254133 GCA_963931975.1 Cataclysta lemnata
TATCTAGTCATAAATAAGTCTTTATTAAGGCAAAGAAAATGAGCCATGCAGCCAAACACAATAAGAAATTCAGAGATAGAATTTGATATTTTATAATATTTACTTAAATTTATTTGCCTAATGTGTTTTTTTAGACATAAAAGATATTAAAATTTTAATTCAAGTAGGTACGGTAGGTTATTAAATTAATTTAAGAAAATTATTATTTCAAAATTTATTTAATACTTGGCTGGAAAAACAATTTCCTTCAGTATTTAAAACTGTACTAATTTTAGTTTGAATTTTAAGAAATGTTATGATAAACTACTGTTTTATTTCCTCGCAATCGAAATGAAAAGCAGAGTTTCTAGCTCGTACACAAAACCATTTTTATCCTCGACATTACAAAAATGATTCGTTTTGTGCACTTGATGGAAAATCTACTATTATTGCACACCAAATTAAAAACTTCTTCTCCCTGCCCTGTTCCCAGTCTATCTGGGGTCGGCGCATATGTTTCCTCTTCCATTCATATCGGTCAGACGTCATCAAGCCATCCACTCCCTTTTGATTCATATAATCCATCACACTGTTAAGGTGCTAGTGATGAATGAATGTATAGAAAAGAGACGGAACGGAGCATGTCGAGAGACCGATGAACGGAGAGAGTGATTTGGAATTACAACATTCCAATCCATACTGCTTAAAGTTTTGGCATATGTATTACAGCCGGCCGCCTGCCTGACACTAACCCTCTTTGGGTACCTACACCAAATTAAAAACAAAACAAAAAAAAATATTACTACTACAATAAAAGTGATACAATTGGCGGTCTTATCGCTAAGAGGGATCTCTTCCAGACAACCCTTGAATGGACAGGATTGTAAACATTGCGTATTTCGAGATTCATATTGAATAAAAAAATAAGGAGTGTCGGCGGGACGAGGTATGGTTCATTCTGTATTTCCACACCTGACCATAAAAAGCGGACTTTTAAAAAAAATCCCACTTCTAGATCAGGGGGTGACATAAAACTATGATCTTATAAAAAATAAAAAATATAAGTCTCATATAAAAAAGGTGGCTCATATCGAATTGAAAACGCCCTTAGCTTTCAGCTCGGTCCTCAAATACTTACGATCCTTCCATTCTTTGTATTATCACCATTGGTAGGTATATAACATTTTGTTTTTAACATTTTGCACTCAACATTTATATAAAAATAATGACGATTCAAAACTAGTCGCTATTCTTGCTGACATTAAATACTCATTAAAGTTAATTGACGTTTCTAAATATGGCAGTTATCACTGCCGTACTCAGAGACGTCAATTATCGTTAATGAATACTAAATGTCAAAAAATTTCATTTAAATCTAAACCATAGATCCGACAAGAGTCTCTTTTATATTAATTAAGGAAGGGGTATTAATTTTGCCCATTAGAATTATAAATCTATTGGATTCCTTATGCTTGAGCCCTCCATAATGGATGGATTAATATAAAGAGGGATGTAGATAAGCCCATTGTGACCCAATGCTGATGATGGATGTTGAGGTACAACTGCGTGTACATATTATTATGATAGTTTCTTGGATCATTAGAACGGACGTTGGATTGGAAAATCTTATTAATAATACAAAAAATATTGTTAACTTATATTTTTAATAACCCTCATACCTAGTTATTACATTTCCTTAATTTAATACGTTAGTCAGTCATTTCACTCTATCTCAAGCGAAAGTTAAAAATATAAAAAAAAACTGTAAGGGAGACCACTGGTCATTTAATAGAGTTTGAAGAAGAGAAATGGAAGGAAATAAAATGGAAGTATCTTCAAAGAGTACCTATATAGACTAGAATGAGAATAAGAGAAGTCGTTTAGTTTAGGTTGGAGTTCACCAACACTTAAACAGGCGTTTAAAAACTAACTGTCAGTTTTTTATCGTGTTTATTGATTTTATCGTATGGAAGAACTGTCAAAAACTAACGATTATTAACTTATAATCGCTTGTTTTACGTGTTGGTGAACTCGAGCCTTAGAAGAGATGTGTTTTCGTAATATTTTCAACAGCTATGTGACGGCAGAGTAGAATTCAATTGTCACCACCCTAAATCTCTCCCGTGGGTGTCGTACAAGGCGACTAAGGATAAATCAGTGATGTGGAATGGGCAGCAGCGTTCCTCTTATACCTACCACCTAGCAAAGTACTGCGACTTTTGTGCCCGATAAATGGCAATAGGCTCGCCACCTATTACATGGGACCTAGCATAATTGGCGAAGCGTGGGTGCTAGTTCACCTCTGCCTACCCCTTCGGGGATATAGGCGTGAAATATGTATGTATGTATGTATGAAAATATTACGAAAACACTACAAGGAAACGTAGCTCAAAAAGTTTGCCAAACATAATAATCCTGATCATAATAATAAATACAAATTATTCATTCGTAACAATATAACATAACATCATTGAGATAACATCTTTTGAAATAAAACAAAGTCAGTCCCCCACGGTCGCTCTTAAGTGATCGAAACGTCGGCTTAAAATAACAATGCCAAACACCTAAATATATGCAAGTCTAATCCGTAAAAGTTGTTTTATTTCAAATGTGTAGTGTAGTGCTCGTGCAAATATAAGAGAAAATTATCGTGCAAATATAAGAGACAACATAATCTGTTTTTTTTTTTTAGAATATTATCGTGCAAATTTAAGAGACAATATCTGTTTCTTTTTTTCCAGGAATGCGTATCGGAAGAAGACGAGCCAGGCTTCTGTCTTTCCGGCCGTTGCACTTGCAAGACTTGTTCGCCGGACGCGAGGGATTTCGGCGGCGGCGCGAGCACGCTGTCCCGCCCGCCATTACTGACCGCCGCCATTTTCTTAACCGCCGCCATCTTGAGGCATTGACACGACTTGTGACTGTGAACGGGGAGACTTACGTGTTATTTATATGAGAAATGAAACGTTTTAGGTTCTATACTGGACAGCGGGTTGATTTTTAAGAGATTCATGTCGCAGTAGTGATATATCAGTAACGCCATGCTACTTCATTACCGCAAACCGAACGATCTGTTTGATTCACGAATACATTACTGGCGTCGTTGCTACCGCCGGATTCGCAGCCTTATTGATCGAAGAGAGGCAGAACGCAATGATTTTCCCTTGAAGAAAAGCGCCCGTCTAGGGAAGTACTTTCATCTTAGGTTGCTTGCTTGTCCACTGGAGCATATAGGAGTGGAGTTGTGCCAACAGTAACCAATAGAATTATAATTATTACGATGTTAAAATAATTATTACAGTTTGATTCGAAGTCAGAATTTTTTCGAATAATTATAATAAATAATAATAATAAAACGTTCCGATGATCATAATTATTCGAAAATTTTCTGACATATAGTCTTCTTTGTGACAGTGGTATTGTTGTGTGCAAGGTTTTACGGACTGGTTCAAAAAATTCATAAATCCATAAGTTTTAGAAAAATCGACAAATCTTCAATAAGCAATCAGTCCTAGCAAACCTCTTTTGTCTTAATAGTTTAAAGTTTTAAGGCATCAAATTATGTGAAAATTTCTATAAAAAAACTTTCTATGCAAAAGAGTTTTAGAATGTAATAAGTGTAAGCTATACTGAAGTACCTTATTAACAAAAAGTAAAATACTTAGGTAACTTTGATCTAAGTAATGCCTAGTTTCTAGGTCATAATATTTGTTAAGTGGGTTAAAAACCATAAAGAACATGCTATCTGTAAATGCGATACAGAATCTGGGCGTAATATTAAGTTGTTAAAATCGTTGGTAGCTTTCAAAGTTTATTGTAAGTTGTAAATAATGTTATTGTTGTTATTTTTATTATTGCATAATTTATATTTTATGATGGATATTAATAGTCTACAAACAATTTTACTTCCGTAGAAATCAGTATTTTTCGAGTGCAATTTTGATTGTCTTTATGGAATAAGTGCGTAAATGGATGGGTAGTATTATATGCCAAAGAAGTCTACACAAATTAAAGAGATATTATAAATGTGTTAATACAGAGTATTTATAATGGTATATATTTTTTATTTAATCTACCCTCAAAGGAAGATTGGAAAATTACAGACAAAACTACGTTCTGATTCGGCACTTTTTGTTTGTAATATTTTTTTATAACAGTAAGAAAATGTTTAAATAATAATTTAAAAGGCTCTCACATAGGTATCGTACAAGGCGACTAAGGATAAAAACAGCTATGAGTAACGGGCAGCAGCATCCCTCTTATACTACCAGCAATATACTGCGATTTAAATGGTATAATTTACATGGGACCTAACATAATTAATTGGCGAAACGTGCGTGTTGATTGATACACTGCCTACCTCTTTGGGGATAAATATTGATGATTATATGTATGTATGTAGAGTTTACGCCAGATAAGTCTGCGCGCGATGGGTGGCGCTGCTCGCTAACATTGACACTCATAGACAAACAAAATAGCAGACAATCCAATTTTGACCACGCGCAGTCTTATCTGTTGCGCACTACTAAAAAAGATGCTTACCATTCACGTTCTCCTAACGCTAGGCGATAAAGGCACGTCGGTGTTCCGCGTCGAGCTCGTAGTGGTGAGCGAGGCGTGTAAGGCTCGCCGCACACTGGGCGAGCCAGCCGCGTACACGATCGGGTTCAACGCTGAATTGGTGTAGCCCAGCCAAGTGCACCACAGCCACGCTCCGTCCCGCACGCAGTCGCACAGCGAATCTGCAAATACGCTACCGCATCAATGTCTACAACGCTTGCTGGATTGAGTCAAGGATTTAAGAGCTTTTTCATTGTCTGTTTGCTTTCTTTGACCTAGCAACAGAAAATCAACGTGCTTTACTCAAGCTGATTGACCGCCTCGGAACCCTATAAGAGTAGGTATTAGTTGTCAAAGATTGACATTTAATTTTGTTCGATATAAACGTATTGTTTGCCAGTTGGCTAGGCAAGCACCCAGCCCGGCTAGCATGACCACCGAAACACGATATGATACCTATAGCGATTTATCGCAAGCTGTTAAAAATCATTGGATTTTTGGCAGTTAAGGCGATAATTGTCTATATCTTTAAGTTAAAGCCTTAAAGGCTCTATGATAAAGCCATTTATCGCATTGAACGTTCAAAAATCCAATGAATTTTGACAGTTCAAAGCGATAATTCGCTATATCATATTGTGTTTCAGTGTTCATGCTAGCCGGGCAGGTGTTCACGCGATTAAAGAATGGTTCAACTATGAAAGTATCTAGCTGTTTGCACACTATTCTAATTGAAATAGACTGATGTGTCTACACCCAGCGGGATCCACTGTCTGGGAGACTTATGAGTGATTAGATCTGGATATGTTCTACTGAATTATGCAGAAAACAGTGAGGCATGCTGATTGCTGCGCACTCCTCTATCTTCCCTAGGACACATGGGTTTTCGATATCTAGCGTCTTGACGATTCATAAGAGTATTGTAATCATACCAGAGGCCTATTCCCTAACTTTTTTTGACAGTTCAAAGTGATGATCACCGAACTATTTACTTATCCATTGCTGTTTTCACAGGACAAGTGTCACAATAGCGTTATAGTAAAGTAGTAATTCATCAGTAAATAGTTCAGTGATTATCACTGTCAAGTGTCAAAAAAAGTTAGCGAATAGGCCTACAGATATTATGAATAAATGAATTTTGACTTTTTACATTGAAATACTGACCGATAGGCAGCATGACAAAGAAGGGTGTCCAGCACACGAGGAACAGAGACATGAGCATGACTATAGTGCGCGTGGCTCGACGCTGCCGATCCAGCAGCCCGTTTCTGCAAACAATACATACATAAATCATGCCTTCATCCCTGAAGAGGTATGTAGAGGTGAGTTAACACGCACGTTTAATAGGCGGCGAGCCTATTACCAATTATCGGGTACCTACGGAATTCGCAGTACATTACTAGATGGCATAAGAAGAACGCTGCTGCCCATTCCTCATCACTGTTTTAACCGTATCATATTTAAGCATGTTATGTAATAAATGTTAATGACAAAAATTAATAAGCTCCTACAGGGATTACAAATGTAGTCGTGCAAACTAAAAGTTTAAAATATTATTTTATAAACTCACGGTGTACTATTAATATTCTTGGCAGCGTCAGCAGACTTCACACGGGCTGTTACCTCTGTGGGTGGATGTGTGATCAGATGGCAACCATTAGGTGATGTGAATCTGGAATCATTCATCATTAGGTATCATCATCACCAGCCCTTTAATGTCCCCGCTGCTGAGGGCATAGCCAAGTACCTTATCTATTCGAACGCATAGGAAACAAAAGTATGAAACTGACGTATCGTTTTCTTTGTAATACGTCAGTTTCATACATTTTGTATTCTATGCGTCCGTTATAGCAGTTCAGCTACTTCCCAGGGCTACTCTCCCTGCAGTGGCTCCTCTAACAATTCAGTTAGGAAGCACCTTGCAGTAAATGCAATGGTCCTTCGAGCCGGACACATAAATACACATACCTACTCCAATAATAATTATATCACGCAAATTTATCCCCGAATTGGTAGGCAGAGATAAATAAACACCCACGTTTCGCCAATTTTATTACGTCCCATGTATAGGGGGCGAGATTTATTAGTTGTTAAAGATTTGTTTTATAAATTATAATTTGAAACTTACGTCAGTGTGGTTTTGACTGCATTCACTTCGCCAGCCTGCTTTTGCACAGTGATCGCTTCGATTGGCACTCTGTTGTTGTTCTGTAATAATGATCATGCATAATGATAATGCAAGCAAACGTCAAAATTTTAGATTTCTTTTTTATATTTTGTATTATCTGAATGCCATGTCAAATAATACTTAGGAATGGATAGTCTTTTGTCCTTTTTGTTTCAAGTTTCCAATAGATATAGCATGTATTTTAAACTATACCGTGCGTTTAACTAAGTTTGCATTACATTAATTTGTTTGATAAACATCATTAAAATATTCTCATCTATTTTTCTTTGTTGGGGTACTCTAAAGGGCTGGTAATGATGATGAAAGTGGTTTGGCAATTGGTTAAGTTAGCCCGGATTGTGAAACGAATTTTGTGAATTTTTTTGATGTATTTTCTGTCCAACCAGTTCTTTAAACTTATCCTTATACATCATCTAGTAATACTTCGTTCTAGTGACCGATAGATGGCATCACATCTGCTCCTATGACACGAGACCGCTAGCATATCTAGGGCGAAATGTAGGTGTTCACACACCCAAGAATATAGAATAGAATATAGTAGAATATAGTACTGTAGGTATATAAGTCAAGACCTTGGTTGGGGATCCACCGCAGTGCGCGCGAATGGGAGGCGGCGACGCAAGCGCAGTCAAAATCCGCGCGTACAACGTCACCATCACCGTCGACGGTAAGTAGAAAGAGAACGAGCTACTGAAGAATACGTAGCTGAAACAAACTTGATTTTTCATACATAGCTACTGTCAACGGTAGTTCAGACCACCTAAAACTGTCAAATTTATTCTTTCTTTCATCGATTGTTAACATTAATAAATAAATATTTTTACACTCACACCTATCATCTAGCCCAAATTAAGTAGCCTAAGCACTTGTGTTATGGATACTAGATGACGGACATATTTTTAATATAATTATGTATATATATACTTACATAATTCACACCTATATCCCCGAAGGGGTAGGCAGAGGTTAACTAGCACCCACGCTTCGCCAATTATGCTAGGTCCCATGTAATAGTTGGCGAGCCTATTGCCATTTATCGGGCAAAAAAGTCGCAGTGCTTTGCTAGGTGGTAGGTATAAGAGGAACGTTGCTGCCCATTCCTCATCACTGATTTATCCTTAGTCGCCTTGTACGTACTGTATCTTTATTGCTTCATGTGGTTTTTAAAGTGATCGCGCATTTATCCGAGCTGGACGCGCCGAAGTCAACGAATATAATGAAATCTTGGCCCGTGTCAAATCGTCCGATTAGTGAGCGTTCACCTTAAGATGTTTGTTACATTAATTTTGATACCTGCTGCTCCCAATTTTCCTGCTACACTACAAACCCGGCACCCGCAAGGTGAATAAGTATATTGAATACTAAGAGTTTTCAAACTTATTTGCTTATTTATTTAATAGCAAAAGAGAACATACTTATACATGCTTATTCCTAAAAGAAATATCTTCCAGCCCACCTATCATAGGAGCTGTCATGCGAGACGTTAACGTCGTGAACTTACCCAACGTTGGTGTTGACGGTGCACGCCTTAGCCACCTCGCCGGGGTGGAAATGCTTAGGCGAGGGTATGAAGACGGTGGGCATGGCGACCGCGGTGGCGACCGGCCACACGAGCACAGCGCACAGGCGGGCGGTGCGCGTGCGCCTCGCCCGGGACAATGGCGCCGTGATGCCGCACCAGCGCTCCCAGCCCAGCGCGCACAGCGACAAGATGGACGCCGTGCAACACAACACGTCCATGGTGCTCCAGAACGAGCACACGATCCAGTCTGGAACCAACATTCCTACGTAAGCCGCTCTAAAGATGATTGATTTCTGTTTAAAATGTTACTGATTGTGGTCCATGTTACATGCATACAGAAGTCGTACAGTCCTTCCTGACAGGGTCGGTGCGTATTCGTTTTAGTTCTTCACCAAGTTTTAGTAATTAAATGAGAGCTTCCTGATGGAACACCCCATAATTCACCGTGCCGATGTCGGATTCATAGTGTTGAAACTTGGGTCACAAGTCCCAGGCGCTGCCACTGACTCCCCTCTCTGCCACACTATGGACCCGGCACCCGCACAGTGAATCTTTTTCGTCACTTTTGAATTGAATTTTGTCTATTGTCTGGGTCAGCTACTTACTCAAATGAAAAACGAACAGCTCCCTAGCCGCCGCAATGGGCAGCACGCACATGGCCACCAGCAAGTCGGCCACGGCCAGGCTGGCCATGGGGTAGTGCGTGGGCACCCGCACGGCGCGACGCAGCGCGACCAGCACGGCTGCGTTACCGACGAGCGTCACCAACATGACAGCGGCCATGGCGGTCGCCTCCGTGTACCACAGAATGTTTATGGCGCCCCGCGCGTGGATCGGGGTCACTGAGGGCAAAGTACTGAGATATTTAGTCTGTACCATCTTACTTGTCTTATTTGGTAAATTTGGCATAACTTTTTTTTAAAATCACCCATTTAAAAATAAAATAACAAAGTCAATAATCTAGTACAATACATAAAGTACCTTCATAGCTCATTGTTTTTGTTTAAACACCACAAATCGCTTTGTCCATCGCCAGACACTTAGTATGGTGGCAGACACAATAAAAGTACCCCTTATCATTATCATAGTATTAACACACGAACCAGTATCGAATATTCACAATTCGAAACCAAAAATAATCCAATATGTTGACTTACTGATTTCTTAACTTTTAGTGACCACACACGTTATTTACATTTTTGTTTCACTCTCATTTCTATCACATCACTTTTGCACTGAAATGAATATGTTATTTAACTACCTATATATCTTTTAATTAATCAACTTTAATAATAAGTAAAATATGTTGTCATGAAATCAAATGTAAAATTTTAAGTCATCAAATTTATAAATCAAATATAATGAGGGTAGTAGGTACAATGTTAGTTGAGTATTCTCCAATTCGTACAATTTATCTTGTCAGGCGGCGAAAATTTTAACTACAATTTAGCCATACATTTTGACATTTCTATGATACTCATTTCACCATTAGCGACACCATCAACTTACCAGCTAACTGCCGCACTTAGAGACGTCAAATAACATTAATGAGTACATAATGTCAAAAAATGACAATTCAAAACTAGTCGCTATTTTTGCTGAGTCTATGGTCTAGATTTAAATGAGATTTTTTGACATAAAGTACTCATTAAAGTTATTTGACGTCTCTGAGTCTCTGTCTTGCGTCATCTACGATTTTATTTCTCATGCTAATTTTACATAATTGGTAGCGCTTTATTAGGAACACCTATGTGCACTTTAATTTTGTTTTTTTTACTAGTATTTATTTGCCTAAATGGAAAGAGGTCTCTTCAAACTATAATGAATTATGCGGGATATCTCCTCCTACAGGTAATTTTTGAAATACTTCTAGGATTAGGATTTGTAAAGTACTAAAGTGTTTAATTTTTTGTCTTCTATTGATCGCCAGCTATGCAAACCTAAATAAATATTATGCAAAGGGCTGGCTCAAAGCTGGCCTCATATTTTCCTACAACATTAACGTTAGTAAATTAATGGATGATTCGAATTACAGCTGTAATACTTATAGACTTTTTTGCCTATCCTTTTCGCATTTATAGCAATTTTATATGTGTTGCTTGCTGTCATATGAATCAATCTTGTATTTGACCAACTATATAAAAAATGCCGTGTGGTGACGGCACAGTAGAATACAATTGTCACCACCCCAAATCTCTCCCGTGGGTGTCGTACAAGGCGACTAAGGATAAATCAGTGATGAGGAATGGGCAGCAGCGTTCCTCTTATACCATCTAGCTATGTACCTTCTGCGACTTTTGTGCCCGATAAATGGCAATAGGCTCGCCACCCATTACATGGGACCTAACATAACTGGCGAAACGTGGGTGCTAGTTCACCTCTGCCTACCCCTTCGGGGATATAGGCGTGATTTATGTATGTATGTATGTATATAAAAAATATCGCGCTGACTAGTGTTTAGGGACAAGAAAAGAAAAGACGATGAATAATTTTATTCCTTTATTGTCAATTAGGGGAAAAACATTTAAAAGTTCATTCTCCTCAAAATTTTAGAATATTACAAAGAAATGCGTTCAATAATAATAATCATGAAATGTATTTACAGGTGTTTATAACTAAAAGTAGATCCTCTTAAACTACGCCGAATAGTTTAAATTACAAACATGGTCCCTACCCTTAAAACTAATTTAAAGGCACGCAGAGATTGAAGATCTTATGGAAATACATTTGTGCCCATCTCATACACAAGTACTCGAGTACAGTTCGCATGGACTAACCAGAATTACATTTAATTTTCCTATAACATCTGCCTCGACAGTACATTCACTTTACAAAAATATATTAAACAAATATTTGTTTAGAAAATTCTCATTAATTAGTCATGCCAGTTTTTCACTACCAACTTTTCGGAAAATATGTATCTTTACATCTTTGTTCAACAAAGACACAGACAAAGGCGTATAATGACAAATAAAATTTTATTAATCTATATCATTCTGTTTTTTAACGAAAAAATGATGAATTTAATGAAAGAATGACGATGAAAAAATTATTGGCTGTACATCGAGACATTTCTATTTACATTTGTACTCTGATAAGTTTGGATAACTCAATAGTACCATCACTTATATTACACATTTATACGAGAATGCACAAAGGAAGCACGCGTTTCGCTTAACAGTACTCTAACTTAATCTAATTAATAGTTACTGTATCACTGAACTGGTGAGAACACGTACAAAAAAAGATATGTCGTTTACCGCTTAGAAAGGTTTACAAAATGGCGGGACTTTACAAAATGGCAGGGCTTTCAAGATGGCCTCTTAAATTTAGCAACTTTCCTTGAATTCGAACAATGACATACTCGGCTCGTTGGCACTTGACAATGACACAGAAAATGTTCACCTTAACAACTAAGATAACACTACGAAGATCATACTTTCGAACTTTTAAATATTATATTTAAGAGATAATAATAAAAGTAATATTTACAATGTTGCAAGCATTTCACACGATCAACATAATTGATAGACTTAAACGCTAAGCATTAAAATAATATCATACAAATGTGGATTTCTAAAAACAATTGAGCACAGAGTGACGTGGTCCCGAATTAAGCGATCAGGGGCTTTACTGTTATATTCTAACGCAAGTACACACTTTGTAGAGCTATTTCGCGGTCATATAGCGTTAAGCTTTCACAATAAGGCCCCAGGAATTTAGAAGATTCATGTAAAGCGAACAATGGAATGATGAGATCTTAAAGTACGTTGGCGTACTTCTTGGAAAACGCAACAATGGAGTGGTGATCGACCGGGAATGTATCATTCGTGAGCAAGCTAAGCTAACGAATCACAAATTGACCGTCGCTATTATAAGTCTAGTCATAAATAAATTTATATTTTATCCAAAATTATGATATCTGAAAAAATAAAATTTCAATCGAATAACTAAGCTCTTTAGTGTGAGGACGATCATTTCATTTGTTTCATCAAATTTCATTTGATTTTTTGTGTTCCATTTGGGAAATGGTGAATTGGAAAAATATAACACTTACTTTTGAAAACACCCTATTTTAATTATGTGTAATTATTACTATTTAATATCACTTAATTTATGAACCTAGCATTAGAGAGTAACCTTTTCGCGACCACCCCTGGACCATGGAAGTTTGAATACGGAATGACTTAGGCAAATGGAAGATCCACGGCTTCGAATCTCGAAGAGCCCAATAACACAAATCGGAATCGTTTCACTGATCAACTCAGAGTCATTGATAAAATGAATTCGAACTGTCTTCAGCTATTTTATAGAAGACATGAGTTTTGTATCTTTGAGTATACAGGTGAAAGAATCAATCCAATACAAACCCTTCTAATTATATTAGGTCAAATCGAATAAGACAATATCATTTTATTTCAATTCAACGCCAATTCTGAATCTGTTTCAAAAAGGCGACTTAGTGAGAATTCAAAACCAAAAATTCGCAAATATTCTTGTGACAATTATTGATTAATGTAGACAGTGAATCTTCTCCGAGATGCGGTTTTTTCACCTTAAAATTTGGCATTTTATCTCTGTATTAGATACCTAATATAACAAATCTACATAATATTAATACCACATAATCTAGTCTAACGAATCACACATAAATAATATCCCCTCAATTATCAAAAACAATCTCAAAATGTGAAATATTATAATATATTCCCATTAAAATTAATTATTCAAAACACTGAGTTATATATAAACAAGTCAATAAAAAAACATTCAACAACAACAATTTACGTATAAGATGTCAATTGAGGCATCGGTGTATTATTAACATTACACTTACATTGAAAAATGGAACCAAATATTACCTCAAATAGGTTAAAAATGGAACTGGTGTAAGGATTGAAATTGTTTAAATGAATTTTACACTACAATGTCGGGCAATCTGGTGGCAAAACACAAAAGGAAAGTGTAATGCAGGAAATAGAATGGTTATTTATTTCAGATTTTACCTTAAATTCACAAAAATCAGAATACAGTTATAACGAAAGTAGTCCTTCGTCTCTTTTTAAGAAAACACTGAATCAGTTGACGATTCAGTTTTTAAGAATTAGGGGGGCAACAATTTGACGTTTACCCATAATAGGTACAGTCTAAACAATATTTCAATTCAGACAAGCAAGCAATGATAAACATTATTGGTCCCATTTTTTTATATATGACTGTATACGTAAAGTACACAAGATGCAAAATTGCCTGATATGCAAAATATTAACATTACAATATACCTAATCATGAAATATATTTTACCAACTGCGTGACAAATGTTAATACACCGAAAAGTCTTGTCATGTGGTGAGATTGTGAGTTAGTGTGTCATACAAACTACAAAACCCCTTCAAGTATTGGGCATTCCAATATGGCGAATATATTACTTACCTACCTCTCGCTCGCTCTGCGTAGCGAGCGAAAAAGATAGACTCTATTTAGAATACCAACCTCTTAAATAGGTTTGTACGCAACGAGTCATGGCTCCATACATCAGTCTATAAGCGGCACTATAGCACCTCGAGATTTCTATAATTCGAGTAGGTACGTCTCTTGTCTTCCCAGAATTAAATGCCATAGATTTCTTGCTTTTTTTTTTCTTAAAACTAACACAGACTATACAGTCTTAAGAATACATTTCTTTAATTACACTTATTTCGACCAACAATTTCTGAAGACGTCCCAAATTTTTTAATAAAAAAAAATACAAGAAAGCCACTGGCATTAAACGCCAACTTGAACTATGTGCCTTCAATATTTATTCATAACTTTGTACAAATTTATTGGCGCGAGCCATCATTTTTACATTACGTCACCTAAACACCTTAAAGAGTAACAATAGATCACCGGCCTTACTACGTAACGATAAAAACAACTTTGTTCAATTTTCTTTTATATATAAATTCACTTTTATATATAAATGGCTTCCGTAGCACCCTTGTTTGTCTGTTGCATGTCGTTGGGTGATAGCGCGGCGCGGTCTGACCAGTCGGAGTGGGGGGACTGCGTGAGCGGTGTCTGGGGGGAGGGGGTCGACCAGTGGTCTGGGGACTCCGGCGATGGCGTCGGGAACGTTTCCCCTAGGCCCCAGCTGCCGTACAAACCTGCACGGGAAAAATAATGCCCATTATTAATATATCACGGTACAAATTGGAAACTTCTGGTCTTCTATGCTGGCCTGGGAGCGGACAAATAACGCAGAAAGGGCCAGCCCCGACTTATGCCATGGGTGTCGCAAAAGTCGACTAAGGGAGATTGCCCGGTGCAGACCAATAAGCACCCTGGGGCACCCGAATGTTGGAGGGCAAACCACCAACAACAGCATACCCAAAGAGGGTTGGTGTCAGGCAGGCGACCGGCTGTAAAACCTAAGTCAAAACCTTGAGCAGTATGGATTGGGACGTAGTCATTCCAATTTCACTCTCCGTTCTGTTTCTTTCTTTAAAAGAATCTTCATCATCACCAGCCCTTTAATCTCCCCACTGCTGGGGCACGGGCCTTCCCTATTGATGTCAGAATATAGGGAGATTGGGACTAATTACAACAATACTCACTTAAGCTACTGAGTGCTGGATGCTGGGCTCCCTGTACGTGACCGAGGGCGGCTGCGTGCGTCATCATGGCTTGCAGCTGGGGGTTGTGCTGGCCGTTAGCTCCTGAGAATAAAATACGTTACAGTCAAATCCGGCTCGAAGGGCCATTTTAAATGTTTTTTTTTCGTCATTGCGCAAGTCTGCACCCGTGACATAAGACACTGCTTTATTCCCTTGTGATATAATTTACTATTATGTTAAAAAGGGAAGCTCTTGCCCTTCACTTCACCTGATGGTAAGTGACGATAAGGGGCGAAGATTGAATCGAACTTCACCTGGAACCCTCAACCACAGAGGGGCTGGCTATCTTATCACAAATTGTCGGAACACAATAACGGTGTTAACATTATTATTATGGCGACAGATTTCTGATAAAGTGGTGGTAACTAGCCAGGCGGACTTGAAATGTCCTACCACCAACCAAGCTTCTATATACTTAACCGTTTACTGACGACAGAAAAAATACAATGGGCATGGTGACTAATTTTGAAAACTACACCAAATTGTTTTTACGTATCTAGTTTACGAAAAAACTTCTAGAAGCACCGCCCACCGCCTAACTCGATTGCTAAAGCAAAAGCTTATGACGTTTATGACGTCAAAAGTTTATGACGTCATGCTGACATTTCGCACCAAATGCACCTAAACTATTAGCGATAGCTTTGAGCGAATGATCATAGAATGATTTTGTATGAATTTGGCACAAAATCCCTACCGCCTAAAAATTCAGGATGGCTGCTATAGCCGTAAGCAGTGCATTGCCTATATAGTTATCATCAGCAATCGAGTTAGGCGGTAGGCCCCAGGTCGCTGAATAAAGAGCTTGTCTCACCGAGGTGCGCGAGCGCAGAGTAGGCGGCGGCCGCGGCGGCCGGGTGGTCCAGGTGGTGCGAGTGGTGGTGCGAGTGGCGCAGCGCCGCCATGTGCGCCGGGGACGTCGGCAGCGACGGCCGCGACTTGCCCGGCGACGGGGAGCCTGCAAGGGAGTACATTTTCTCAAACATGCACGGAAATCAGTGAAGGTTGTCATCCAAAAAATGATTCCATTTTGACTATCGCCATCTTGGCGCTGTGGCACTGGTGTACGAAGGTGAACGTCCACGGAACTAATAATAGAGATGCATTTATACATACATACATAAATCACGCCTATATTGACGAAGGGGTGTGCAGAAGTGAACACTAGCACTCACTTTCGCCAATTATGTTAGGTCCCGTGTAATAGGTGGCGAGCCTATTGCCATTTATCGGGCACGAAAGTCACAGCACATTGCTATTGCTAGGTGTTATAAGAGGAACGCTGCTGCCCATTCTTCATCATTGATTTATCCTTAGTCGCCTTGTACGACACCCACGGGAGAGATTTGGGGTGGTGACAATTGTATTCTACTCTGCCGTCACCACACGGTTGCAATGTTGTATGATGAAAATCCTTTGCTGGCGCATTGTTTGAATTTGGAACATTACACGCTCCAGCAATGTTGTATGAAACATGTTGGCGTGATTCTGACATGACTTACTTATTCATATTATTATTTTTGATATTTATTTGAACATTCTATAAATTAGATAGAAATAGTAGATTTTCCATCAAGTGCATAAAACGAATCATTTTTGTCCGAGACTTTTAGCAGATATAATGATAGTAATGTCGAGGATAAAAATGGTTTTGTGGACGAGTTAGAAACTCTGCTTTTCACTTCGATTGCGAGGAAATAAAATAGTAGTTTATCATAACATTTCTTAAAATTCAAACTAAAATTAGTACAGTTTTGAATACTGAAGGAAATTGTTTTTCCCATTGATATTAGGCTTGGGCTGCAGACCTATACAGCCAAGTTTAAAATTAATGTTAAAATAATAATTTTCTTAAATTAATTTAATAACTTACCGTACCTACTTGAATTAAAATTTTAATATCTTTTATGTTTTAAAAAACACATTAGGGAAATAAATTTAGGTAAATATTATAAAACAACAAAATATATCTCTGAATTTCTTATTTTGTTTAGCTGCATGGCTCATTTTTTTGCCTTAATATAGACACATTTATGAGTAGATACGTTAATGCTCTAGAGCACAAAATTCGATTTTGTGCAGCCTATATCCTGCACAAATGAGCACTTTCAGAGCATGAGAAGTGAAAAATAAATTACAAGGAAAAAGGCTTACCAATGTAGGCGTGCGGCGAGCTGGTATGGTTGCTGTGTGTGGGGGAATGATTGGAGTATGGTGGCGACAGTGATGCGCCCAATGCGCCGCCGCCGTACGACTGCTGCAGCGTCTGACCCGTCTGCAACAAAATAAACAATTTTTGTTCACCCATCCAATGACCGGCCTAAGCGAACGTTGCTTAGTTTACGCAATCGCAGACCGAGCGCGCAAGACACTACGCTATCGAGCTCCTCAGATATAGTCCGACAACTTCGTGCGCGACCTTTCTGCGAGGTAAGAGACGGCGGTGGGGACGCGGCACTCCAGATGTTAGCGGGGGCGGGTCATGCGGGGAGGAGGGAGAACTCGTGCAATACAGCATACAATACGTCAGCCCCCCAAACATCTCTCACCCCACAGGAAGGTCGGGCACGAAGTTGTTGGACTGTAACGCAGTTCTTGCAACCGATCTCTAGAACAGAAGGTTCCAACCAAAAGCGACTCTATTCCCATGGCAGCAAAGCTCACCTTGACGCAGTCCTCATAGCTGGGCGGCTGCTTGTGCTGGACGAGCTGCTCCATGCCCGCGAACTGCGCCATCGTGTTCGAGTACAGCGACGTCGCGTCGTACGGTGACGGCAAGTCCTGGAAACACTAGGCCGCGTTAGCACGGTACGATACATTCATGATATAATATGGCGCTACTGGGAATCAATTAATACATTAATGAATGAATTGATGAATAAACTGATGAATGAATCGATGAATTAATTGATGAATATATTAATTGATCAATTAACGAATAAATTTATGAAACTATGAATGAATTAATGAAAGCAGTAATGATTGATAACGTTTTAATGCGCATGGACAAGGACTTGAAGATTACTTGGTCAGAAAAACTTCGAAAAAATATTCCTTGTAACTCTTATGTATTTACTTGTAGGAATATTAGGAAGAAAAGCAGCTAAAATATACTAAACCACAACATGTGGACTTCGGAAACCTAAATATTTTCAGCTATCTTTAAAATTACCTATATTCTATAGTATGTAACATGTGTTTAATTACCTGTAAATTTTGCAGTGGCGATTCGACAGGGCTGAGGCTGGAGCCTAGGCTCTCCACGCTCTGAGGCACCTCCTGCGCCACTTTCTTGTTATTCTTTTTTACACTTGGCTTCCTGTAAACAAAAATCCACATCAGTACTGCTTTTGTCTAGTTAGTGGCGCCATATGTCGCAACTAGTGGGTACCTAGACGAGTATTTAGCCGGTTACATCTTGTAATAAAATAGAATAGAGACCAACTTTATGTATGTCTGTTGCCTAAGGACCGGCACAGATTAGTGGCACGGCATGGCAGGGTATTTTTAGGCGACGAATAAAAATATAAATAAAGAGTATGAAAATAAAGTTGCAAGTTCAACGTTGAAGGTCGTAGGTCCTCGTAGGTCGCCTCGGCATCCCTCGGAACGGTTTGGCAGTCTTCGGGATACCGAGAGATACCGCGACAAGACAATACCTAAGAGCGCCTCGGTATACATAAGGACGCCTCGGCACGCTAAGGATACCAAGGCATTGTGACGCCAGTGTGCGCTTACATGTAGGGATGCCGAAGGATCCCTTGCCTTGCCGTGCCGCAATGTGCGTCGGGGATAAGGGGGTCGCTAGAATTTTTCATCCTATAAGGGGGTCACGTAGGTAATTAAAAATATTGAAAAACACTGCTTTTAGACAAAGTACTCACCGTCTGATCTGCGTATGCTGCAGGTTATTGTTGTCGTATGGTTGGTCGGGGCTGTCCGGGCCGGCCTTCGCTCGCGCCTTCTTCGGCTTGCCCTTCGCGGCCGACGCTATCACCGTGGGCTGGCTGATCAGCTGTGGGTGGGGGTTCGGCGATGCTGTGGAAGGATGAAAGAAATAATTAAATCTCTCCCGTGGGTGTCGTACAAGGCGACTAAGGATAAATCAGTGATGAGGAATGGGCAGCAGCGTTCCTCTTATACATACCACCTAGCAAAGTACTGCGACTTTTGTGCCCGATAAATGGCAATAGGCTCGCCACCTATTACATGGGACCTAGCATAATTGGCGAAGGTATGTATTTATTAACATTATTACTCATATCCAGTAAAAAATACAGTTTAGTTAGTTGGGAGACGATTCGTTGTTTTCTTTCGAGTTAAAAGTTGTAAATATTTAAAAAAAATCAAACACAAAAATTTAACACCTGTACTTAGTTTGATTTTTGGCCTTCAACTGACCTGATGGTAAGTGACAGTAAAGGCGGGTTTACACAGTCCGAATACCTACACTCGGAATAAAAGGCCTCGGACCTCGTACTCGGATTATACACGATATGATTAACGTCCGAGTAGTCATCCGAGGGCACTCGGTATGAGCGCACTCCAGAGGTCGCGGGTTCGATCCCCAGGGGGGTACAAAATTTTTACACGGTTTGGTGGTGGGACTTCTTCCAAGTCCTGGCTAGCTACTGCCATCACATCAAAATCTGTTGCCATAATAATAATGTTAACAGCATTATTGTGTTCCGACAATCGTGATAAGATAGGCAGCCCCTCTGTGGCTGAGGGTTCCGGATCTTCGGCCCTTATCACCACTTACCATCAGCGATCTCTTCCCCGAGGAGATGTGTCCACGTCCCGTGCTACGGGGGCAGCTGAGATGAAGAGCGAGAGCTTCCCGGTCTAAAAAAAGCAAAGTTCCCAATAGACTTACTCATGAGGTGGTGGTGCTGGGGCGGCGGCCTCGGGCAGTGCTCGTCCAGCAGCCGCACGATGTCGTCGTGCATCCGCTCCTGCGCCACGTCCCTCGGCAGCCGGTCCATGTGGTCCGTGATCTCTCTGTTCGCCATCGCGTCGAGCAGCGCCCGGCAAGCGCCGTAGGAGCCTTCTCTGGCGCCGAGGAATAAGGGAGTCTCGTCCTGTGGGCAGAGCGCAGAGCGTGTTATAAGGACCATAATCGCGTGCTGCCTCCTACCCTCGCCGTCGTCAGCACCAGCCCTTTAGAGTTCAGCTGGGGCACAGGCCTTGCAGAATATGTATAGGAAGAATGGGCCATAACCCAACAAGCTAGCCCAGTGTGTATTGATAGTATAATTTATTAAGGTAATAAAATAGGCCGTGTGGTGACGGCAGAGTAGAATACAATTGTCACCACCCCGAATCTCTCCCGTGGGTGTCGTACAAGGCGACTAAGGATAAATCAGTGATGAGGAATGGGCAGCAGCGTTCCTCTTATACCACCTAGCAAAGTACTGCGACTTTTGTGCCCGATAAATGGCAATAGGCTCGCCACCTATTACATGGGACCTAACATAATTGTCGAAACGTGGGTGCTAGTTCACCTCTGCCTACCCCTTCGGGGATATAGGCGTGAATTATGTATGTATGTATGTAATAAAATATATCCGTATTAATGTCTGCAGATGCAGCCAGGACTGGGTAATTAACCAATCCTTTTATGTCCTTATTTCTGTAAGAACCATCTCTTTAATGTCCCTACTGCTCTAGGCCTAGCACGAGAAGTGGACAAAATATCTCGCCATCCCTTGACCGTGTTTTGTCTCCAGATTTAGTGCAAGTTAGAGCGAGAAGAATTTATTTTCCCCGTGAGGGGTTTTTTTTTTCTCCACGTCCCGCGCTACGTCGTAACAGGCTGGTCTGGAGGAGCAGATATAATAATAATAATAATATAATGAATAGACGAACTTTGATTTTTTATATTTCTTTCATAGCACAGGGGACCTAATAAGGCCGCGTTACGCAATATTGCTAAAATGAATTCATTTCCAGAATTCTTGGCAGATCATAAGCAATTCCTCTAATTTTCGTAAAATGGTCTCAATTCTAAGCAGAATTGCAGCAATTCAATTCTTTAGCAGATTCAAATTTGGTGGTATGTTGCCACATGTGAATAATAAAAAACCCGTACTTGATCGAAGTTCACCGGTTTCTACTTTTTACATTTCTTTATTAAAATAATAGGTAAGTCTCATAGAATAATGCAATACATAATAAATAACAGTGAAAGTATACAATAATAATTGAAATCTCTAAGTTTAAAGACCATAAAGCGAAATGTAAAGTTTTTAATTAAATATATATTTACAACTGGCAAGTGGCAACAGTTACGTCTCACAGCACAAGGTTTACGCAAACTTGAAATTTGAAACTTCTATTGGAAGTGAGCACTTGAGTTTGATAAATCTCGGTTCTAGGGGTTTTTTTTTACAGTTTAACACATTCCAATTGTTTTATGGGATCAACATGGAATCTGAAATCCACTTACGTTTTTGGAAGGGCTATACGATTATTAGTTTGTGGGTTGTGTGTTGGTGTACTAGTGCAAAGTGTTGTAATTTAATATTACTTCGGTCAAAGTAAGTTCTAACGATTGTTTTACTTAGTTTCATTGGTTTCATGAACAAATGCTTCATGATCATCGCATATGTGCAACAGTTGTTCAAATCAAATAATATATTGCAGAAATGGACAGACGTGCACCTAGCAGAGTGTCTGAGGCTCAGTGGGGAATACTCATAGAGTATTTAGAACGAAACCCCAACCTAGCTAGGGCACGAGGATACAATAATTCTGCACAAGGAAGAGCAGAGTCGCGCCACCGTGTTAAACTCTGAGGGCTCTGGCACAACCAAAACACATAAGGAGTGGTCCATTGTAAGTACTTAAGCAATGAATAATTAAATATATTTGAATTCTATATCTATATTAATTTTACTCCTTTTGTTTATAGTATGTCAGCAACTACAAAAGTAAACTTAAAAAGATAGTTGCTGATATAAATGCAGATGCGACTTCCAAGGCAGTAGGTTGTCGGAATGGGACCACCGATTCTTGGCTCTATTGGGCCCAGGATTCGGCCAGACTGCTCCTTGGGTGATGGTTCAATCCTTTCCTGATGAGGTAATGATTCTTAACAAATATGTTTTTATTTTATTACAATGATTTGAATAAATTAGGCGGCCGGCTTGGTCGAATGCTCATCGCTGGTTATTGGTAATAAATAAATAATTATATAAAACAAATGTTGTGCTATACAATCCTAGGGATCTAGTTAATCATACTTACTCGTTTTTTATAATATTACGGTCTTCGCGTGTCTGTGGGAAACAGATATATTTTCCTCTAAAATATTCATTGTTAAGGGCTTGTGTCACAGCCCTCATACAATTAGACACACTTACTTGGTGCATTTTATGGTTGGCACTGCTTCCTATAAATCTTTGATAGGACCCAGAAGCATAAAAACTTAGTGCACTTAACACCTAAAACAAAGGTAAAATATATTCGTAACCTATCTTAATACGTACTTAAACTTTAAACAATAACTAATAAGAATCTTATGGGAAAGGCACTGTAAAGTACCTTTACATTATTTAAAATATTTATAGAATTAGGTACTTACCTTAGCCACAGTACTTATTCCACCACGTCGAGCTATTAAATAAGGCTCCAACTCATGTATGAGGTCGCGACACAAGCCTTTATTGAGACGAAATAGTCCTACAAATTCTGGATCCGGTATCTCGAAAGCTATCTCCAGTTTTCGTAGAGACACATTTCGTCGACGGTGCATAATGCTTTCCGTAATACGAGTAATACGAGTATGTTCTAAAAAGTTCTCATAGAGACCTTAAATCTGCCATTATTAATTATTTTTGTGGAAAGTACAAAAAAAGAATTGCGAGATGTTGCTCGGGAGTAACTTTTTATGATTCTGCTAATTGACACGCGAGCAATTCCTATTGTGTGAACCATTTTAGCAATCCCCATACAAAATTGTCAAATGAATGAATTGCGGCGGCAGAATTGTATCCGAATCATAATATGAATTGCGAGCCAAGTGGCCATTTTGTGATTTCTAATCTAATTCATATTATGAATCTAGTGAGAATTGCTCGAAGCGGCCTTTTTAGGTCCCCTGTTCTCCTGCAATGGGCAATGGTGCAAACACACGAAGATGTTTGGAGAGAAGTGAGTCGTACATCGAAAAATCATCAAAATTAATCACGAAAAGAGGAGCTTGACGGCGCAGCTGCTAGCGCGCTCGGCCTGCGATTGCGTAAACTAAGTAAATAATACCAAAACTATAATGGCAGAAAAACATTTTCAAAACACGACGCCGCGACCCGATTTAACGCGACGCGCGTTGAGTCGAATCAAATGTATTGGTTTTCTATGGCCAGAATCACACTAGGAACATCCGACGCGACGCCGGATTGTTCGGTGTCTACGCGTGGAGTCGCGTCACGTTTCAAAAATGTGTCATGGTCAAAGTCATCCATATAGTAGGGACATAAATAGTAGGGCCATAAATGACGTGTGGTGACGGCAGAGTAGAATACAATTGTCACCACCCCAAATCTCTCCCGTGGGTGTCGTACAAGGCGACTAAGGATAAATCAGTGATGAGGAATGGGCAGCAGCGTTCCTCTTATACCACCTAGAAAAGTACTGCGACTTTTGTGCCCGATAAATGGCAATAGGCTCGCCACCTATTACATGGGACCTAACATAACTGGCGAGACGTGGGTGCTAGTTCACCTCTGCCTACCCCTTCGGGTATATAGGCGTGATTTATGTATGTATGTATGTATAAATAGTAGGGATCCACACAAACCTTGTCGTCTTGCGCGTCTCTATTAGCGCCATGCATGAGCAACACGTTGACCGCGTCCACGTTGTTGACGGCAGCCGCCCAGTGGAGCGCCGTCTTGCCGCTGTTGTCTGCCGCGTTGATGTCCGCGTCCGCGTTTATCAGGTCCTCCACCATGCCTTCGATCGCCAGCCTGTGGACGGAATGTGGATTTCAGAACGGACTATTATAAAATAAAAGGTTCCTATCTAAAAAAAACGACTTATAATTACAAACCACCGGTTGTATACCAAATGGGACGTTTTATCGGGTTGTACATTTTGGATCTGGCCTTTTTGCAACGCATTTTTTGTTTGCATTCCATATTCAGAAGTTTAACATGTTGAAACTTGGACATTGTGCGACTTTGGCATTGTTGTACTCACAGGCTACCCGAGGACATTACAAGATTCACATTATAGATTACATAAATCATTCCTATTTGACCCCCCCGATTGAGTAGGCTGAGGCAAATAATGTTTGGTCCCGTGCAATAGGTGGCGAGCCTATTGTAATCTATCAGCCAAGATTCCGGGTTCGATCCCCAGGGGACTACAGATTTGCCTGGTTAGCTACCACCATCTAATCAACATCTATCGCCATAATAATAATGTTAACAGCATTATTGTGCTCCGACAATTTGTGATAAGACAGCCAGACCGCGATTGAGGGTTCCAGGTGCAGCTCGATTCCATCTTCGGCCCTTACCATCAGGTGAGATGAAGGCCAAAAGCTTATCTGTCTAGCATAAAAAAATGTCCTATAGTCTGACAAGTTCGTGCGCGACCCTCCTGCGGTACGAGACGGTGGCGGGGATGAGTCACAGCTCTGGATGTTAGCGGGGGCAGGCGAGGCCCCGTCCCCGCCACCGCCCCTCATACCGAACGAAGGTCGCGCACGAAGTTGTCGGTCTATTGAGCCCGACGCGAGCATTCAAAGTCTGTACTGACCTGGCAGCAAGGATGAGTGGCGTGGTCCCGTCGTGCATTCTGGCGTTCAGGTTGGTAGCCCTGTTCCTGAGGAGGATCTGGAAGACGCCCATGGCATCGGCCGCCACCGCCGCGTGCAGCGGCGTCCGGCCGGTGTTGTCTTGGGAGTTGGCGTCGGCGCCGGCGTCTAAGAGACGCTTCGCGGCGTCGGCTCGCGCGTATCTGTGGGGGTAGACAAAGAAATTAGCAGATTAATAAATCAAGAGACGAAAACTCTTAGCACTCCATGGATTCACCGTGCGGGTGCCGGGTTCATAGTGTGTCAGAGAGGGGAGTCTGGACTTGTGACCCAAGTGTAGGTTTAAGAGTAAAATTTAAGAGGAAACCTATGTTAGCGGAAGAATTTTAGGTATGAACGTTGAAGGACGTAAAAGGAGAAGAAGAACAAGTTAGAAGTAGAAGAGATGCATGGATTGTGTTAAGGAGCATTACGATAGCGAAAGGAGTGGACGAAAAACTGGTGAAGGACAGAGAAGAGTGAAAAAGAAAACATGTTGTGCCGACCCCGCCTAGAGCGGGATAAGGGCTGGACAGATGTTACTTTTCTCCAACAGGGGTAGGTAGAGATCAATCTGCCTCTCTGCAGTCACCACACGGCAAGAATACTTAATGATTGTCGTGATATACAGACATATAAATTATTGATAGACGGGAAAGGCGTTGAATATCGCTGACACTGTTCTAGCTTGAAGTACTCCAAGAGTTCAAATACATTATGAACGGAACTCTGAAGAAAATGCCACATGTTTCTGAAAGATTCTACGACTTACGGCGGGTCCCAATATTCTATAAACAGTTGAAGATAGACGTACTACAGCTTAGTTCCTTAGCAAAACTTCTTTTATCGTAACAATTATAACAAAAAATGCCAGGCAACTAAACTTTGGTAAGCTTACTTTTAACTGTAGACAGAATAAAGGGGCCCGCCGATATTGAAATCATCTGCAAGTACTCACCTAGCAGCAAGGTGCAAGCTAGTCTCCCCGGTCTTGTCCATCGCCGCGTTCAGCTGCGCGCCCTGAGCCACAAGCTCCGATATGATATGCGCCGTCTGCTCGTCTTCGGCATCCGAACCAGTATCCAGTCCTCCGCCACGGACCGCCGCCACCATGAGCGGCGTCATGCCCAACGGCCCGCGTGCGTCCACGTCCGCGTGGCTATCGTGCTGGAAGAAGGTGACAGACGATTTTAGCTTTTGTTAATATCTGATTGAAATGACAAATTCGCTTAGAACCGGTTCTCTCTTAGTTTTTATCATGAGAATATTCAAAAACATTTTATACCGGATATTATTTGACGTCCAGTCTCAATATCGTCAAATCAAAAATCAAGTTAGTACAAAATAACTTAAAAACTTTGAAGCTTTTGGTTATTTTCAAGATTTATTGAATTTGTCTGTAGGTATCCGTCTTGAATTATTATTATAACGGAATACGAGTATTAACTTAACAGATCCAGCCTCATTACAAAATTACTTAAATGTTTACTGCTTTTGGTTATTTTCAAGATTTTTTTCAATTTGTTTGCAGGTATCTTTCTTCAATTATTATAACAGATAATTATCTAATACTTACTATTGCTGGAGGCGTCATCATGCTAGTAGGCACTCTGATATCCCTGATATCAGCTGCCTCAAGATGCTGCGGCGTCCATCCCCTTGAGTCGTGTGTAGCCTCTTCATAATCAGTAATCGCTGTATGGTCCGACGCATAGCCCCCTGGTGCACCATTAGCATCCCCTGGTCCTCTAGCTCTCTTGGCTCTAGGAGGCGCTGACCCATCATCGTCCTCATCAGACCAATGCGGTGGACCCATATGGCCACCGTTAATATCCACATCTATACATCCAATCGATCCCTTATTCAAGTTCCTCATTTCTTGCCCATCGGGTCCCCGGCGCCTTGATCTTCGTCGAGTCGACGAGTTCGATCTTGGGAACCCTTCAGGGAACCAAGTTATGCCTGCAGCGCGTTTTCTCTGAGCAGTGACTAGCACACCGATCGCTAAGCCGGCGAGTAAAACCAATATGACACCAATGAAAACGTATTTGGAATTAGTCGGCCCTTCTTCTCCGCCGGTAGGCGTGTTCACACCCTTGACTTGGAAGATCGGGAAGTCTGGCGACAACGAGTGTTTTGACGCGGTGGCTGCTAGGAACTCCGCCGCTTCCTGAGCAGAGAAGAAGCACTCTGAACCCGACATGGTCGTGCACTTTCTGTTGTCTATTTCCAAATAAACGTGCACTCCAGACTGAGCTCTCTCAGTGAAAACAATGTGGTGTTTCTTACCGAACTCAGTATCTTGCAGGCCAACGTCTTTCAAGCCTTTCCAGGGCAAAATCATGTCGTTTCCTAGATGGTCCTTCTTGATCCGGACTGTAGTTCGCAGTTGATGGCCCAAATCCCGCAGAAAGGCTATAGAGTTTTCTTTGAAAGTCCTCATGTCCATCAAAAGTATGATCGATATTACACCCTCGGCGAGTTCCGGCGGTTCGTTTTCACAATCGAGACCATCCCAGTTACATTCGGCGTTGTTGCATCCATAATCGCAGTGTCCGTTCGCGTAATGCTTCTGGCAATAGGCATCGTAAATGGGGTTGCAACGCTGCAGCGATTTCTCGCAATCCCTGCCATCGAACAAGCAACCCTGAGTATTGCAGACTTCATTGCACTCGCCGTTCATGAACACTTCCCAGCACTTTATGGGGGCAGTGCAGTTCGCCCAAGGATTTATGCCCAGGGAACAGTCATTGCCGTCGAATCCACAGGCGTAGGTATTACACTCCTCATCGCAACGGTGGTCGCCCTGTTTTTCCTTGCAACCCAGTTTCACGCATTGTTCCCTCTGGAAAGCCAAGTCAAGCTCCTGTAGGCTCAACGTTGGGTTTTTACTATTGTAAACACCAGTGACAGGGACTCCATAGCCGCCTCTTGAATGTGGATCGTGGATATCACAAGTTTTGCCGGTCCACTGGCGCGGGCAGTAGCACAGGAAGTCTCCAGGTTTATCTATGCATCTGGCTTCTGGGTGTTTACATGGATTGCTGAGGCATTCGTTCATGGAATCTATCTCGCAGTTGATCCCTGAGAGCCCTGAGGGGCAGTCGCAGACGTAGTCCCCAATCTCAGATGTTCTACAGTAGCCTCCGTTTTGGCACGGGTTGGAGTCGCACGCGTAGCCGGAATACTCGCAGTTCTTGCCGTAGAAGCCCTCGTTGCACAGACACTCGTGTCCTCTTTGGGTAGCTGTGCATACACCGCCGTTCTGGCAAGGGGAGTTGGCACAGAAGTTGACTTTGGCTTCGCAGTGTCTCCCCATGTAGCCTGGTTTGCAGTTGCAATGGTAATCGTTGACTAGCTGAACACAATCCTGGGTGCCAGGCGGGGCGCATGGGTTGGACAGACACTCGTTGATGTCCCCCTCGCACCTCGGGCCGACGAAGCCAGGGGGGCATTTGCATTCGAACCCGCCCACTTTGTCCTTGCAAGTGCCATTGTTGTGGCAAGCGTCGGGATTGAGCTTGCAGTCGTCGACGTTGAGCTCGCAGATTTTGCCAAGCGTGCCAAAGGGGCAGGAACACGAGAAATTGTTGATGAGATCGTGGCACGTTCCGCCATTTTGACAAGGGTTCGGTAGGCAGTCATTTACGTTGTGTTCGCAGTTCTGGCCTTGGAAGCCCTTGGCGCACTGGCATTGGTATGTGGCGACGAGGTCTTTGCAAATGGCGCCGTTTTGGCACGGAGCCGATTCGCACTCGTTGATCTCTTTCTGGCAGTACGAGCCAGTGTAGCCGTCGAAGCAGTGGCATCGGTGCGAGTTGCCGATGTCGTCACAGGTGCCGTTGTTGCAGAGCTGCTTCAACTTGACACCTGGTGGAGGGAAATATATTTAGTGACATAATATAGACGCAAAGAAAATCAAGTTAGAAAAAAATCGAAATGTCCTGATGCGGGAATCGAACTCACGTCCTCTGCAATCTGGTTGCCTATACCAATTGGCCAATCAGGACGTTAGTTAACTTGCCAAAATTTCTCTGAAAGTTCAAAAATGTAGAAAATAAAAGTTTCTTTCTAATCATCAGGACAGATAACTGTTAAGCATCAGGGCAAATAACTTTTCGATTTTTATCTAATCTTAATCAAATTAAGGACTAATAATAATTGCGGAGTTGGGTCTCTTATAAATACAAAAAAATACCTTTTCTCAAAGCGGCGTCCTTGCAAGATACCATTTCCACGTCGCACAGTTTTCCTGACCAACCAGGAGCACAGGTGCAAGTATACTGAGGCCCTTTCTGCGAGCATGTTGCTCCATTCTCGCATGGGTTGCCTTCACACCTGTAAACAAAATAAATTTTGAGTTGAGGGCGAAATTGTATTTTGTTCATCAAAAATAAACTAGGATTAAGAAGTGATTTTTACGTAAGTTTGGAAGGTTTTAGGTTGGTTTGGTGAACAATTAACTAAATTTAATAACACATAAAAAAGCAACGGTGAAACTTATCTTTACACCACAAAATGGTTTTAACAAAAGTGCTATGGCATTTCTGGTAAACTATTATAACAAGTATAGTATGTCATTTTAGCAATTTGTGACAAAAAAATTATGATCACACAAGATATATTCATATTATTACCAATCAACGTATCCTTCGCAGTGTTTCCCGGTGTAGCCATAGGGACAATGGCAGGTGTAGTGCGTGATGTGGTCGTGACACGTGGCCCCATTGTCACAGGGCGAACTGTCACACATGTTGATGCGGAGCTGGCAATTCGATCCGGTGTACCTGAAATAACCATATAAACATTATTTTCGACCTTCTCAAGAAGTACTTATTTAGTAAAACTACCCACTATATTATCATTCTCGCAATTCTACCTTCCTGACGAAAATTCATTTGCTGAACATACTGCATCAATGATATTATATTTAATATCATTGTACTGCATTATTCGTTTGCAACATTTGGTTTACATGTTCTCAGTGATCTTTCCTTAATTATGAAAACTTTAAGGAGAGCATTAGAAGAATCAGGGGGCCTATACCCAAGTGGCAAAGATACAACGTTTCTGTCGAACAAATGTAAACATTTGACGACTTCTCTAACATTTGACACGACGGCCGTCTTTTTTTTCTCTGTAGTACATTTTTGTATTCTATTCGTTCGAAATTGGCCCCTTGTCTAGAGAGGCTGGTATTTTTATTTTTTTATTTTATGCTAGACAGGAAAGCTCTTGCTCTTCATCTCACATGATGGTAAGTGATAAGGGAAGGGAGGGATAAAAGCCGAAGATGGAATCGAGCTTCACCTGGAGCCCTCAATTATAACAATAGTCGGAACACAAACATGCTGTTAACATTATTATGGCGACAGATTTTGATAAGACGGTGGTAGTTAGCCAAGCGGACTTCAAAGAAGTCCTACCACCAACCAAATATGTAATATTCGTTTGGAAAGATTGCCCACTAGAGGGGCTGGTATGCACGAAACCGGAAAGATTATTAATTCTTCCCGACTTACCCTGGCGGACATGAGCAGTTGTAAGAGTTGATGCCGTCGATGCAAGTGCCTCCGTTCATGCAGCTGGAGTCGGTGCAGTCCTCGTCGTTGGTCTGGCAGTTGATACCGGAGAAGCCGAGGGGGCAGGTACAAGTGTACGAGGCCACATACTGCAATCAAAATATCATTTGAAACGAATTCACATGAAAACACGGTGTACTAATATAGTTTTTAATAAATACTTATGTAATTAAAAAAAAAATTAAATCCAGAAAGAAAAAGACGCTTGGTAACGGCACATTACAATTAGGACAATCGCGGCGTACAACCCCCATCTCTACCGCTGGGGCTTAATTAGGGTTATCTTGGGTTACTAACCGACTCCCTTTTGATTTTGACCATGCCGGAGTGGATGCCTTGATGGCGTCTGACCGATACAAATGGAAGAGAAAACATATTGCGCCCAAATAAACTGAGAACAGGGCAGCAAGAAGACGACGGGAGACGAGGAAGACGAGGAAGACAAGGAAGACGAGGAAGAAGACGAAAGAAAAAGAAATACAAACCTGGTTGCAAGTGGCGCCGTTCATGCAAGGCCGGGACTGGCATTCGTCTATGTCGACCTCGCAGTGTTTGCCCGCGAAGCCGCTTGCGCAGACGCAGTTGTAGTCGCCAATGCTGTCCAGGCACGTGGCACCGTTTTGGCAAGGGACTGCGAGAAAAAACAAAATAAATTTTCATTAGAAATAAGTGTCAAAACTTATTATTAGCAATGCAAATAATTAGGCATATTATTAATTTCAAAATCACGCCTATATCCCTGAAGGGGTAGGCAGAGGTGAACTAGCACCCACATTTCGCCAATCATGTTAGGTCCCATGTGGCGTGGTGGCGTGCCTATTGCCATAGGCTATTTCTTTTTTCTTATTATTATTCATTAATATAATTTGTCATGTAAATAGAGGAATGAAACTTGCTCAGTTTGCGAACAGTTTATATAATTGCACATAGAGCGCGCTAAGCCACTGCTCAATCGAGCTCCTCTCTTCGAATTACTGCTGAACTCATAGACGATAATTAACGTCAATGAGTACTTAATGTCAAAAAGTGACAATTCAAAACTGTACTGTTCTTGCCGGCTACGGTCTAGATTTAAATGAAATATTTTTACAGTTATTTACTATTACTTAGATGATGATAGATTATAATTTATATGTTTCGGGGCTTTATGCGTCACTGAGATTTATGGAGATCTATTGTGACTAGCCCCAAGTAAGCCCTATTAAGGCATTACATAAACTCCTTTAGCCGGGCACTGTCTTAAAATGATGGAATTTCTAGCTTGGATTGTTTTTATATCATCTAGTTATTATTGGCGAATACTTATTCGTTAACGTTAATTGACGTCTCTGAGTGCGGCAGTTTTTTTTTTTTTTTTTATTCATTTGGTAAATTGAGCCAATGATCTACTAAACTACTCACACGAGGCACAGTCGTCGGTGTTGATTGCGCAGTCCTTCCCCTCGTAGCCCCGCGCGCAGAGGCACCCGTACGAGCCCTCCGTGTTGATGCACGTCGCTTCGTTGTGGCACGGCGCCGTCACCGCGCACTCGTCCACGTCCCGCTCGCACAACGCGCCCGTCCACCCGACCGGGCACTGGCACGTGAACTCGGCGTACGACGCCTCGGCCACGCAGCGGCCGCCGTGGCGGCATCTGCGAGAGGACAAAGGTTAGAAGAAGATTCTTAGAGAAGAATCTCAAGAAGAATTTTAAGAATAATCTTAAGAAGAAAATTATGAAGAATCTTAGATGAAACTTAAGAAGAAATGTTGCCTGTCCCCTTACAAATTATCAATTTCATTCGGTAATCATTTTGCTTCAATATTTTTCCAAGCATTTTTCCTCAATTCAGCCACAATTTTTTATGTCGAGGGTAGATTATATACAGGATTATTTACCCGAAAGCTCGCAGGACTCGATAGCTAAGATATCAAATAGAAACGTTCACAAATAAACTTGTTTAGCCTGATGATATCAGAAATATTAGAGACATAAAAAACTGCCTTCATGAAAATGGGCATAAAATTTCTTAAGTTCTGCGCATGGTACTGTAAGCATCATAAGTCGATTACCACTTTTTCTTACCTCTGTCATATCAAAGTAATAATCGCCACAAATTCATACGAACAGTCATTGTGACACTGTGACTAAAGTGTTAATCTACTTATGATGCTGACTGAAAAAACTGTACGTGAAAATGGACATGAAATTCCTTAAGTTCATAGTACTCACTGGTTAGGCGAGCAGGGGTCCAGGGTGTTCTCGCAGTTGCGGCCCGAGTGCGGAGGTGCGCACACGCAGTGGTATCCGTTCACTAGATCGATGCAAGAGCCGCCGTGCAAGCAGGGGTTGCCAGCGCAGTCGTCTATGTTCGTTTCGCAGTTCACACCTGTAGTCGTACCATGAAGTATTAGTGCGATACAAACGCGGGTGACAAAACGGGACGCTGCTTTATGTGGCTTATAGCGTTGTCTCACTTTAACAATGGGAATTGAGTCGCGTTTAGAGTTGGTGGTAAGGCCCCTGGGAGGTGAAAGAGAGGAGTTATTTTCACACTATTTGATCATTATCGTTGTTATCCAATTACATATCAAAAAGTGTGGTGACGGCAGAGCAGAAAACAATTGTCACCACCCCCATTTCTCCCGCGGGTGTCGTACAAGGCGACTAAGGCTAAAGACAGCAATGAGTAATGGGCAGCATACCTCTTGCAATATACTGCGATTTATGTGCCCGATATAATGGCAATAGGCTCGCCACCTATTTCATATTTTAGGTCATATTGCATGGGACCTAGCTTAATTGGCGAAAAGTGGGTGTTACGGCCTCCTTCGGGGATAATATAGGCGTGATTTACGAATGTATGTATCTATTTTAATTCAGTCAAATTTTAATTCTTATTCTCATCTCTCTTTATCTAATAGCTGTTAATTGAAACACCTCGCCTAGAATTTATCTAAAGTTAAAATGAAACAAAACAAGAAAAACAATTGGTGTTCGCACTTTGAGAAGCATTGTCGATAGTTGACTATATGACTTACCGGTGAATCCCAAAACACAGTCACACTTGTATGCATTCAGTCTGTCGTGACATGTGCCACCATGCTGACATGGATTCGAGCTGCACTCATCAATGTCCCGTTCGCACCTTTGACCTGCAAAAGTTATTTAATATTACCTCAAGTCCTCTAATCTGTACGAATATTTCAAAATCTACTACTATATAATTTTGTTTCAAAGTTCTTTTAATAGCAAGGTTAAAATACCCCCGTATCCTGGCAGGCAGTGGCAAATGAATTGATTGATTCCATCTTCACAGCTGCCACCATTGATGCACGGATTAGAGGCGCATTCGTTGACGTCAGATAGGCACCTGCAATATAAATTGATACAATATAAATTATGATACCTACATTTATAAATTTGGGGTTCTCGAAAATTATCTGCTATTTCTTACGTCATATACTTTGAATTAAAAACTAATTTTAGCACAATACTTTTCTACAAGAGATATTATCCCAAAACTCAATAGCAGACTTGTATTCGCTGATGTTTTGGTGACTGTACAAATTAAAAAGGACAGGAGCGATCTGTGAAAACAGATCTAGGATCCGTATAAGGACTTTATAATTTCCTCTACCCTCCTATCTGCAGTAAGACACATTCGTCTAAATTGTATGTCTTAAAATTAATTACCTAGCATCATAATAGCCCCGCGGACACTCGCAGCGGAAGCCGTTGATGCGGTCGATACACTTGCCGCCGTTGGCGCACGGATTGGGAATGCACTCGTTGATGTTGGTCTCGCAGTGCTGACCGGTGAAACCGGGGATACACTCGCATGTATACCTGCGTTGAGATGTTAGGTACTATAGCAAGGCTGTTAATCTGAAGGACAAAGGCAAGGATTAGACAGTCTGTAAAAGGAATTTCAAACTTTATTGACGACATTGACAAAAAATCTGTTGTGATGCTTTAAGATTCAATAATTACTGACACCGGTGTCACGATATTGGATGGCGATATTTATTGACTGTCTAATCCTTGCCAAAGGGTTTGGAACAAGCTACCGGTTGGGCTAGCCAATCTCCCCAACAGTTTCTATCTGGATGACTTTGGTTTTAGAACTATTATTCACATTTATTGATCTGACTGATCTGAGTATTTCGATGACATAGTCATGATTACCACAGCAATTCACGTTCTTGTAATTGGCAATCTGTTGAAATTTATAGTTGGTATACGTATTTTGACACAATTTTTGACAGATTTTTTTTATTAAGTAGGTAATTGTGGTACAAGTGAATAGCCAAACCCTTGAATGAAATATTTGCTGTCCCAAACGAAGGTAAGTTAGGAGGCATTCGCATTGCACAATATGCAGGGTATCGTTTTAGTATAAAATATATTTATTATAATGTGGAAATAAACTCATTTTATTACATTATATTATTTTGTCAGAAGAATTTCTACTATTGTAAATTAATGATATCATCTATATAACACGTAACACAGATATGATAATTATATAAACCTACAAGAGCAATTTGTAAAAGCATTCTAAACAAACAACAGAGAGCATTCTACTGAATTTCGCAATAAATATGTAGTTCAAAACGATCCATGCTATCCGCTTCAGGCCAAAACGAACATGCGAGTCAATTCAAAGGAACTTACTCAAAATAATTATTGCTGCGTGTAAAGAGAAAACATAGGCATTAGATACAAAAAAGGTACTACCTAACTTTGTAGATCTATGAACAGAACACTATAATTATTCCTATTTTGTAGGCTTATTAATCAACAATGCTATCGGTTTTAAAATATGTATCTTTCTTGCATATATTTCTTAGATATTCAGCAAGTTATACTGTGAATTAACAAAGAAACATATTTCAGTATAATTTAGTAAATTATTAAATACATTATTTTTTAATAAACAACACTATCTAGTCTATTATTTCTCATTGATGAGTATTAAAAAATATCTTGCTGAATCAGCTTCATGAAATTTGGCATCGATATACGCAGCAGCGTTTGAAAATTCCACATACCTCAACAATAGGTGCAAAGTATTACAAGCTTCCTGGCAATAATAGCATAGTTATAATCAAAATTGTTAAAATTTATTCATATCGATTATGTGTGTGTAAGTGCGCCAGTGCAAATATGAATAGGTAAGTGTGCCCTTATCACTGACCGCTATTATACAAGTACGCTGGACTGAATACGTCTACTAAAATGTCAATTATGTTTCTTGTGCCGATTTGAAGCGCCCCCTTGAGCGGCATGGGTACTAAATTTGACGTTTGTTGCTTTTATTTGACATTACAAATGCATCTCTAATATTAGTTCCGTGGACTTCCACCTTCGTACACTAGTGCCATCAGCGCCAGGATGGCGATAAACAATTGGCTTCATTTATTGGATTACAACCTTCAGTCCAGCGTACTTGTATAATAAAGGTCAGTGACGCTTACAATATCCCATATAAATGCGTTGAGAAAGTTTGATTCGATTTCAGACTTCTCACCTGTTAATGCCATCGATACACGTCGCCCCGTTTCTACACGGGTTGGAATAGCATTCGTTGACATTGACTTCACAGTTTCTACCCGAGGTTCCAGGCTTACAGCGGCATTGGTATCCGTCGATTAGATCTTCACAATGACCTGGAAAGATCGCAAGATGTGTGAATGTTAGTCCATTTATAAGAGTAATTAGTTAATTTCTACCTAATTAAACGGAAAATGATACATCGGCGATATATGTAATTGCAGCGTTATGTCTGTTATGGTATTTGCAGAAACCACGTCTCAGTTACAGCCAGAAAACTGTTTGGACTGGTAATGCGAAATTTCAAAAATTTTCGGAACGTTTATTTATAAACGTTCCGAAATTGGTTTGGCAGTTTATGCATGATTTTTGGAAAAGGCAAAGAATCTAGAGGTCCTGAAGTCGGGAATGTCTATGGTCAACAGCAATCTTATTGTCAAATAATCTCAACGCACAGATCTGCGTTCAAAAGATCAGCAATCATCAGAATCTACTAGGAGCAAAACAACTACAAACTTAAGATGCGCGGGTCATTAGCTCAGGGAACCTCCGACCTTCGTCTACAGAAATTAGGACTTATTTTAAAGTGACTTCTAGCTGTCCAATGTTACAGTGGCTCCGATTACCGATCAGGAGTTCTTTAACAGTGATTACGAGGTATCCAAAGTCGATCTCGATAGCTAGATAGATAGAGGAGGAGCGCGATAGCGCAGTGGCACTGCGCGCTTGGCCTGCGATTGTGTAAACTAAGCAATTTCGCTAAGGCCGGTCATTGGATGGGTGACCAAAATTTATTATCTCGAGTTCCTCCGTGCTTCGGAAGGCACGTTAAGCCGTTGGTCCCGGCTGCATCAGCAGTCGTCAATACCCTCCAACCCGCACTGGGCCAGCGTGGTGGGTTATGGCCCATTCTCCCTATATTGTTCCATCCATAGGGAAGGCCCGTGCCCCAGCAGTGGGGACATTAAAGGGCTGGTGATGATGATGAAAGTCGATCTCACCTCCGAACTGGCACGGGTTCGACTCGCACTCGTTGATCTGCGTCTGGCACACCCGGCCCGTGTACCCTGGGTGGCAGTTGCACGTGAAGCTGTTGTCGCCGTCGATGCAGTCACCGCGGTGGCACGGCGCCGACAGGCAGTCGTTGATGTTCGTCTCGCATGACATCCCTGGATGAAGAGAGGGCAGACGTCAAACAAATGGCTACTGGTTATGAAATACATTTTAAGAATAAAGGACGTCAAACAACTGGCAATTTGTTGTTTAATTAATTTTATGATTAAAGTAAGACACATTAATTTCACAAATGAAATCATCATCACCTAATGATCAATTAAAACATTTGTGTTGACATTATAAATGGTTCCTTGTCCCGTTTGTATAAATATTAATGGAAGAGGAAACATAAAACACACCGACCCCAGATAACCTGAAGTAGTTGATGACGATGATACTTGTATAAATCCCTCAAGGGGTTAGTAACACCCACATTTCGGATCAGTTTGTTAAAATTAAACGCAGTTAATTTACACATTAGTTCAATTCAAAGGGCCCAATAAAATTTTTATAAAATTTTGATTGTGTTCTTTGAATTGAACTATAGAAGCTAAGAAACATACATACATAAATCACGCCTATATCCCCGAAGGGGTAGGCAGAGGTGAACTAGCACCCACGTTTCGCCAGTTATGTTAGGTCCCATGTAAAAGGTGGCGAGCCTATTGCCATTTATTGGGCACAAAAGTCGCAGTAGGTAGGTACATAGCTAGATGGTATAAGAGGAACGCTGCTGCCCATTCCTCATCACTGATTTATCCTTAGTCGCCTTGTACGACACCCACGGGAGACATTTGGGGTGGTGACAATTGTATTCTACTCTGCCGTCACCACACGGCTAAGCTAAGAAACGTAATATCAAATTAGTTTACTTATGAAATATAACCAATGTGGTCATAATTATTAATATCATTATATTAATATCCATTATATTTTTCGCATTCATAATTAAACATTGCAAAACTTACCAGTATACCCTGGTGGACATTCGCAGGTGTATCCAGCGATGGAATCGTGGCATGTGCCGCCATTCCGACAAGGACTGGACGCGCAGTCATCGATGTTGACCTGACAGCGGGCTCCGGTGAAACTGAAAAACGTAAGGACATCATCATCATCACCTGCCTTTCAATGTCCCTACTGCTGGGGCACATGACTTCTCTATAGATGGAAGAATATAGATGGGACATAAACCACGGATTGGTGGGTATTAATGACTGCAAACGCAGTGGAGACCAACGCCTTAACGTACCTTCAACCACGGATAATATATTTCTGGTCACCCATCCAATGACCGGCCTTAGCGAACAATGCTTAGTTTACGCAATCGCAGGCCGAGAGCGCTTAGCTACTGCGCTATCAAGCTCTTCTGCGCTCCAAGCGTATATTATAGAATCCCAATAAACAAAAACAATATTACAAATTTGTTATTAGTAGGTATTACAGATACGTCGCCTAGTAAAAAGTAATATTTTTTTTTATTATGGTATCTTACATTTTTCAGTCAGAAAAAAATAATCTTCACTTACCCAATAACACAAGTACACCTAAATGCGTTGATCATATCGTGGCACACCCCTCCGTTCAGGCACGGGTTGGTGGCACACTCGTCTATTTCCACCTCGCATTGTGTCCCCGTAAAACCTGGGAAAAACACAAAATTAAGTATTAATTTTAAGCTTACACAATTATTTGAATTTCCAAGTTCAATTTAATGCAGATAAAAAAAACAACTAAAAAGGAAAAGGTCACAAATTACAAAATCTTCATGCAGAAAAATCTACAATTACAACCTTTTTAGTGATTTTATAGACACCAAGAAACCAGTTCGAATTTTAAATTTTGACAAAAAAATCGTAAAAGGTAGGTAAAAAACTCATTGGTAGCTTGTAGCTAATATTATGTTGTATTCGTACCAACGTTAACGCTTGTGAGGTATCATTTGACTTATTTATTGTATCAATATTCTTGGGAGAATGTACCTACTAAGTTATTTTAATTCTGAAACCGCGTACCAACTCAAACATTTCACAAACTGCTTGTTTTAATTATGTCGTTGACGTAAGCTCCATTCATCCAAAGTAAAAGACTTGAACGCATTCCATAGAAAAGTACAAGATTATAACTGTTACTTTCCACTTTATAATTATTGCTTTTAAGTACCTAGTAAAGTTACAAATCATTTGATTAATATCAAAAGAATTACCTAGTAAAATACCTAGTAAAATTACAAATCATTTAAATAAGAAAAAAATCATATTTAAAAAGATGATTAAAAAAAGTAAAAAAAAACAGGATCGAAAAAGGCGGCTAAATGCAGCTGCAAAATACGCCATTTTGAAATCCACTATTTTGTGCACTCTGTGCTGTTCTACGTACTGAAGGCTTTAGATTTACAACCGTGTTAGTTGAGATGTCAAATTCGCGCCGTCTCGTAAAATCGCGAGAGTAATGTGCGACACAAAGTAATGTAGACGTTCTCGGAGCTAACACCGTCTGCCTATGCATAATAACATGCCGGCACAGTTTTATTGGCCAGTTGATTAACGGACTGTCTCAAGCTATGGCTGGCTGTCTCACACAGAGATCACATTAAATAAGTATGACTTTGTTTTTTTTTTAATCATTGAGTCGTTGGAAAGTGGAACTTTTGGTTATCTGTGACTTGATTTTTAAAACACTGTAAAATTGGTAACTTTTATCTATTTGTTCAGTTACCATCCATACATACCTACTGGTTGGTACGTCACACCTTTCTCCCACAGGACTTTATTTCAATTTGCTTACGATCCTGACATAGGTGCTTCACCAGTTAGAGAGTTTATAAGGCCGTTTGGATTTATGTATTTTCAAAATGTTTATTTAGAATCGCTCGTAGCCGTTATTTTCCAAATTAAACATGCTTGATAGCGATTAGATAATTGAGAACCCATGATACTGAAGGGCAACATTTAAATCTTAAGGCCGGAAATGATACGAACGAACGTTTGTAGGAGACAAACCCTTTACCCTGATAGATTTCAGCTTATAATGATTTTAACGAATCAGTGTTTTTAACTATGATTTAGTGGTCGCCATTATTGATTAAACTAAATTAAATTCAACGAACACTGAGTCGGCATTAATGAAGCAACGTGTATAGCCATTTATTGGATTGCTATACAGATAAAGTAACTTATTCAGCAAATACTAGACCACTTTACTGATCCGAAACTGGTTGTCAGTAATTGACAAATAGACGAACATAATGTATCGAACCGATGCGTAAGCGCATTGAAAAACGGGATATAGTAAGAATTCTAATTGGTACCACAACAGGGTTCGCGCGCAATAGTCGCATGCGAAATTCGACTTTGCTGCGAGAGCGACAGAGTAGAAAACGGTCCGCACAATATGCAGACTTATTTGGACTGGATCTCCGTGCCTTTTATGTGCAAATAAGACTGAGCCATAAATCAAATGAGTTAAAAGTCGGAATTGATTGAAACGCCCCAGGCAGGACATTCTAGCCTCGACCAGTGTCCGACAGTGCCCTTATAAAGTTGCTAACCTTTGCTTCGCGTTCCGCTGGACCGTAAACCTGCTGGCTTATGGCACAATTTCGCTTAGCAGCGTGCAATCGAGGAACGTGTTTACAGAAATCACTATCCCGCCAAATGGGGAATGTCGTCTTGAAGTCTGTACATAAATAAATACTGCAGTTGGACGCTCGCTTATTTGTATCAGCTGAGGGTTGAAATTGAGTTATGGTAATTGAATTTACTGTTGTGCGGTACTGACAGAAGAAGATTTGGTCCACAAGGTCTTATTAAGTTGGTAATTGCGAGGTCTGTCGCATCTAGGCTGACAGGGTTTAGTTTAGAAATGTTTAGTTCGCTGAAAGTATTTCGAAAGAGGTACTTGTATTAAGTACTTATTACTGGCTGCTTGGAATCAGGGATTGAAACCTATATTTTTGTAGACCCAAAGATGCAAATATTCTCTAGAAATGAACATACCCAGAGTTTCAAAATATCGAAGGAATGGAAGGAAGTATTCGAAATATTGAAATATCAATAAAAAGTATTAACAGAATCCTTTAAATGTGCCGTGTGACGACGGCGCAGGGCCAGAATACAATTGTCACCAGCCCCATCTTTCCTGTGGGTGTCGTAAAAGGCGACTAAGGGTTTAGACACCGATGAGTAACGGGCTGCAGCGTTCCCCTTACACCACCTAGCAATATACAGCGGTTAACGTGACAGATGACAATATGCACGCCACCTATTACATGGGACCTGATATATTTGGCTAACGGACGTTTACTTCTACCACTTCGAGGATTAATAGGTGTGATCTATGGATGTAATAGTGGTCGCCCGCGGTTTCGCTCGCGTTAATGTCGGTTGTTATCCCCTCCAGTGATACGCCGCCATTTTTTAATTTCGCGCTTTATGTCACCTGGCGGCCCCCCCACCCCTTGTAAAAACGACGCGTCTTTTTAAAATGAAAATATCTCTAAAATGTTGTATGAAAGCTATTTTATATATGTTGTGTTTCTGAAATCGTTATGAAACAAGCTATCTAGTGTATGCACACATTAATACAATTAAACTGGAAATATGTTATTAAATATATGTTGAAATGAATTTTTGAAGTTTTTGACAGTTCTATGAAAACACAAAGGCAGCTCGAGTAGGTACAACTAGTGACTCATTCAATTCAGTTAAAATGGCGCCGTGTGGTTGTCATGTGTCATTATATGCCGTCCTTGTTCTTATCTTTACGCGTTGCATAAGTCAGAGCAGTAATAAATAAAATAAATCGCGTGAGTTGTGCTTTAATACAATGTAGGAGCGATCGACCTCCAGGAGGCGGCTTGACAGATAGGCGGTTTTTGACATCGACCTCAATGAGGTGGCGTGACAGACGAGGGGTTATATAGCCTTCCTTATTAAATGGACTATCCAATAGAAAACAAATTTTTCAATTTGAACCAGTAGTTACTCAGATTACCGCGTTTAACCAACCAACCAAACTATTGTAGCAGAAGGAGATAAAATCACAGAGGTGTTGTCGCTGCAAGATATTTATTGAGAAATTGAAGCGAGTGTGACATATATGACATAAAAAATATAATATAAGAAAATATACAAATATATGCCGTGTGGTGACGGCAGAGTAGAATACAATAGTCACCACCCCAAAACTCTCCCGTGGGTGTCGTACCTACAAGGCGACTAAGGATAAATCATTGATGAGGAATGGGCAGCAGCGTTCTTCTTATACCACCCAGCAATGTACTGCGACTTTTGTGCCCGATAAATGGCAATAGGCTCGCCACCTATTACATGGGACCTGACATATTTGGCGAAACGTGGGTGCTAGTTCACCTCTGCCTACCCCTTCGGGGATATAGGCGTGATTTATGTATGTATGTATGTCAAAAAGGCTGCCAGGGTGTTATATTAAATAAATATAAAAAAGGTTTGGCCGAACACAAATAAACAAACTCTTCATCTTCATAATATTAGTATACTACATGTAAAACTGTTTTATGGATCAAGAAAATCGTTCCAAGAGCGACTCCTATACTTTAACACTCCGAACCGAGATCCCAGCAATTTCTTTTAAAGATTTCCTTAAACAAACTTCGTTACATTCGTGTAGTTCGATTAGAGTCTTTAACTGCCGTTAGGCTCTACTCGGCTGCGTTCAGTTAGGTCCTGTACTAGGAAATGTCTGAAGGAGTAGAACATTGTTATGCAACATTATTTCTATAAGCGGCGTGGCCTATTGAACGCTTATCGTACCGAAATGGTCGTAGGGGGGTGGCCCCGCCCTCTGCGCGAGCGCATGCCCTGTCGCGGCCCTCCGCGGCCAAGTGACGGGCTGCTAGCGATTTTGGGTGACTTCGATAAAAAAAATAAAGTTGCAAAATTAAGAAAGTTGCAAAATGAAGTCGGTAATTAAGTTAATGGCAAGGTTGCTGAAGAAATGAGAGTGTTAATTTGTATTTGTATTTGTACATGTGGAATAAGAAAAAGGGAATGGGCCAGAACCCATCACTATGCTGTAAATTAACAACTGAATATGCAGCCGGGACCATCGACTTAACGTGCCTTGTAAAGCGTGAGGAACTCGAGATAATATATTTTTGGTCGGCCTTAGTCAACATTGATTAGTTTACCCAAACACAGGCCGAGCGCGCCCGTACTCAATATTTATGTTATTATTGTTTCATATGGTTATACAATGTTCATAAATTTTAAGGGGAAACATTGAATCCTGTAGGTATACTAAAAACTACGATGTTTGGAGAAATAGTGATACTCATGTAGCGAGCATTTTATCTTTTATCTTCATGTAGAATTTAATAAAGGTATTTTTTAAATCTACACCGCTACAGCTCCTGCCTCTGCCGGCAGGCTCACCCATCACGATTTCGGATCACAAGCCACAATGGGAATGTCCAGTGCATGCTAATGCCGTCTTTATGCGCATATTTTAATGTTTAATGCACGTTTGGGATACATTTGGATACATATGACCAGCTGCTACGAAATGCTTCAGACCATTATTTAATTTTGTAGTCAGGATATTTTTCTTGTAGCTTTATCAGTGGTCTAATATTATGGTATAAACACAAGACAGAAGAATAGTACAGGGGTATAATAATATAAAGATTGACAAGAATATTTCTTGTCAAACTCCTTCATTTGAGATATCTAACAAGTATCATGCAACTAATATCAGTTAACATAATAAATCTTGTTCTATAAATTGTACTTAGGTACGTTAAAAAACCTAAAGAGCCTCCATAAAATATTTAAAGATGGTTTCCCCCATAAATTAAGCAGCTAAACGTCTATCTAAGCGCGGCAAGAAATACCTCCGCTCCCCACAAAAGGGAGTTTCAATAAAAAGTCGAGTGCAAAGTCCTAGGAGACATATTTTATCCCTTGGAAGTAAAAAAAAGACGTAACGTCGTCATGCTTTGTGACTGCACATGCCCTTATTCGTCTACTCACCAGACAGGTCTTGTATCAACTCATGCATGAGACGCTATGCGACCGAAAATGAATAACCACAATTCTGTATCGCGTTTCAAACAAACTCGGGCGTATTGAACTTAGCCGGTTCATACGTGATACGTCAACCTGGGGTGCTATGCGGCCAAATTGAAACGTTCCGCTTATTGAGCTACTCCGTGAAGATGGAGGGAGTAGGTGTTTAGTCGGGTTGCGATGCGGGAATAATGAGTGTTCCAGTAAGTGGTTTTATCCGCGCCATTGGAGCGCCGTTGACATCTTTTGTGCACTTGATAGGTTATTCATCGAATATTTATAGGGAGGCCACTTTTGATCACTTTCATTACATTGTACGAGGATTTTATTTCAGTTTGTTTAATGATTTTAAAACGCTGTTTCTTCCTGGATTAATATTATTATATTCCTACGTCGAAATCTACATAGATATTTTTTTAAATTATCATCATCAATAAAATATAATTGTATTAGGGCTACATCTGATAGTTTGACCTAAAAAATGACGAATTTTTTGGTTTAGGTACATATTTTTAGCTTATTTTCAAGAACTAGTCTAAATATCTATTTATCTTTAAATTCCTATGTACTGAAGTAAGACCGACAGATTTGTCAATAAAGACTGCGTATTTGGTAACAGACTATAGCTAGATACCCATTTTTTTTTAAATCTTCTATGTGTAATGCCTCCGCAAGTCCTCATATAGCAAAGCTACTTTTAAGTGTATTGTCCACTGGCTACTGCCTCCTCATAAATATAGCAAATCTACTTTTAAGTGTATTGTCCACCGACTACTGCCTCCTCGTATAGCAAAGCTCAGTTGTCCAGTGAGAGCCGCAAAGTAGTGGTTAGGTAGCAGCGACGCGCGTCGGGAGGCGGTAGCGCGCACGCTTCCGCGTCGGAGACAAAGCAAGGTGCGCGGGCGCCGCCTCAGCGCCATGGGAATAGGCACTTGCTTAGTAGGGTTTGCATCACTAAAAATGTGGTGTTGTAATAAATAATTGTGTTACACAGACGACAGCACGCAACACTATCTATACTAAACTGTCACTTATCGGCTTTTGACGTTGAAGGCAAATAAAAACTCTGTTATTGGAAGGTTATAATAAATGTCGCTAAAATTATTTGCCTTTAATCAAGCCATCCACTCCCTTTTGATACATAACATCACATCGGAAAGGCTGTAGTGAAGAATGAATGTATAGAAAAGTGATGGCAAGGACCATCGGTCTCTCGGGACCGATGAACGGAGAGAGTGATTGGGACGACAACATTCCAATCATACTGCTCAAAGTTTTGGTTTAGATTTTACAGTCGGCCGCCTGCCTGACACCAACCAACCTCTTTGGGTATGCTGTTGTTGGTGGTTTGCCCTCCACCATTAGGGTGCTCCAAGGTGCTTAATCTCCCTAAGTTGACTTTTACGACACCCATGACTACTGGCCAATTCTACGTTATTTTTTCGCTTCCAGGCCATCAAAAGACCTAATACACATAGGAAATCGACACAGCAACAATTCTATGTAAATCTAATTGCGTGACCAAGCCGAACTATTCACCGAGGCGCCCTACAATATCTCCGCACCATTCGCACACCAACCGTCTCGATGTAATGATAACCATCAAGTCGTCCAGTTGACGGCAAATTGTAAGTTGCGTCGTCACAGACCCCGGTACCGTCTGTGGGGATATCTCGGAATAAGTACACATCAGATAACGGCGTTAATTTAGCCCGTAAACCGATATGGCCTATAATTGATCGCCTTGTTTAGGATTGCATTGAGAATGTAAGGTGTTTCAGATACGGTTCTCGTTCAAGTGTCCGTTTTAGCTCGGAGATTTAGTGGAGTGCAAACAATTTTGTTTGGCGGTCACCTGGAATCCTCAACCACACATTCCTGGGACAATGCTAACTAAATTAACATTATTATTATTATTATGTCGACAGCTTTTCATAAGATGGAGGTAACTAGGCAGGCGCACTTGAAAACTAGAACCCTTTTTTAGGTATCAACCAAACCGTGTTCCTAGAAGTTTGTACTCCTCTGAGGATCTGAAGTAAGCGAGTAGACCATGAAAGCTGTTGCCAATAATATTTAATGCTTCTAATCTAAAGAAAATATAAAAATAACCACTCCACTTACCAGGCATGCAGACGCAGCGGAAGGTGCCCGGGTCGTCCAGACACGAGCCGTCGTTCCTGCAGGGATGGCTCTCGCACTCGTTGACATTGGTCTCGCAGCGGGGACCGGTGAACCCGACGGAGCAGTTGCAGGCGAACGAGCCAGGGGTGTTGACGCAGATGCCGTCATGTTCACAGGGGGAACCTGCAAGGAGGTCTTTAGAATACAATACGAACATTTTAACACCTGAAACACAGAATCTTCTTGGCTCAGGAATATTGTTATATTTTACCCTCAGTATATTCATATTTTTAACTGTTCTAGCCCTAGATTGGCTAAAAAAGATGTATTAGGTAAAAAAGACAAAATAATCGTAGCACAATTACGTCATAACACTACACAAGCAAAATGTCGATAAACCGAGGAATGGTTGATCAGAAAAAAGTTGAAGTGGAAAGCGAGCTTGACACTACTAAAACTAAAAAAACTAAGCTTGAAATCATCACAAGGCTCCAATACCTACTGACGGTAATACTAGCACAGTAAATATTAGAGTGTATAACGATATACGACCAATACTCCAATAAAACAGAGCCAGCAATTACGTTAGCGAAGATAGGTAGTCGATCGTTACATTGCTCTAAATAAATAAGGCAGACTATCACAAAACAAACAGTAAACCCCAACGAGATGGTATAATTTATAAACTTGCAAACAGTGCTTTTATTAATGCAACACTCGTTTTGTGATCTATAAAATTTTATTGGCAGATAAAACGCTTTCAAAGGTTTATGAATCGGTCCGTTTTACTTAGGATGTTGTTTCAAGAAGATTTATGCTCGGTCTGTACACCCGATTGGTACATGTTGAAAGCTAGCTGCTTAATTGAATGGTGAGGGGGTTATCGCTAATTGAGAATAGTGTTGTAGGAGTGTGGACATCTACAACGCCATCTTGGATACCCTAAGCTGGCTTGAATTCTGAAGTATTTTATTCTAAAATCCCAGTAAGTTCAATAATTTTTATATATAATTTAACGAAAAATGTATAAGCTCTTTCTTTGTTAGTATGCCAATTACCAAATTAATTTTGAGTTCATAACTTACCTTGTTCACATTCATTGATGTCTTCGGAGCAATCGAGACCTTTGTAGCCAGATGCGCAGGAGCAAGTGTAGGAGCCGTTGATGGGGCTGGTGTCGCAGATGGCATCCGCGTGACAAGGGTTCGATGTGCAGGCGTCGTCCAAATGGCAGAGGAGACCTGAGAATATTTATTACTAACAAGAATACCACCTCAAGACCTTCATTTTGAGAACCATCCAGGAGAGGAGCTCGATAGCGCAGTGGCTTAATTAAGCTATGTTCGCTAAGGCCGATTATGTTATGACCAAAAAATATACTATCTGGAGTTCCTCCGTGCTTCGAAAGGCACATTAAGTCGTTGGTTTATGTTAATTTCCGGCATCTACAGTCATTAGCACCCACCAATACGCACTGGGCCAGCGTGGTGGGTTATGTCCCATTCTCCCTATATTCATCCATCCATAGGAAGGCCCGTGCTGGAGCAGTGGGGACAATAAAGGGCTGCTGATAATGATGGATGGTGTATAAATATTATATTTGATAGATCGTGGATTCAGTAAAAAGTGTAGAATTTAACTAACCACTCTTTCCAGGGGTTTCGATAGATCTTGCTTCAGTACAAACTTCTAGAGTTTGTACTGATCTTACCACCAGTCGGTAGATTGATTCAGTGGACCAGAACACTCACCAGTGGGTTTCGATAGATCTTGACTCAGTACAAACTGTAAAACTGAACTTACCACCAGTCCAGTTAGATTGATCCAGTGGAACAGAACACTCACCAGTCTTCCCGGGCGTGCACTTGCAGTAGAAAGAGCCCACTCGGTCGATGCAGGTGGCGCCGTTGAAGCAGGCGGCGCCCGCGCAGTCGTCTATGTTCACGTTGCACTCCGGGCCGGTCCACCCGTTGACGCAGATGCAGGAGAAGCCGCCCACGGAGTTGGTGCACGTCGCTCCGTTCTGGCAGACGAGGGGCCTGGGGGCAAAAGAGAGGATTACAAATAAGTATCAATTTACCGGTGAATACAGCAGTTAATATTTATAAGCAACATTAACTAATGTTGTAGATTTTTTTTCATTATGTTAAGAGTCATTGTAAGTCAGTTTATTAAACACATTGTTTTAAAACGTTTGAGTAGTATGTGTATTTATATGTTTTGTTTATATTTGGTGGATACACTTTTTTTAAAATATTTATGTAATCCGTAACGATATACATGTTAAAGCTTACAAGCAAAGACACCAAATTAGGAATAAATGTGGCCAGAATAGAATTTTATTGACCATTAATAAATGATATAGGTATACCTACTGCGAATAGACATTCGTCGCTTGTAATGTCTAATAATAACATATTCTTTGTGGACCATATTTCACTCATTAATTATAAAAACGGGTCAACTTAAATAAATATTCAAAACATTGTGTATTCAAATGTACGGAACCATTATTTTTTAGACTTATTATTAGATTTTAGACTTATTTAGAAAAGCGTTTGTGCTTTGTGTCTCTTTTTTATTAAAAAGCCATTTGACGTAAAAAAAGTGCTATCTATGATTATTACATTATATGTTACCAATGACTGGAAATTTCTAAGCATGACGTGGTGAGTTAAAAAGAATACCTATCTGTACGAATATCTCTGGTGAAACGATCGATAAGATATGGTCACCAAAATCGACAGTAACCTTCCAGACAAGCAATAAAAAAGAACCTCCAAGGCCCCGGTCCGTCCCTCGCATTCCAGTGACACAACAATAACCGAGAGAGAGACCGTACAAAGCCAAAATGTTAACGAAGACGCCGGGCAACCGTATTTTAGTGCGAAATTAACTCAAAGAAAGGGCCCGAATCCCACGCGCGCTTCCACCTCTTTAATATCACTTATTAGTGGATTTTAGTGGACGTTTTTGTATAATTTTGCCAAAACGAGGGTAGTTAAAAATTCTCAAATTCCGCCGAGTTGCCTCGCCTGCCCGTGTGTATATTTTTAATGGAAATTTACTTGCGCGCTTTACCCGCGTGCTGAAGGGAGAAAAGAAATACGGGTCCAGTAGTTGTGCTGCTCTTAACTTTACGGCACGAGTTAAGATAAAATCTCTTTTGGTTATAATTTTTAAGAACGGTGACTTAAAGGTGCAATTTTTCAATTTGATATTTGTGATAGCATTTTAATAAGGTTTTCTTGACACTTAATTCATTTTGTCTAGTTTTGTAGCAACTCTGCCTAGTGTAATAACGGACATTGAAACTGATCATGAGAACCATTGTCAAATAATTGGTAGCAAAGTTTATTAAGCTATTAGTCCGGCTTGCTTTTGCTAGTCATAGTCAACCATTACACCACTTTGAAACAAAAAGTAACTTTGATTTACAAACCATTTCGCCCAAATCGCGAGCAACATATTGCCACAGACCACTGTGATAGGTACTCATATATTTCTGGTCACCCACCCAATTACCGGCCTTAGCGAACATTGCTTCAATTGGGCAAGCGACTCGGAACGCACCTATTGTATAAGTTGCGCCAATTCAGGCATCCAAACAAGATAATGCATCCGTGCCCATATCCGATGATTTATGGAGGGCCTATGGAGGGCAGAGCGTTCACGGCACGCGTGCGCACATGCTATCAGATGAAACCCACATGAGAAGGCTCGGTTCATTTTTGAAACCTCTTTTCGGCGACAGGGACAAAAAAGGATCCCCGAATTAATGGTGCTTTAGTGAAATAAAATGAAAAAATAATCATTACGCTTTGACACTTTTCACTTAATTAATTGTATTGGAAAGTTTTGGGGCACTGATGACTGTATTATTTATTTCGTTACAATTACAATTTGTTAATGCTATTCCTCGACCCTCCTACTCTATACATAGCCCCTTGATAGAATTTGCTACAGGCCCAGCGCAGGCTTATTCCGGCACTGGACATGAAAACAAAAGAGTGAGTACATCACACAAGCATTTGTTTCTATCAGCCAATCCATCGAACGCAAAGAATACAAAAGTACGAAACTGACGTATCACACAGAAAACAATACGTCAGTTTCGTACTTTTGTTTTCTATGCGTTCGACTGGTTAAGTCACTTGGCTGAGGATTATAGCTCATGACCGACAACTAGCAGCAATCGGACCAAGGCGGCCGTCAACGGCTTCTAAATCGTAAATTGAAAATAAGCGCCGATAAATTGTCCACTAAACTACTCCCATGCTGGTATAAAATCCTATGTATCATAAAATGTCCGCGAGCATCCGTACAGCTTGATGACGCCAATTACAGATTGTAATTCAGGTGCTTGTTGAACGGCTTGAGCGGTAGCGAGTCACTTACGCTACAGTAAATCTAGGATCCCGCCGGCTTCAATGTCCGGTGAATTTGCTTATGAGAAAACGGTAATCAGTAAGTTGAGATGTTCATTTTATAACACCCTTCTTTTTTCTGCCTGCCTTTATTCTACTCTAAGTAGGGCCGGCATTACATGTCTTCCTCTTCCACTCTCCTCTAACAGACTTGAGCTCAGCATGACCTCCCCTCTGCCTCAAATCATATTTCACACAATCCATCCATCACTTCTTCGGTCTTCCTCTCATTCACCACATCCATACGTAACATACCCCTTATAATTATACATTTATCCGTCCTCATCACATGCTCGTACCACGGTTTATAATACCCTGAGAGCGCTTACGCACTACATTCGATCCGAATCCGAGATTTTGACGGTCCGTTGTAGCTTTAGACCTATTTATATGGTAACTTACGCACTACATCCGATCTCTGTCCGAGTTTTCTAGACTAATAATTTTATTGACGGATTCGGATCGGATGTAGTGCGTAAGCGCTCTCATACACCCGTGTGTACATCGGAGTGGAGTGCGCAAGGGATCCATAATCAGAGAAAAATATAACAATTGGAACTGATAATCAATCTTCGAGAACAGATAAAAATCGCATTAATGTCAAACTTCGTGCAAATAACAGGTTGATTTATCTGCAGAGGATAACTTACTAGGTGTTCAAAAACTATCTAATAAGCTTCCAAAGGGCACGATCTCAAGGCTATTACATTCCCACTCATTCACCTCCATTATGTTTTGTTTCATATTATTTATTACACCAACTAACAAAAGTGTTATTTCGGATAATCCGCAAGACGCGCGATTATTTATGTTTGAATCTTATGACGGTGAAGCAATATCTAAATATCTTTAGTTGATTAATCTATAGCCAGGCCCGATGGAGAACTGGGTTAGGCGAATCGAATTTATTGCTCAAAGGTCCAGTCTACGTTCAGGGTACAGAAGAATTCAATTAGAGACCTGTTTAATATCATTACACTTTTCGTTACCGTATCTTAACTTGCTATCTATCTGAAAGTATTTCCGTTTGTGCATAATTAGTTATTTGACTTCCAATTTATAATGGAATCAAACACCTGTAGTGGTGGTGGTGTTATTCAATAATTTATTAAGATCAAACAACTGACTTTAGATATCAAGAGATAAAGATAGCAGAAGACTAAGATTAAAGTTAAGAGACCAATTTAACCACTTTCTAGATGCACAACCTGCTATCATTATTATCTACATTGAATGCAGATTTCTACTGAAAGCCAGATGCAAAGCCCTTTAAGCAGTTTATATTGCATTGTTGATCTATTCTTTGACGTGTCGTTAGAAACTGTACCTATAAAACGGGACAATAAATATAAAATTGACTTTTATCACTTTGGAAGAAGCACTACCTTTGATTTGACTACCAGAAATTGTTTCTAATAATAATTATCAGATTGTATAAATTTTTGCTTTGAATCTTAAACTCACTGCGCTATTTTTAAGAAAATATTTTTGTCTTCGTTTTAGTTATATTAAGGGTTTGGCTTAGTTGTTGGTAAGATTGCGTTCATACAACAAAACCTAAATAGCAAAGGTAGTTAGATATATGTACATTAGTACATACAAAATAAAATACAATACTTAAAGTTAACAGACTAACTGCCGCACTCTCTGAGTGCGGCAGTTAGTCAATTAACTTTAATGAGTATTTAATGTCAAAAATTTTCATTCAAATCTAGACCAGAGACCCGGCAAGAATAGCGACTAGTTTTGAATTGTCATTTTTTGACGTTAAGTACTCATTAAAGTTATTTGACGTCCCTGAGTGTGGCAGTAAATAAATCTAGTAACAACAGGACAATCGCAGGAATAACTGGATTAATGTTAAAACTGTACGCGCGTATTACCAACAAGAACATTGAATAGTTTTCGCGGAAAACATATATCATAACTTGGAACAATGTAACCTGGGACGTAATTTATAACCTATTCTCTGGGAACGTACTAATACATTGAATAAATACTTACTCAATAATGTTTTCAAAGCAACGTATATTTTAAAAATTGATATTTCAAAAAAATAATAAGCACAATCAATAAAGTTTCGGAAGAGATATGTGCATCAAACGACAAATCTTATATATCAACAGCGACTGCTAATGAAGTAAACAAAAAAACTGGAGACGATTTTTATTACGAAATGCATTGAATTTATTTTGATACAATTACTCACCAAAGTCATCTCGTTAGTGGAATATTCTAAAAGTGATATTTCGTCACCGCTACCCTACTCCCAAATAATTTGAAGCCAGTGCAGAATGACATTAATTAATAATTAATTTGTCATTAAAGTACGATGATTTAAGAGTAACACTATCGTTTAAGAGATGTTGTCAATCATAGGGTAGAGAAAGGGAGTGGATTGCTTGATGACGTCTGATTGATATAAACGGAAGAGGAAACATATTGCGCAAACTCCAGATAACCTGGGACCAGGGCAGGAGGATGACGATTATTTTTGAATAGAAGAAGAAGGTCGTAGAAATCTACGCGACGGTGATATTATCAAATAATCACTGAACTGTTCAGAGTCAACATAAGAGTTTGTAAATAAAGTAACCGATGGCTAGAGAAAGTAGAGAAAATAGTGCTGCAGTTCACAGGATCAATTTGTACTCATTAAACACCAGTGGCGCTAGCGTTGATGGTACCGTTCAAGCAATCGCCTCCACGAGATCAACTGTCATTAATCACTGCCCCACGGTGATCGTTATTAACAAAGTGACCTTACTTTTGCACAATTTCCAGCCATTTCATTAAACCAGCATCATTAATACCTGAACCAGTTCCACGCAAATCTCCGATTAACTAAATATAAATGCAGTAAACGCAATTTGATGTTTATGCAGATGTGATTGCAAACAGGATTCATTATTGAATACAAAATTTTAATATCGAACGGAAGCCGTGTATAGTTCAGCATTACCTTACCACTGCTCGCTTTTTATGACATTGCGAAATTCATTTTAATTAAATGCACTCATAATTACAGGCTGTAACACAATACGACTTTTCTGTGACTGAGATAAATTTTATATACCCCACCCAATCCTTGCGTTGCTTTCAAATCCTATTTATTATTTTTAATTTGCTATCGATCTGTCACTGTCGCCCTGTACGTGTAAAAGAGAGATGGCTGGATAGAAACCACGACACCCGGTAGCAGTCGCGCGGGCGGTTAATGATCTCAACGCCTGCGCTCACGACAAATTGCCACAGGCAATTTTGTCATAAACTCGAAATCTCTTCAATTTCCTACGTTCGCAGTTCATGAGCATTTAAAATGAACAAACTCGAAATCCAATGAGGATGTAAGGATTGCCAGTAGCCAATAAGAAACACTGTATTGAATATTGAAAAATTAAACCATATAACACTACTACTTAGTCTGAATTTAACAACTTCAGTGTTACACACTTCTTTTCCAAAATATGAGTAGGAAAGTGTCAAGTCATAATCAAGATGATATTTGAGAACCGAGTTTAATTTTTTAAATTTAAGTTGTGCCTTGTTACAAAACTTTTGGCAAACTAATTTTTAAAGACTTCAGTATTGATCTGCTATCCTCATTCAGTTAAGATTAAAGAGATACAGTTATACTCGTCTTAAGTTCGAGTCACATTCAATTGTGGCCAAAAAACTACTTAATAACAATGTGATAATTGATTGATAGACAGCTCAAAATGAAATTATCATCAACAAACTATGACTTTGTATTTCAGAAGCTACTCTTAAAGCCAATAATCAATTTAATCATCACGAATTATCATCGAATCTGACCTTTTGGAAAACAAATACTAATTTGCATTTCGGATGCCACAGCGTTGATAAAGAAGAAAAAAAGAAAGTAATCATTAGTAAGTACGATCGAGATGGTAGCGTATCATTTGTAACTGACATAAGATGGTTCAATGTTTTAGTCGAAGAGCCAGCGATGTATTTCGAATAGATTTTTGAGGCTTTCAAATTTGACAGGTATATTTCTGTAACCTTTTCTGAAAGACGTATTATGTCGTAGTCAAGGATAAGGAGAGATTGAGTGTAGTTAAAAATAAAGGCGCGGATAAAGCTGACTGAATATTTTATGGCTTCGGATTAATAATTTTAGGTCTACAAAGCTAATGGCAACAATTAATGAACTACTAACACAAGATTTTATATACTTAAAATCACTTAACTACCGAATCGAAATCACCCTCATAAGAAAACCTAGAAAGTTTCAAGATTCTGTGGTCTTGCCTAAACATTTAAAAGCACACACAACCCAATCAGCATCTCCTGGTCTATGTTACATAGATACTGTATCTAATATGAACAATATCGAAAAGCTATCAATCATACCTGTTTATGGTAATCAGGTGTTCTTGACGAAATGATTGGTCGTCTCGCTGTTATAGACATCACAAGTCTGAGGCGCAAGTTTTGTAATTCGTTTTATTGGAATGAGGAGTGAGCGATCTATTACTGTTGAATTTGCATTTTCAATTGAGTTTTAATATCATTACGCATTATTATTGATTAGCAGACAGCCGAAATTGGAACGGTATGTTCCTATTAAAGGAATTAGGGAACTGAGTGATAAGAGATTTTAAGGAGTTTTTAGTTTTTTTTTTCGACATTGCTTTTTCTACCTTGTTATCACAATCTATAGCAGTTTCTTAGTCAATGGAGATTCAATGTTACAAAGATTAAATTCACAGTTGATTCATTCATATGACAATTTTAATAATTCTTGGTGCGCGGTCTGCTAGAGTTTTGTTGACCCACAAGCACCTGAAAGTCTCTAACAATTTTAACGAGAGAAACCTCTTTCTCAGAAAATTCCATTTGAGGTATAAAATAATCCGCAACGAAAATCGCTGCATATAACAAACGCAATTACTGTAAAAAAAAAGCTTGTAAACGACATAACTGCAAGTGCAATTTTCTAGATGCTCCTCAAAGCGCCATTGTGGACGATGAAAAAAGGCAAATTACGGATTTAACAAGCGGTGACTGGTGCAAGAAATAGTCCTTGGGCGACACGTTGTAAATCCTTTCAGTAATTGGCTTGACTTTCCTCATCAAACGGCGCAATAAAATGGCACGTGTATTTTTCTGCAATCTTCATATGTTTTATTCAGTCACAGGCCGTTATTATTTTTATAGATATATCTGCATCATGCCCTGAATCCAGTACAGTACAGAGAACTTGCTAGCTTCAGTGCTATTTAGAATTAAAAAAAACGCTTCCTCGACTTTTGGGTGTCGTACAAGGCGACTAAGGATAAATCAGTGATGAGGAATGGGCAGCAGCGTTCCTTTTATACCACCTAGCATGGGACCTAACATAATTGGCGAAACGTGGGTGCTAGTTCACCTCTGCCTACCTCTTCGGGGATATAGGCATGAATTATGTATGTATGTATTTAGTAACCTCTAGTATTATTAATAACGTCATTGTTTCAACAATATTTCATTTCTTTTTAATTTCCCACTATAAAAATCAATACGAGTAATTAATTAACAAAAATTTAACGGCCACTAACTAGTTAAAATTATTTATGATCTGTCGTGTCGCTCGCCGAACGAACACGTGAAGTGTTCATTACTTGGAGTATGGGCATTTCAAAAATGCATAACGGTTAGCGCTTCTTGCCGTCTTTACGAAGTATTTTAATGGTAGCTTTGTTACTCACGCTGTTTATACGATTTGTTTGTACGATCATAATTTTTATTGTGAATTCCAACAACTGTTGGCTTCTGATTTATTAGAATAATTATTGTAAAAGTGCTGTGTAACTTTGAAGTGTTTAATTTTTAATTTATTTCTGGTCCAGGGAGCTGGTTCCCATTTTTGAGACAATCTCAAATCGAACTCGGTTTTTTGAGTGTATCAATTTACGCTAAGCATCTTAAGATGATATTTTATACCCTGGTTCTAATAAACGAGTGCGGTTGAGATTCATTGACGAATTCGAATCGAAACACGGAAATTTTGTGGTCGAGAAAGCTATGGAAATCCGTATTCTACTCTTGTATAAAGAGCTCTTATTTCACTCGATTGCAGCGCAAACATGCTGGTCAATGTCTACATAAAAAGTTCCAAATTGGAGGATGATCGAATATATCAGAACTACACCCTAAGCTTTTCTAGACTACTGACTTTAGGTCTTTTACAAGTCAATTCTCAATGGACACGCATTGTGGGGATTCACCTATTCTTCTAGTTAAGAAAGATTTGTACAGTCATGCTACCACCATATGTCAAATATTCTCAATCGACTTTGTGCTTTACCACAAACAAGTTAAGGTTGACAACCGATCGAAGAAATTTGACAGGTTTGGGTAGTCTGTAGTGCCGTTGACCGTCCAATGTAAATAATGCAGTAAGTGACTCGCCTCGTGGTGCAAATGCGCCATTCGTAGTTCGAACCCGTCTATATTAATTCTTGTTCAGAAAGTGCCTCGATATAAGCTGTCAATAGGGAAAACCAAAGTTCCAATTTCCGAGACGCGTTCCCATTTTGACCCTTTGGAAAGCACATTATCAAGGACAGCTTTGAACTCGGAGAGCTTTGCGCAAAGCCTGTTATTGCAGAAGTGGAGTGGTAATTACTTCTTGAAGTAATTCTATTTGATAAGAAACGGTCTGGCTTCGATAATTGCAAAAATATTCCACAATGTTTCCGAAAAATATGGCTTATAAAAATGTACTTAAAGGACAAGAAAATAGAGATGCAATAGGCCAAAAACTACTGTTCTTTTTCTACAATGAACTTACCACATTTTATTCACAAAGCCCTCGCAGCATCCATAAAATTATACACAGCTAAGAACATGTCCTGTTCCGAATAAAAAACGAACATTCTGGTACGTAACCTGATATAGGCCACGCATTTATCAGTTGCGTTTCATGAACGGTCCGGATAGAATGACACTATCCGTTGGAAGGCTACTTCGAAGAAAAACCACCTCAATCTGCTATCAATTACGGTTGAACTTCAAACAACAGAATCGCCCCTATAAAAGGTAATACTTATACAACAAGAGTCAAGAAACAACGCCCAGCGTTTAATGCGTTGGCCAAATAGTTCTTGCTTCTTAAACTTCTATTGTTACGCCATTATAAGCTTTATATCTTGGTGATAAACATTATCGGGGCCGATTTCAACCGTGTTTGTTGACCTGTGTGGTATTTCGAAAAGTGACTACAGCAGGCGGTCTAATGCCCGTAGCTCGTCGAAATATTAATAGTACGAAGTGAACTATTAATTTTGAGGGTTAGGTAACAAAATATTAATTATAATGTTAGTCACATTCATGAGTTACGATATGAGGAAAAGGTATTTTTATAGACTACTCTTTTTTCAAACAGGTATACATACTTGTAAAGTGTAATATCGTAATAATATATTGTATCCATTTATGTAACCTTATCCAATAAAAAGGAATACAATTTCTATTGCTATATCATAGAAAGCTCATAAGGATTTAATATGGGCAGTCGGTCGATTATTATGACTTTTATTTCAGAAAGTACAAGGCATATCAAATAGAATGCGTCCACTATAATCACCATAATCATTCTGCTACTAGACCCATTTCATTTAATGGTGGACGCAGTACGTCCATATCTCCTATTCTGACAATTTTTTCGTTATTCACATACTCATTCACTTTAATATCATCAATAATAACAACTGCTATAACTGGATTGTTTCTTGAATTAATGAACCTATTGGTTACACCTTTAAATATAAGCCGTTTCTAAACTAATGTTTTAATTGATTCAGTTAACAATTCCATCTCTTCAAAATTTTGTAAGCTTGATTGGTAATAATTTAATAATAATGATTTCGTTTATAACTGTTTATATTTACAAAGATACCCTTTTACAAAGATCTGGTCCGAATCTCATTCGCAAGTCAACATCGTAGTTTCAACAGCGTCCATAAAAAGTATAGTTAACCGTGTGACTGGCGCTGCGAAGTTTTTGTTGCTGATAATTATCGTACAGTTATTAGGTGCGCCTGCGCATCGCACATGACGACGCCGCGTGGCCCAAGCGCAGGCGATGCGAAGGAGTTTTCGATAAACTAAGTAAACGTAGAAGAAAAACTGGTGAGGACCAACTCGATATTTAGAGGTTAAAATTTATGACATTAGAAACGATTTTTTTTCGAAATTTGTTTGAAATGTTTTGATAGACAGATAGATAAAGGTTGCGAACTTGCAATCATCATCATTATCATCACCAGCCCTTTTATGTCCCCACTGCTGGGGCACGGGCCTTCCCTATGGATGGAAGAATATAGGGAGATTGGGCCATAACCCACCACGCTGGCCCAGTGCGCGTTGGTGGGTATTAACGACTGCAGATGCAGCCGGGACCACCAGCTTAACGTGCCTTCCGAAGCACGGAGGAACTCGAGATAATAATTTTTTTGTCACCCATCCAATGACCGGCCTTAGCGAGCATTGCTCAGTTTTCGCAATCGCATGCCAATCGCGCTATGCTTCTGCGCTAGAGAGCTCCTTTTCTAATGAGTTTTTCATAGATAGATATAGGTTGCGAACTTGCAATATATATATTTATTTTTTTCTAGCTAGAACTATTAATTCACTAATAGACCTTATAACGTTTAAAGTGTCGCACTAAGAACACTAGCGCCATCTATTGATTTTATTTGAAACTTGCAAGTCACATGAATTTACGAATAATGATAACAGACACATCCGCTATCGATCAACCACTTGGACCGCGGCCGTTGACTTTACGGGACAAGTCTAGTTTATTTATAAGGTCATATTATGCAAGTAAATGTATCAGATGGAACATGTATGTAGTTACATTTAATACATATACGTCCATGGGGGTTCGTATCATTATTCTATAGAATTAATCAATCGACGGTAGACGGATACAATCGTAAAAGCCCCCTATTTCTTCTGCGGGCGTCGCACGTGACAACTAAAGAAAGCTTTCGTGGCTACTAAATAGCAATGCTGCGATTTACGTGCCCTGTAGATGGCAATAGGCTTAAAATAAGGCCGAACGTAGCCGGCGAACTGAAGGTACTCTGCTTGCCCCTTCGGGGAAGAACAGGCATGTCCTATGTGCGTATGATATTTACTTGCATCCACGACAAAACGGAAGGCCATAAAAATAATATATCCTGTTGACTTTTTATATTGAATACTTTGAAAAACAGGACAGAGCTGACGCTAGCGTGCCACCAAGATGGCGTCCGATATCGTATTACCGAAATCGACGGCTATTACCCGCGGACCATAATAATATTAAATATGAACTTTAAGCACAGACAATAAAGCATAACTTCCGTCGGGTTCGAATATCGCTTTTTCTTTGAAGGCCTTATCCCGTGATCCAGGTTTGGAGATTCCATGTTAATTGGGCCGGGGTGGATTGCCGGTCGACTCTGTTGCTTCAAAAATAAGGTGTACAATTGTGTGTTTTCAGATGACAATCGGGGTGTATCTGTCGAACGAAATGTACATGTAGCAAATTGGCGAGACATAACAGTATTTTGGCTTATTCCGAAATCGGTTATAGTTCGGCTACGAAGACACTGGAAACCTTATAAAAGCGTTCTTAGGGTTTAGAGGCATGTTTTGATTTGCGAATGAAAAGGAATTTGCGTAACATAAACTTCAACTGCCGCGTTGTGACGGCAGTGCAGAGTACAATAATTGTCACCACCCCCAATCTATCCCTTAGGTGTCTTAGTAGGCGACCAAAGAGCAATGGACAGCACAGCGTTCCTCTTATATCATCTTGCAACATACTGCAACTTACTTGCCCGATAAATGGCAATTGGCTCGGAGACGTGGGACCTAACATAATGGGCGAAACTTGGGTGATTTGTCACCTCTGCCTACCCCTTCGGGGATAAAAAGTAATAGGCGTGATTTATATGTATGTATACACATCAAATACACTCCAACTGTTATGTAATAAAACAAGAGTGTAACTCTGTGTAACTTGTTTCTGGTTCGCCTTTCCCCATTAAGATGTATGTGTTGCTATTAGTTTATTCCACGTTTTATATTTGTAATTAATGGTCACTAATATCAAACACTAGAAATATTAAATTTTTACCAAGCAAAAGACTGTTATTTTTTACACGTTAGATTGTTTCTACACGTGATGCTGGCATGAGGTTTTCCCTATTTTATTTAATTATTTTTTGTACTCCACAATAGTTATAATCCTAGCTAGATACTTAGTAAACGTATTCGACTTCCTGTCCTGTTCCCAGTTTATCTGGAGTAAGCTTAGTATGCCATTCGAGGACCTTTCCGCCCCAACGGCCGTTAGTTCTCGCAACGTGACTGCCACTTAAGGTCCGCAATCATTCGGGCTATGTCGGTGACGGGAAGACCAATTATGATTTACTTCATCCAGTTTTAAGTCATAAAAGAGACTCACCTCAAAGCACACTCGTCCACGTCGCTCTCGCAGAGGGTGCCACTGAAGGTAGTCGGACACTCGCAGGTGTACGAGTTGAGGCCGTCGACGCAGGTGGCGCCGTTCTGGCACAGGTTGCCGGGACAGTCGTCGATGTCGATCTCGCAGTTCTGCCCTCGGTATCCTGGGAAAAGGAGCTTTATTAGTGATTTCCTAACAGAAAACAGCAATCAAATTTAATAAGGAGCTAGCCTATTTACACACAATAATTACTGGTTGTTACACAAGTTGGTTATGTAAGAAGAGGCATGAAAGTAGAATAAATGCAGTAGAAATGAGAGCGTTGCGTAGCATGGCTGGAGTAAGAGAAAGGTGTGGTTTGAAAGAAGATGTAATGACAAGGTTGAGAAAGGGATGCTCGCATGGTTAGGTCACGTCGAAAGAATGGATGAAAGGAGAATGACAAAAAGGATTTACATGACGAAGGTGAATGGAGAAATGGGAAGGGGAAGGCCTAGGCCGATCTTTCATAATCAAATTGATAGTCTATTGAAAAAGGGCCAGGTCAAGAGTACCCGAAACCGACGGGCATGCATGAAGAGATTGATGAGATTGGATGAAGCGAAAGAAGTATGTAAGGATCGTAGCAAGTGGAAAGAAGTGATCTCTGCCTACCCTGTGGGAGAAAGGCGTAACATATGTATGTATGTATGTATGTGACAAGAGGCGCGGTGACAGCAGAACAGGATACTATTGTCACCACCCCCATTCGATTCCGTGTGTGTAGTAGTCCTACCTACAACGCGACAACGGGCTTTACAACAGTTTTTGAAAATTTATGTCTTTGGTCTCAGAGAACTCATTTGGCCAAACATTGGGCTGATGGGTAGTTAAAAATTAGCAGGTTTTAGTTTTCCTTAAAATACTTCTTGAATTATTTGATAAATCTATTCCAGAAGCACCTCCTATATAAGACCTTTCTTTAAAACTACTTAGCAAATAGTGGCTAAGTGTGTGGATACTAGCTGTTCCTGAAAATATCAATCGCGATATTATTTGCATTATGTATCTATCATCGTGGCAAATTCTTGTTTGTCGTATTTGTTCAATTTACTGTTGGCTTAGCGGTGTGGTGACGGCTCAGCATGATGCAATGGCCACCACCCCCAATCTCTCCCGCAGGTGTCCGATACACCCCTGCTTACCCCTTTCGGGGATCAAAAGGCGTCATATTTATATGAATGAAAGAATCAAACTGCTGGCCACATTAATATTTTTGTCGTAGGTATATATCCTGCTATGATATAGGGTTTGACATGTCAGCAAAGTTAGTCGACACGCCATAAAGCCGCAATATTATGTTTCCTCTATAAGATAAGCACGCTTGCTTACACGACATCTGGTTCAGTAATGAAACATTAACTCATTCATTCCAAGAAACGCGATCAGCAATTTTAATCTTTCTTGGGAACACTTGCTTGGTTGGCATGTTGCGTGGCTTTTGGCGCTTAACCAAGTAATTTAACACCTCTAATTGAGAGTCGAATCTTCCACTCCGCTTGCAGAACACAAGCTCCTCACATTGTCGATTAGCGAGCACTGGGGCTAGACACTGTAGGTACAGTCAGCATCACAAGTAGATTAACACTTTAGTACCTTGTCACAATGGTTGTTATTACAAATTTGTGGCGATTATTACTGCGCATACGCTGTCTTTGTTATGACAGAGGGCTGAAGTGGTAATTGACTTATGATGCTGACAGTACTACTATAGTGGTAATAACTTAATTACCACTATCGTAATATCTGGCTACACACCTAGCTGTGGTAGGGCTCGGGTAAGGATCGATTGTACAACAGTGTGATAAGAGAAGGTGTGGTTTGAAAGAGGACTTAATGACAAGAATTGAGAAAGAGATGCTCGCATTCGCATGGTTTGGTCAAGTCGAAAGAACGAATGAAAGAAGAATGACAAAATGGATTTAGATGGCGAAAGTGAATGGAGAAATGAGGCCTAGGCGGATCTTTCATAATCAAATTGAAAGTCAATTAAAAAACATGGCCCTTTTTAATTGTCTTTCAATTTGATTATGAAAGAGTAGCCGAACCAACGGACATGCAATAAGACATTAATGAGATTGTATAATAAATATTAATAATAATAAAAATGTTTATTTCAGTTTCTCAATCACAAGATACAATATTGTTTTTGGACAGCTCCTTTTAAGTTTAATAGAAAACTTGTGTTAGGAGCTACCCCTCTTCCTAAAACATAATACATCGGATTGAGTTTTTAACATACAAGGTTGTAGTCTATTTTATATAATAATAAGAGTAAAACTTATTAACTACTTAAATTGTGTGTTAGTGTGTGTGTGTGTGTGTGTGTGTGTGTGTGTGTGTGTGTGTGTGTGTGTGTTCGTGTGGCTGTGGTTGCTTGTGTGTACATATATAACTATTGTATTTACTTTATAATTTCCAGAAGGGATTCAGTATCTTCATATGTTAACTGTTTAAGCCAACTTTGTACAACTTTTTTACAATCGTGGAGCTTCATTGGATAGATGTTCAATTTTCCGTTTATTACGTTGTACAGACGGGATGATTGGGCGTTGTACTGTCGCCTTGCAAAAACTGATTTAATCGGTTTTGAATAGGCTACTACAGATTTTCTTCGTCTATTAATCAAAGCGGGGTCGAAACCAATACTTTTGTGAATCCGAAGTGTTACGTTCAAAATATACAACCTGCGGACTGTCAAAAGATCTGCATATTGATATAAGATGTCTGTTGAAAATCGGCGCGGCTTAAAGTACATAACTTTCAACAGAAATCTCTGAGCCCTTTCTAATTCTAACATTTTCATTTTTGTTGCCCCACCCCATACTGGTATGCAATATTTTAATATAGACTGAGTTAGGGCAATGTATATTTTATTCAATAGATTCTTGTTAGTGACATGTCTTAAGGTTTTGAAAATCCAAATAAATTTACGTACTCTGTTCGTAATTTGCTCTAAATATGGATGCCACGATAGCCTATTATCGACTAATACACCTAGATATTTAGTATTGGAGACTTTATTTATAGTGGGACATTGACATAAAGAATTTTGACCGCCGCAAGTGTGTATCTTTATTGAGAAGTTAGTGCTTGGTTGAGTTCTTTTGTCGTATGAAACCAAAGAAGTATTTTAGGATAGTAGAAAGTGGAAATAAGTGATCTCCGCCTACCCCTGTGGGAGAAAGGCGTGACTAAGTATGTAATTAATTGTATGTATGTATGGCTACACACTATAGGTACTACGTCGTAATGAAAACGTTACCACTATCGTAGTGTACACCTACAGTGTTCCCACGATTGCCACATGTGCTGTACGCACCACTCTGTTTATTGGACGTGACGGCGCGCGTTTTAAATCATTCGACGCCACATTTTTCGCCAAGCCCAATCTTTGTGTAAATATTTGGTCCTTCTCCCAGTTTTGGAATGAGAGTAAAATTTGCGTTTGTTTATTGACAAAGTAAATGTAATTGTTCTCACAACTGCGACGACCTAGACTTTGGAGAGAGGGCAGCCAAAATAGTCATGGTGAGCAAGAAGTAGTAAAATTAATTGATACTGTTGTAACACGGTTGCAATCACAGAACAGATAAGACATCATTTATCGTTTTGTGACAAGGCGACTTAGTTAGTGTTAATAACAGCGATGAGTAAAGGGTATAAACGTTCGTCTTATACCTACCACCTAGCACTGCGATTTAAGGGACATAACATAATTGGCTAAACGTGGGTGTTCATTCACCACTGCCTAACATTTCGGGTATAAATATAAATAGGGGTGATTTTTATGTACCAAAAGAGCTGCCATAATCGTTCCCATTCCTTATCCCCTGGACGAAGAGGCCACGTAATTAAACAATTCACAGTCCACGGGGCTGTTATGCTTATGTTAATTTACAACATTCGACTGTGGACGAATCTATTCTAAATAGAATACAAATGTATGAAACTGACGTATTCATACAGAGAAAACAATTCCATTCGTATCGCACATCAAGACTATTTAATTTTCTAATCACAATTTCATTTATACACATACATACATACATAAATCACGCCTATATCCCCGAAGGGGTAGGCAGAGGTGAACTAGCACCCACGTTTCGCCAATTATATTAGGTCCCATGTAATAGGTGGCGAGCCTATTGCCATTTATCGGGCACAAAAGTCGCAGTACATTGCCAGGACGGTGGTATAAGAGGAACGCTGCTGCCCATTCCTCATCGCTGATTTATCCTTAGTCGCCTTGTACGACACCCACGGGAGACATTTGGGGTGGTGACAATTGTATTCTATTCTGCCGTCACCACACGGCCAATTTCATTTGACATTTATATTCTTTTCATTATCATCATCATCATCATCATCACCGGCCCTTTAATGTCCACACTACTGGGGCACAAACCTTCCCTATGAATAGAAGAATATAAGGAGAAAGGGCCATAACCCACCACGCTAGGCCAGTGTGGGTTGGTGGGTATTAACGACTGCAGATGCAGCCAGCAACGGCTTACCGTGCCTTCTGAAGCACGGAGGAACTCGAGATAATAATTTTTTAGTCACCCATCGAATGAACAGCGTTAGCGAACATTGCATAGCGCGCTAGCGAGCTCCTCATATTGCTCTGAGTATTCTATTCGTTCGAATAGAACAGATTGGCCCCTCATCTAGGCACCTTGTTACTTAACAAACCTCTCACTAAATCGGAATCCACAGAAACGGCACTCAGTGCTAGTGAATTAGGCAGTTATCAGTGTGAGCCCGACACGTTCCCATGTGAGGACTATTAATGGTGTTCTTGTGCGGAAGCCGAGTGTATCGGGTGAGAAGCAGACACCCACACATGTGATAAAACATTTTAATGACTGCCAACATGTGGCCCTGGATTGGTCATCAGTTAACGGCTGAAACCGCTCTATTACTTGGAACAATTATTCAGACTCAGTAGAAAACATTTAACAGTAAACAATCGGGGTTTAATTGGATAAGCTAGATGATGATGATGGATGAGCAAAGTTCTCTTAGGATTGATGAACAAAATATATTATATTATCTTGAAGCAGGATTGTCACTACCCCATATTAAGGAGGAGCTCTATAGTGCAGTGGCTTGCTCTGCTCGGCCTGCGATTGCGTAAACTAAACAATGTTCAGGCCGGTCATTGGGTGGGTGACCAAATTTTTATAACTATACTCTTTATTGCACTTGAAAAATACATAATAACTTATAGTTAGTTTACTGTTTGCAAGGGCGGACTCATCTCTAAAAGAGATCTCTTCCAGTCAACCCATGAATGTTGGTGATATAGTTATGCGGGTAACTAACAAAATGCAAGGCAAACATAAATATACTTACTTAAGATTAAGCACATAAACACACAAACAATAAATATGATAATAATATAAAAATACATATATTTAATATAAATATATAAATAAAATAATACATATAAATACATAATAACATATACACATAATTAGGTTAAATATATATGAGATGATAACCCTGCAAATATTATGAGACAACTTGAGAGAAGTAGTGCTTCTTAAGTCTGGTCTTAAAACAAGTGACAGACGGACTTTCTTGGATTACCTCGAGTTCCTCCGTGGTCCAATGTGGTGGGTTATGGCCCATTCTCCTTATATTCTTTCATCAATTAAGAAGGCCTGTACTCCAGCAGTGGGCATAATTATCTGAAATGCCTTTGTGCTTAGGAAGGCATGTAAAGCCGTTGGTGACTACATCTGCATCTGCCTGTAGTCGTTAATTCGTACTAGACCAGAATTATAGCTAATTCTCCTATTTATTTTTAATCCATACCCAAAGTCTGTATCCCAGCATTGTGGAAATTAAAGGTCTTGTCAAAGGGAGGTTGTCAAAATGGACATTAAAATTTTGATGAAATCATGCCTTAGTACTAAAACCTTGAGATAATGTATTTATGGTTACCTACCTAATAGCCGTGTGGTGACGGCAGAGTAGAATACAATTGTCACCACCTCATATCTCTCCCGTGGGTGTCGTACAAGGCGACTAAGGATAAAACAGTGATGAGGAATGGGCAGCAGCGTTCCTCTTATACCACCTGGCAATGTACTGCGACTTTTGTGCCCGATAAATGGCAATAGGCTCGCCACCTATTACATGGGACTTAACATAATTGGCAAAACGTGGGTGCTGGTTCACCTCTGCCTACCCCTTCGGGAATATAGGCGTGATTTTTGTATGTATGTATGTAGCTAATAACCGGCCTTAGCCGACTGTCCTGTCCTTGCAAGACGAGCGCGAGCCTTGGTCAGGATTGGCCAGGATACTTGTAAGAAATTCTTTAGAAAATACTGTTCCTCTCCGATCACCAATTTAAAATTAACGTCACGTAAAGTACCCCGATGAACTCAACGCGCCGTCCCCCTATCATGTATGGTTTCACGTAGTACGAGAACCAATAAACATGTATATCACCATGGGGTACTAATTAAACGTTCCCTCATTACCGTTCCCACAGTTCGGTGTGACGTCATCAGACAAGTCTATTTTAAGTGGTAACACATTTGGTGCTATGTCCTCTCAGGCTGAAATGATTCTTGGGTCGTTTGCCTTTAAACTCAGGAAGGGAGGCTGTTTAACTCTTCAACGGTTATTAACACTTAGGAAATCAATGTGTTATGTATGAGTCATTTGAAGAAAAAAATCACGGTAACAGTGACTAATGCATCGTCAAGTGTATATCGTCAAAGTACTTCCAGTTGGGACGTAAGATAAATTATTACAAAGCAAAACAGATCATAGCGTTTCGAAAAATTATGACCGCCTGATGCGATATTCGAACCCTCGTTTCGTGTTCTCAATGTTTAAGATAACTTCAGTACCACAAATAAATCTAATAGTTAATAAGAAACAGATAACATTTGTAAAAATATCGATACTGTGTTGTGTTGAAGAATACTGTGGTTATTCGGATTTACAGCAAAAGTATGTCGCTCAAAAATTATTTAAAAATGCCCGAACAGGATCTAACATTTAAACTTCAAGTTTAACAACGTCTCAAAGATTCATCATTTAGAAACTTTCAGAAACACTGGCCTAAATCATCGGCCCAGCAAGGATTCCGTTGTTAATGATAGATAGATAGCCCTTACCGCTCTTTGTGGGACGACGTCTATCAAGGATAGATAGAAATATATTGTCGTAAATATACTATCGTCGGTATTTATCTATCTTCTACAAAGGATAGCCTATTAGGAATGGCTGTAAGTGTGTTACACAAATATTCCAAGTAATAAAGTTATTGAGTCTACTTATTATCCTTCATGCTAGTAAGTTCCCCTACCCAAAGAACTGAAACGTTAAGCACAAACAAAAAGATGCCTCGGCACCCGAACAACGCATTCGTCAAGCTAATTTTGCAACACACACTTTTGCAACAGCGGACGAATCTAATGAACCCGCGATGCGCCTGCGCCGAACCACATAAAAATGTGACGTAACTCGTTTCGACAGCCGCCTTTCCGCGGTTACCGAGAATTACTTCGCAAATGAATTTGATGTTGGTGCTATTACGTACGTATAAATAAATGTCGCGCGTAAATTACAGCGTAACCAACGAAAATGTCGCGGAAATAATATTACCAATGGGTTAATAAATATTTTTTTCTGCTCCTTTCAGTTGCAACAGTAGCGCGCCTCCCGTAAAAACAAATGAAAAGTCTTCCAAATTGGGGGTTGTTAATTCACACTAGTCTAATTAAGTGGAATGTGGCAACTGTACTTTTGCAAAATAAATATAAGAATGGAATGCTAGCCTAGTCGAAGCGACATTTCAATATCTAAAACAAAAAGGATTGGCAATGTAAGAACCTTCTATTTATTCCGAAAAATCTGCTTCGTATTGCGCTAAATCATTGCTCGAAGAACAATTTGAATAAAAACAGAGACCTATAAATATCAATGTAAACATTATTTATGCCTACCTTAGTTAGGATAAGTGTGGCTTTCGAACTGGTCAAGTCGTGGTCGCCCGAGGCAGAGCCACGGTCGACTTTCAGGCTTCAACTATGATAAAATATATCGCAGACACGCACAAGCCGCGGAGACTTGTTACGTGCCTACACGCCACTGGGATGGTAATTGGTTGCAGCATAAATTTGCTCATTGGACTTTCAAATTATACTACCCTGTGGTAATTTACTAGAAAGGATAAAGTAAGGAGTAAGTATGCAGCTAAGCGGAAGTTTCAAAGTGGCACCAGCGACAGAAAAGATCAGAAGACGCGAAATGAATGTGCCTTGAAAAGCGTAGATTGATTTTTTCTGTGGAAAAAAGTATTCCCTTTACTGTAGTTATGAATATTTTTCATTGTGTTTTAGCAAATCAAATAAATTTCTTTTAAGCAAATATTTGGAAACGTTGTATAAGTTGCATTCAATAAAATTTACATTTTTGTAAATAGACATACACTCCGGTTTCGATCCTTGGGTTATAAACGTGCTTGTTAGGGAGGCAAAGGATAACAATAAAGTAAAAAAACTTATTGGGCAAAAATAAAATAAGTGTAGAAAGGAATTTGATAATCTAGTTGCAACGAAAAAGAAGCTTTGTAACGAGTGAACAGAAAAAGCTGTTTACTAAATAGTAATACAACAACCGATGATTAGGAAAAAGTTAAAACAATTGGCACAAGTGGGACTACGGATGTATTATCTATAGACTACAAGCTAACGACTAACAGACATAATGTAACATAATAATATTATTATAGACAACATAATCAATAGAAAATGACGACACATACAGCTTAAAAGCAATAGTTATAATAGAGTCTACAATAATTATATTGAATTAAAAAATACGTAATCCATGAAATCAATTGGATTGTGTTATTCAATCGTCGTGTGAATTTTCTCTTTGTCCAACGCTGTCACAGTGTACTACTAGTGCAGTTAAACGTGTAAATCTTGATAATAGCCACATATAGCTGTGAGCGTTCTTGCCGGTACCCTTATCTCGCCTATTCTAATTGTATACAATTTTCAAATACAATCAAGATGGACCTAGTTTCTAAGCGGGCTTATAGCTAGTTTTCGGTCGTGACAATTTTAACGATGCTGATTTTATTTATAGTAGGATATTTTTATTAATATGGTCATTGATTAATTTCACAACAGCCTCACAGAATAATAATTATAGACGGTGGAAAGTCTTGGGAATGTTTTAGCGTTTAATGCTATATTAGCCAAAAATGGAAGAACGGCAATAATTATGCGTACTGCACGAATTGACAAGCCTTCAATAAATCATAGAACATATAAAGGACTAGGAAAATATAAACGCAATATAAATAATTATACATTTTATTGTGCTTCAATATTTTCAAGTGTGACATATACCCGAGTTTCTTGTAAGCACAAACAATCAAATTTAAATGTGAACTTGATAATAACTGTTAAATCGCGTGGGATGAACCAATAACGTGCACCACAATACATCATAAACAATGTCAATGAGAAAGAAATATCACCGATTCCCTGCGGCGGCAACAGTAGTCATATAAACAGTCGCATACTATTTTCGAAGAATTGCGCGCGCGCAGCAAGAATGAATACACGAGAATATGTACATTCATACGTTTAACCCGATAAAGAGGTCTGTAATGGTTGCTTAACGCGTAAGATTCTAGTAAAGGCGAAAAGGAACTACTTGGTTGTAAGCAATGCATCCATATTAAGGCAGTTATTGGAGAATTTGAATCGCTATCCATATCTGTTGAAGCGGTTATTGCAAAAGGTATTCGCTCAGGCCTAAAAGATAATGTTGTCTTTAATTGAGATAGCTTTAATAGAGAATAAAACACCGTTTATTCAAAACCTATAGTTAGACTTGTTTTTGAAGGAAACGTTTTAGATTTGTGTCTCTTATATTCAAGAAACTATTAGGCCATAGTTGTGCTCAGTGATTTAAAAATTCTTAACGCTTTCGTATCTTGTGTTATGGTTCAATTACCCTACATGTTTTTCTCACAGCGCAAGCAAAAGATCGTCCACAAAGTGATAAGAGCTCGAGAAAGTTTTTGGTTAAAATTTATCACTTACCAGTTGGACACTCGCATTCGTATCTCAGTTGGTCCAGCGGCTTGCACCTCCCCCCATGGAGACACGGGGAAGGTTCACAGGGGACGTATTCAGCATCACAGTCCCTCCCAGTATACCCTGGCTCGCACACACACGTGTAGGACCCATGGGTATTGAAACACCTCCCATGGTGGCAAGGCCCCGAGTCACTGGAACATTCCATTACGTCTTCGATACATCGAGGGCCGGTGAAGCCGGGTGGGCAAACGCACGAGTACCCAGCCGCCGTTGTATTGTCTGCCACACAACGTCCTCCATTCCGGCAAGGCTGTGACGCACAGTGGTCTTCGTGCGAGCATTCAGCGCCTGAAACAAAAATTAAAACCGGTAAGTAAGATTATTAAGAAGTATCCATCGAAAAATCATACTGCGCCGACCGGAAATGAAATGGGATAAGGTCAGGAGGATGACAATGATCCATCCAAGTGTAATGCATTTTTTGTTTTAAAGCTAAATACCCGCTAAACTAAAAATAATGATTATATTGAAAAATATTCTTCTTAAATCTAACGAGCGCGACGTTAGATTTGAGCACATAAATTGCCCATTTTGTTTCAGAAGTCAAGGACATTGGTTATTTCAAATTTCTCCCTATATTCTTCCATGTACAGGGAAGGTTTGTGCCCCAGCAGCAGGGACATTAAAGGGCTGGATAAAACTAAATAAAACTTAACCTCACTTAACTAAATCACTACACAAGTAAGCTCTTACAAAAATACCTACTCCACAACACTTCAACAGTAATGAGTCAGGGTGCATTATTCATCAGCAATTTGATCAGGAGCATGCTTACTAATCGACATTGGCTAACGACATGAAGAATTCAGCGCGATTGGCCGCAGCAAGCTCAATTGGAATTACGCTCACTATTTTAGCCGTTGGATCCCTCCATTCAAGTCTTTAATTGCTTCTTGTGCCAAATTATCTTTCAGAATTCATCTAACCCTAAATAGTTCTATAAGTCTTTCTTATTAATTCAAATGTCGTGCGGCTACGGCAGAACAGAATACAATTGCCACAACCCCCGTCTCTAACAAGGCCCATAAAGATTATAAATATGATAAATAACAGGGAAGCAGCGTTCCTAGTATAACACCTACTAATATTGCGATTACCGTGTCCAATAGATAGCAATAGGCTTGCCGCCTGTTATATGAGACATAACATAGTTACCGAAATATAGGTATTAATAGACCTCTGCCTATTCTTTCGGCGATTCGTGATTTATATGCATTATAAATTACATACATACATACATAAATCACGCCTATATCCCCGAAGGGGTAGGCAGAGGTGAACTAGCACCCACGCTTCGCTAATTATGCTAGGTCCCATACATTGCTAGGTGGAATAAGAGGAACGCTGCTGCCCATCATCACTGATTTATCCTTAGTCGCCTTGTACGACACCCGCGGGAGAGATTTGGGGTGGTGACAGTTGTATTCTACTCTGCCGTCACCACACGGCAAATTATAAATTGCATAAGTAAAATCTAAATGCGTCAATCCTATGTCTGGAAGCGATGTCAATATTAAGGGCCTGTTTCACAATGTACAAGTAAATTCTAAGTAGCTTACTTTGCAGATCATTCGACAGTTTTAATATGAAATATATGTCAATTGAACTGCAAAGTAAGCTACTTCAAACTTACTTGTCGAATGTGAAACATGCCCTAAGCTCAACATTTTTATAACTTAAGTTTTAGAGGACAGCAAAATTTCTTAAGAATTCTAATTCTTTACAACTTTACTGCAACCGAATTCCAAATGTGAAAGACACGAGACAGATCCAAGCAAAAAACAGCGGCACACATTTAACGCTAACTATCGGAAACTAGCTAGAAGATGAGAATAATTGATTCCCCAAAAACCCCTTTACCACATTCACAGACAGACAGACAGACAGGCCAATTTGCGAAATTACACAGTTCTTAAGTCGAATTAAGCGTCTTACGCGTTTACTGCGTACCACATAGTTCAGGAATCTCAAATTGCTGGAGCTTTCTATCGGCTTTCTCCAAAGACGCCGGTCGGTTGATATTGTGACGGTGATAATGGGTAACAATCCTTATAATCGAGGGGCATCAACAATACGAGGTCGACTGTGACCCTCGGCTCAGTTACAAGCAATGCGTGAGTAATATTGTCATTCATAAATCGAATTTGAGCAGTTAATTGAGACAGTTTTGACGACCGGTTTGGTCGACTGGTCAGATCGCTGGCTATAATAATTTATTTATTTATTGCAACACAAACAGATAGTTACCACAATTACATAGAAATTAACAGTTACTAGTTCTGATCTAGGTCTTACCTTTAAATAGCGTTGACAGCATGACACATCATAAAGACAACTAACTTTCGTTAACACTTTATTTACTAAGCTGACAATGATGTCAGAAAAAAAATAAGTTTATTATAGTTTCTATTAAAGTTAAGTTATACATGAAAACATAAACATAATCAAATTATTACATTTATATATATTCATATTTTTATACATATTATTATATGTATAAAAATATGAATATATATAAACTTTAAAAAATCATTGGATTTTCGACAGTTCAAAGCGATACATGGCTACATATCGTGTTTCGGTTGTCATGCCAGCCGGGCAGGGTTCGAATCCTGGTAGGTGGTAGGGCAAATGTTTGTGATGAACACATAAATTTGTTCTGGAGTCAAGGTTGTTTATTATATTTATACATACCAGTGGCGGAGCGTCCATATAACCCGATTCCCAACAGCCGTACCAAACGAGCGAGCATAAAAAAATCATTACCATAATTCAAGTACAATACCATTTTATAAGCAAATAAAAAAAATCCATCAATATAATCTTATCATAACAGTATTAAACGCGCGCGAAACAATATGCAACACAGGTACATACAATTCGCTCCCGGTCTCTAGATTCCTTCAACTAACTCGCTAAATATCGAGTTATGGACGCCTGCTATACAGCGCCTGCACGCACACAGACAAGCGTAGTCTTGTCAGGCGCACGCAACGCGAAATAGTACCTAAAGTTTGGCTACAAGCCGGCATCAAGCCGGCATTTCGGCAGCCTACGCGCTTATGCATCGATACACTACGACACACGCACACATTAGTAATAAACTCCCACGAAAACAAGTTCCGTCAAAAGTAACTATTTTAGATCTTATTGCAATAGCCATAAAAGCGGAATTTCTTTTGTGAACTGCACTCAATATCGCGGTCGTGCGCCGCTCCTGCAAGCCGCTCCGGACCGGGTTGAATCGTCTTTCTGGCTGTATAAAACAAAGCACAAGCACGCAAAAGTGGCAACGTAGTTCTCCGCTTCGTCACTAGATGGCGTTGAACAGTTGTAGCCGTGTCCTAGCAGGCGGTGTTAAAAGTTAATGCTTAAACCATAAGAGGCTTCATTTAGTTGTGGCTTGCCTAACTTGTTCTTTCACGCCACGCCACTGATACATACATACATACATAATTCACGCCTATATCCCCGAAGGGGTAGGCAGAGGTGAACTAGCACCCACGCTTCGCCAATTATACTAGATCCCATGTAATAGGTGGCGAGTCTATTGCCATTTATCGGGCACAAAAGTCGCAGTACTTTGCTAGGTGGTAGGTATAAGAGGAACGCTGCTGCCCATTCCTCATCACTGATTTATCCTTAGTCGCCTTGTACGACACCCACGGGAGAGATTTGGGGTGGTGACAATTGTATTCTACTCTGCCGTCACCACACGGCACTATTATATTACACTATTATATTTATACATACATACATAATTCACGCCAATATCCCCGAAGGGGTAGGCAGAGGTGAACTAGCACCCACGCTTCGCCAATTAGGCTAGGTCCCATGTAATAGGTGGCGAGCCTATTGCCATTTATCGGGCACAAAAGTCGCAGTACTTTGCTAGTTGGTAGGTATAAGAGGAATGCTGCTGCCCATTCCTCATCACTGATTTATCCTTATTATATTTATGAAGTATATTAATATGATTCTATGTATTTCTAAAATTTGTCCGTCATCTAGTATCCACAACACACGTGCTAATGCTATTTACTTTTGGCTAAATGATAGCTTTGAGAGTAAGAAATAATTTTTTAGCATTGTAGGTTTATACACATAAAGGCAATTGACCAACAAAATTGATTTGGACTATTTTTTGATATTGAGGTTGGTGGTGAATCTCTAAGCATTAATTAATCTTTTCTTTAATACGGTCTTGATAAAAGATAAATGAATTTTGGCTAGTCCTGGTTGCCATATAAACACGTTTGATATTTGGTTGAGTGTTACGAAGTTACCAATAAAGCAAAGACAGTTCAATGAATCTAGGTATAGTTGGACCACCTGTTCCATTTAATGGATAAAGCTAAAGATAATATTTATTGATAAATACACTCTTTGTCTTCGCAATAAGATTAATAATTCCATAGACCAGCACCATGTTCGGTTGTATTGCCAAGTGTATTGCGCAATTATTTTGCGAACTTTATATGTTCTAGCTTCCGTTGATTATGTGCATTTCATGTTAAAACTGACTGACTTTTTATGATACCTATTACCATGATTGGGTCTCCACTTAAAGGTAAATGATTGCATGATTAAGCTGAGATGGATGTACACTGGGATTTATATGACTCAATATTGCTAATCTTAAGAATATCATTATCATCTGCACTTATTCCATCATATTTGGGGTCGGAGCAGTATGTCCTCTTTCTCCACTGTCTTCTGTTCAGTGTTAAGAAAATATGTCCTTTTATACATCATAATAATGTGTCACGTCTTACAGGGCTAGGCAGAGATCAATTCTTTCCACTTTCTACGATCCTTACATACTTCTTTCTTTTCATCCAATCTCATACATGATTTCGGGTATCCTAGCTTGACATGTCTTTTTATAATAAGAAAATTATTAATTTGAATTTTAATTTGCCATTCAGCCGGGTAATGCAGCCTGCGTTATTGGTACACTTCCTGTCTCAGAAGACCTGGTCTAATAGTCAGGTTAATTTTAATATGTCCCCTTTTAAGTCATTTTAGAGTTTATCCTTGTTACAGATGTTCCCGTCGCGATCCTTCTGTGAGCCTATAGTTTATTAATAGTGTACCAATTAGTAGATAAGTTTCGATAGGACTGATATTTCCAATGGATAAAAATCCTTTAAATAAAATAGAAAAAAAATCCTTGCTACAAATACGATAAAATTTAATTATCAACTGACTTAGCGCTCAATATTTACTGTTAAAGAGAATTTGTTGACGAAGAAACGTGTGAAGTTTATTCAATTGATCAACTGGACAAAACGAGCTGGCGTGTTTCGGTTATTCAAAAATAATACACACGAATGCAAGCCAACCATTGGTCTAAAAAGCGAAATTGTCAGATGTTTCTTCAGCGGAAATTAATCGAGAGGAAGTGTGATGTGTGGAGTGCTACTTTCCAAAATTCGTTAACACTTTATTTATCTTATTACCGCAACTGTGTCCGTTCGTTTTATATCATTGACAAACTAGTTTAAGATCAACTCTTACTTTCGGGTTTTTATTGCAATCATAGATAGGCTCATGGCTAATATTTTCATCATCAATTCTAAAGCTGTCACTCTTCAAATGTACTGCTAGTTTATCGAAATACGTATTAATGGCTGCTTTGATTAAGTCACTATATTCAGAGTTCCATTCATGCAATAATCTACTATTCAACACCTGTTTGAGTCATAGCATCTAAATTTATACTTGCATCACGTAAAGACAGGCTGCCATAACAGCGTTTAAATGAAATCCAGTGTCTTGTTTATGCCGAGAATTCTGTTAATAAGCTTATAATACCTATTATTACTTAGACCAGTTAACCTAGAACTTACTGCTTTAAATTCTACTACGTACTTAGTAACAAGATGGTGAAACAATTCAACTCATAAAGGTTTAAGATTTGAAGGTCTGGTTTTCGCATCAACCAAAAAAATTTGCCTTGACAATCAATCTGATTCTAAATATAATTTGGTCATTGTTTATTGTATCGGTCACTTATATAATTGGGAAATTAATGGAGTTTTTTTAATAATTCTGTTTTAATTCATCATCATCTTGCTCTGTTCCCAACCTAACTTCTTGTTCTTCCATTAATATCGGTCAGACGTCATCAAGCACTTTACTCTCTTTGTGATTCTTATCATCCAAACCTCGGTGAAGAATGAATATACAGAGAGCGATTGGGATGACAATATTCCAATCCGTACTGTACATTCCATTCTTAGTTCCGTTTTAATTGCAAAAGTAAATTTAGAGCAAAAAATATACTGACCTGTGTATCCAGGTGGACAATCACACTTGTATGTAGACAAGGATGTGAGTCTACAAGTGGCGCCGTTCAAACACGGGGCAGAGTCACAAGCCGCCGGCACACTGATCTCGCACAGGGAGGCGCTGAAGCCGAGGGGGCAGTCGCAGTTGAAGGAGGGCGAAGCCCCGCCGTTGCCTGGGCGGACCCTGCATGTGCCACCGTTCTGACATCGAGGACTAGATTCACTGTGACAGGGGTTGAGATGCTGGCAGAATTCTCCGGCGTAGCGGGACGTGCAACTGGAACAAAGGAAAGTGAATGTAAGTACAAGAGCGTTAAGGTGTAACTTGAATGTAAAAAATCATTCTATCATACTGAAATTGTTACAGTCTGTCGTGTTATAATCTTTCATACAGTCCTTAGTCGACTATTAGGGTTTATCTCATATTCTTCCATACACAGGTAAAGCCTACACCCAAACCTTGGCTTGTTCAGACGACGCGGCGTATTCAAGAAAGGAATCAAACAAAACAAATACTTTAGCGATTTTGAAATATATCTTATTTATTATAAGGGTCTTAGGGTTATTAACAGAACCATTGAGCCTAACTAAGATTGTTCAATTTTTAATCATCAACAGTGCTTCAGTATGAGCTGTAATTTTAAATATTGTCACTTATTTAACTATTCCTCTCGTCTCAATCATATTTTGCATCGCAGCTGCATTATACAGATCTAGTACTCAACAGAGACGGTTATAAATTCTTCACACAAACATTCAACGAAAAATTGAAACGGTTCCATAAAAAGTTTGTTTGAATTATAAAACTGCTTCTAACATTTAACCCTTAATAAATATTATAAGCGCCATAGGAGGTCCAATGAATCCCGAATGACTGAGCATTTGAATATCATAGAACACAATAGGTTCTACAATGGAACCCGTCTTAATAAATGTTACACGAGTATATCTGGTATGATGTTACAATAAAGTTCAAATTATGTCTCAAATGTGGGTATACATTTATCTTTTTGTATCCGCACATGATGTCTATGTATCTTCCCAGGATTGGAATACCTAATAGGAATACCTAAATTTGCTGGTCCATAAGGGGATTGATTGCTTGTGCACTTGTGTTTCGGTTAAAAGTCCCCGCAAAATTGGACAAAGTTTGAATTCAGCTAGAAAATCGAATATTTCTGCGATGGTCAAACACCTTCAGAGGGAGCTTGAGAACATTCACGGCTACCTATAAGCCTAAGCCTACTACATAGTAACATATCCCAATAATCGCGAGGCTCGGTCGTGCGGGCGCGCCGGACGTCGCCAATAAATAACGCAGATACGTCGCCGACACGACCACGTGACGGCCTCGCGCCGCTCTCCAGCCTTTGTTTGGCCAGCCACAGTTTTTATTGCATTTAGAAGCCTTCTCTCGGTAAAATCTTATGCTTAGGTACAAAGAATATTGTGCTCTTGCTTAGGTCTTATTTGATTCGGTCACATACTCTGACTCTTCTCCTAACTGCCCCTATTTTACAAGAAGACACGGTCAGTATTGTGGTATTATATCAGTTTGATCCCTTTGGTATGCTTGACGCCGATCACTTGACTGATCATAAAACACAGTGGACTGATGGAGATTTATATATTTTTGTTTTTTTTTAAATTTACGTCAATCAGTATCCTGATGATAGATCAAACTGATGAAATACTGTTCGTGTACCTCCGTCTAAGTGGGATCGACAGTATCGACACAGCATAAACTTTTTCTAATTATTATAAACATTTGTAAAGTTTTACTGAACTTCAAAATAAATGCTTCCTCACTTTAAATGCCACCAGAAGCTCATGATAAGACAGAACATATTCCACGTGAGTCAGTTGTAATAACTAGTCATGTAAAAGTACTGCATCATGATGGTGTATCAATAAAAAAGTTCAATCCTCCATCAGACCAATCATTGCGTCCATATCGTAAGAAAGCTTGAACCACCCACATTCTAGCGTAATTCCCAAACTTAATGAACTCAATCTCATTAAAGACACTCGATGCGATGCAGCGCTAGGTGTTTGTGGGAAAATATCCCAATCAATGTTAATTATTCATGGAAAATATGCTGTACGAAAGCAAATAAAGCTTTGATATAATGTTCAAACTTCAACATTTAACCTAATCTGCCGTAATTACCTATGATCATTGACAAGATAATTGTAGTTAATCGTAGTGATACCATAAATACCCGTCTGGTTTATAGTAATTTATTACCATGTCAATATATTGAGTCTGTTTACGTAATAAAACAGAGCCATATGATTACAATAATTATTACTAAATTCATTACTACGTCAGGAATTGATAAGCTATTTGTTTTTTACGATTAAATATCTAAAAAAGACAACGCCACTTAGGTATATCGGTTTCAGATTCAACGCAATATTTTCCTTTCTATCTAGAAAGAAAACATTCATTAATAATAAAGGTAGGTATATATTGACATATATTAAGTTATACACATAACATATATAAAATTCTATTGTTATCCGGAGCGTTGGCTCCTGGCACAAGCATTTTCTGGTTAAAACGACTCCGTCAACCAGAGTTACGTCTTATCCAGTAAGAAATATACAATTTTGAGGATTTTTTTTCATTCATAAATAAAGTTCCCTTGAAATCTCACTATCAAACTATCGTGTGTAGCAAAGGAATACACGATGCATTTTTCATGCGGCAGAAACCATAAGACATTCAAGATGTGATTATCCCTTGTATTCAGCGGAGTGTGGGCGGCCTCACGAAGCCAGTTCTGTGTTAGAGCCCACGCACTGACCTCAGTGCTGGGAAGGGTAGTTGCACCTTACTGTAGATACATACATGCATGGATGATGATACGGACTGTCCGTGGGTGGATTTTTGAGGTATTCAAATCTAAATATGCAAATTGTTTATTGTTTATTTAAATTTGAATAACTTAGCGCTTAGTTTTAAATAAAATAATGATTAGATTATGTCGGCGACTTCTTGCTTTTGGGAATAGTAACTAGAATTATGAATTATGTAGTTGAATCAGTTGGTATTTAAAATGTGCATATTCAAATTTTGTGACAAACGAAATGGGACAGAACAGAATTAAGTGGCTGACCGGAAAATGGAATAAATAGACAGAGCAGAATACAATTGTCGCCACCCCCAATCTATCCCGCGAATGCCGTACATAGTAACTAAGGTTAAGGATAGTGATGAGGAACGTGCTTTAACGTTATTCTTATATCACCTAGCATACTGCTGCATTATGGTTATAGATGTGCCATAAATGCACATCTGTCTTCCCTGATGATGATCGAGTAATAAATAGGCGTGACTATTTGCTTTTATTAGGACTTTTATGTAGGAATATTTGCTTTTGACTGGAATAAGATCGAAATTTGAGCGTAAGTAAATCAATCCACCCAGGATCGTATTACAAGTAAAGCAAAAAGATAACATCTTCCAGCTAAGTAGTTAGTTGCGACATGCTAGCAACATAACGACCGCTTGCAAAAAGATGACGTCGCTACCTGCGCGCGCGCAGATTATCTTTCAAAATTATAAGCCGTCCCCACAGGGCCTTTGTTCCGCGATTTACTACAGTTTTGAACGAGCTAAATCTTCATTAGGGCAGGTGCCATAAATAACTATTGAACGTATCGCAGATCTAATTACGGCATTTGAACAAAATCCGTTTCGCTCCCCTCGACTAGGAAGCTCCATGTATCTACACGACAATTGTTTTTCGCTGAAAAGATTTATAGACTCGCCCGTGACTAGTTTCTCGGGTGATAAGAATCGGTGGTTCATTTCTCAGTGCGTTTTATTTAAAGCGAAAACGGTTCCTTTTTTAAGTCCCTTTCAAGAAGACCTGAAATTCTCAATGGTTTCTCTGGATCTCAGAGCCTGTTTCACCATACCTGGATAGCGACGAATTCAACTAAGGAACAAAATTTGTACTGTTAAGTAATCTACTGGAAACTTAATCAGAGGTGTAAAACAAGCCCTTACAATTATAGTCACTTTAACCATGCGATATTGGCCATCCGATACTCTGTGATATTAGTGAACTTTTAAAGGGAAATTTAGTGCGAACCAATGACAAGCTACATCGCCTCAGAAAGGAGGTCGGCATTAGTTTAGACTGCACATCGAATTGTATATACATATACTTTGTTCTAAAGGAAATAAACTAATTGTGTAAACTTAGTTAGTTAACTTAGTAAACTTAGGGCCTGTTTCACAATCGACAAGTGAGTTCTAAGTAGCTTACTTCACAGATCATTTGACAGTTGTAATATGAAATATATGTCAATTGATCTGCAAAGTAAGCTACTTCGAACTTACTTTTCGATTGTGAAACAGGCCCTTAGTATATTAACACTTCTGCCAAGTAAGGCGTCATTTATGTATGATATATGTATGCTTATTCTTGATGCCCTTATCCCGATATAGGCATGGTCGGCACAACATGTTTTTTTCTTCCACTCCTCTCTATCCTTCACCAATTTCTCATCCACTCCTCTCGCTATCATATTTATCCTCCTTTACACAATCGTGTACACTTATCAACAATGCCTAATCTAAGGATATTTTAAGTATACTCACTTCGCGTTCATGTTGGAGGCTGATACCTCCATTCTTATAATACTGACATATTCTTTGCAGTTTTTTAATGACTTACTTAATTATGGTCATCCGTAATGACATTGAATAAATTGCATAGAAATCGTCAGTATTTTTAGAATGATCGCCGATACAATATAAAGTTAAGTAAATAAAATATCCTTAGATAAAGTTGATGAGTGTATGCGGGGAGGAGGGAAAACCCGCTCCCCCCCGCATCGCCCACCCCCGCTAGCATCTAGAATGCCCCGTCCCCGCCACCGTCTCGCGCTCCCCCCCTCATCGCCCACCCCCGCTACCGCATCTAGAATGCCCCGTCCCCGCCACCGTCTCGTACCGCAGGAGGGTCGCGCACGAGCTTGTCAAACTATAAGCCGCGTGGCGCGTCACACGACAAGTATTCGAAGCATCGCATGGTTCGTGGAAGCGCGCGCATGTCGCGGTTATCTGATACGCGGCACGCTGACGGGCTGCGTGCGCGCAGACGTACGCGCATGCGCTCGAACAGCCAGTTGGTATCGCGGCGACGAATCTTCGCGCTTGGCTTTATTAGAATGGGCATACCTGTTTGGTAAAAACATTTTGTATTATGAATAGAATTTCATACATAACATAAATCGCGCCTATTTTTCGCCGAAAGTGAAATTAATAGCACATACGTTTCGAAATTTGTAACAGAAATAACGCACACCGTCAATATCCCTATCCATGCTAACGTAGTCTTAAAAATACTGTGTTAATAACAAATCGATATTGTAATTTTTTTTCTTCCCCCACAATTGTTCGGTCAGTAAAGCAAAACGTAGATATGGAAAATTCGGAAACAAATTTTACAGTTATGAATTTTTGATATCACCATAGTGTTATGACAAAGTTAAAATGTGTAGGTAGTGTTCAGGGTGTGCGATAGTTCTGTTAAATATTGTATAAGTAGGTGGCGAGCCTACTGCCATTTATCGGACACGTGAATCGCGGTAGTTATATTACTAGTTGGTATAAAATGAACACTGCTGCCCATTACTCATCGCTGTAGTAGCCGCTTTTTTGAGTTGGACAATTATTTGATTTTAATTTTAACATTATATAAATGTTAGAAAAATTAGTACAAAGATTTTAGTGGTTAGAAAAAGAATTTCGAAAAATTATGATCTTGAGGCGGGAATCGAACCCGCGTCCGCTGCTATCCGGGCAGGTGCCTGACCGCTCGGCCACCCAAGATACTTATTAACTTGCCGAAATTCTTCTAACCTTTACACTTCACGTTGTAAGCCAACGGGTACCCTCGCAATGTAGAAATAAATTTCAAACATTCCAAAGCAGATATTTTTACAAATACCGTGCGTTCGGTTAAGCTTGGGTTTGCTTTATAAACTATTTGATTTTAATTTTAACATTATATAAATGTTAGAAAAATTAGTACAAAGATTTTAGTGGTTAGAAAAAGAATTTCGAAAAATTATGATCTTGAGGCGGGAATCGAACCCGCGTCCGCTGCTATCCGGGCAGGTGCCTGACCGCTCGGCCACCCAAGATACTTATTAACTTGCCGAAATTCTTCTAACCTTTACACTTCACGTTGTAAGCCAACGGGTACCCTCGCAATGTAGAAATAAATTTCAAACATTCCAAAGCAGATATTTTTACAAATACCGTGCGTTCGGTTAAGCTTGGGTTTGCTTTATAAACTATTTGATTTTAATTTTAACATTATATAAATGTTAGAAAAATTAGTACAAAGATTTTAGTGGTTAGAAAAAGAATTTCGAAAAATTATGATCTTGAGGCGGGAATCGAACCCGCGTCCGCTGCTATCCGGGCAGGTGCCTGACCGCTCGGCTACCCAAGATACTTATTAACTTGCCGAAATTCTTCTAACCTTTACACTTCACGTTGTAAGCCAACGGGTACCCTCGCAATGTAGAAATAAATTTCAAACATTCCAAAGCAGATATTTTTACAAATACCGTGCGTTCGGTTAAGCTTGGGTTTGCTTTATAAACTATTTGATTTTAATTTTAACATTATATAAATGTTAGAAAAATTAGTACAAAGATTTTAGTGGTTAGAAAAAGAATTTCGAAAAATTATGATCTTGAGGCGGGAATCGAACCCGCGTCCGCTGCTATCCGGGCAGGTGCCTGACCGCTCGGCCACCCAAGATACTTATTAACTTGCCGAAATTCTTCTAACCTTTACACTTCACGTTGTAAGCCAACGGGTACCCTCGCAATGTAGAAATAAATTTCAAACATTCCAAAGCAGATATTTTTACAAATACCGTGCGTTCGGTTAAGCTTGGGTTTGCTTTATAAACTATTTGATTTTAATTTTAACATTATATAAATGTTAGAAAAATTAGTACAAAGATTTTAGTGGTTAGAAAAAGAATTTCGAAAAATTATGATCTTGAGGCGGGAATCGAACCCGCGTCCGCTGCTATCCGGGCAGGTGCCTGACCGCTCGGCCACCCAAGATACTTATTAACTTGCCGAAATTCTTCTAACCTTTACACTTCACGTTGTAAGCCAACGGGTACCCTCGCAATGTAGAAATAAATTTCAAACATTCCAAAGCAGATATTTTTACAAATACCGTGCGTTCGGTTAAGCTTGGGTTTGCTTTATAAACTATTTGATTTTAATTTTAACATTATATAAATGTTAGAAAAATTAGTACAAAGATTTTAGTGGTTAGAAAAAGAATTTCGAAAAATTATGATCTTGAGGC